>CM008281.1:28491317-28930313 GCA_002319775.1 Fagopyrum tataricum | reverse complement strand
ATAAAAACCCGCTCAACCTGAGAAGTCTAGGACTTCTACACAAATGACCTACGCAGGATCATTTGACTACCATTCTAGGACCGCATCCTAGAGTCCAACATAATCACCGTCGATAATGACGTAAAGGCCAACTAGGTCTAATCCCGCTCCTCACATTCTCTTAAGGTCCCGCAAGCCACTACTTGGCATTATTCTAAGTCATGCAATTTCCAACCTATCATGACACTACGGAACATAACAAGATCGATATGAGTTCGTGGCTTTTTATCGGAATCCGGACCTAGCATGAAACTACCCAATTTAGCCCATACGCTAAATTGATCATCAAATATAAGATATTCAACCTAATATTAAACTCGTTATAAATTCCGAGTTTAAAACCCGCTAACCCATTTTCCGGGGCAACTATTCATTTTCCGAAACCTAGGGGTCAAAACCGTAATAAACAATCTGTTGGGTATAATCTGTAATTAACCAAAACTGAGGGGGTCGAAAATGTAATATACCTAAAAGAGGGGGTGACCGACCGTGATTTCTGGCAAATCTCGGCCGAGGTTCTGCAGGGGTTCTCCGGCGGCTCCAACGGCGGCAAGGAGCAGCGATGGTCTCCCTCGACGGCCTGAGTCGTGGGCTTCACTCCGACGGTGCCGGCCGGCCTCCAGCTCCGGCGAGGACGATGCAGTGGAGGGGAGAAGTGAGTTGTTGCTCACTCAAGGCCGAAGGAACCAGAGACGCAAGGGGAGGCGTAACTGGGCGTCGGCGGCTCCGGTTGGGCTCGTGCAGGCGGGGCACGGCGACGGCGAAGGCTTCCCCGAGGCGGCGACAGCTTCGCTGCGGCTCTCCTTGCCCGAGCAGCCTCGACGCAGAAAGAGGGAGAGGAGTCTCGGTTGGTGGCTCTCCGACGTGCTCCAAGGGCTCGGGACGTAGAGGTGGCGAAGTGACGACAGGATGGACGGCGGCTGGGTGTAGTGGTGTGAGAAAGAGAGCTGAGGGAGGGAGTGATGAGTGAGGCGTGGAATGAGGGAGAGAAGTGAGTGCCGGTTGGAGTGAACCCAAGAGAAGGAGGGAAGTCAAGTGCACAGGAACGAGGGGTCGGCCTCGGGTGCAGGGCGGGCTGAGGGGTCGGGGGACAGCAGGCCAGGCCTAGGCAGGGAGGTAGGCGGGCGGCAGCACAGGCCTAGGTGTGGCTTCCTCCACGCCAACGTGTGTCCCGCGCGGCTGAGCGTCAATCTCGGCCGAGATAGGCAGGCCGAGATTCTCCAAGAAGAAAGAAAAGAAGAAAGGAAATAAAAGGGCGGGATCCAACTCGTTAAACTAGTTCCGTAACGGGTGTTACGGGTCGGAATATTCCCGATATTCCCGTAAAATAATTTTCGGTTTCCGGTTTCGGAATATTTATCGAACCTTTCCGTAGAATAATTTACGGAAAGTGAAACAACACGATATATATATATTTTCTAATATTTCTGGGCGTCACAGTCCGGGTAGTATCCCTCAGTCGTCGGGAGAAAAGATACACATGCTGATCTGCAGAAGGTGCAGCTGGTCCCAGTAATGTCAGCTTCTCGTGAAACCTCCTGATAGCCTATGAGACTGGTACATCCTCAAACCCAGCCTCGACAAAATCTCGCAGTTTCTCCCTCCTCGGTGAGGCAGGGCAGAAATGCACTCTGATCTTAGTCCTCATATGCTCATAGCTGGTAACCTGACTCCGTACTGATCTCCACCAGTGTTGTGCCAAGTCCTTGAATAAAGTGTGCACCAACACGATCTGTCTGTCTGCTGGACATCTAATAGACTCCAGAGCTGAGTCCACATGTCCTATCCACAGCTCAACCTCTAGCCCCACCTTCCCAGTGAAGGGGGTACACCCATCTGGTGGAATGCCTTCAACCAAGTGTCTGGTCTAGGCCCTCGATACTCCTCTGTAACTCTAACAGTCTCAGCAACAGGTGCCGGTGCAGCTGGCACCTGAGTAACCCCGTGGGATCTCTCAGATGATCCTTCCTGTGCTGGCAGATCAGGAATACGTCTACTTGCCTTGACAGCCTCTTCCACACGCCTGATATACTCGCGGAAGGTTGGTCCCTCCATAGAGACACGATCCGAGTCATTTGACTGGACTCTCTGGGATCCCTGTCTCTCAACTGCACCGTTCCCAGTCTCAGGAACGGCACTCTCAGCAACGTCCTCATGAGCCTCCTCCGCTGCACGTGGATCAACAGCGGGAGTCCTACCCCGTCCTCTACCTAGAGGGGGTCTACCTCTACCTCATCCAGCTGCAGATAAGGCTCTAGTCTGAACCATCTGTAGAGGACGTAAACCTAACTCAGAAGGCTATATATATGCCATATGTATAGATATATATCAAATCAATCACAACAGAATATCTATATATATCTATACTGTCGAGATCTTAAGAGGAGCGATGACTCACATACACGATATCCCAAAACATTTGTACTCATTTCAAAACCAAAGCCTTTTGAAAAGTGAGACCCCTTTCGGGTTCTGTTTATTTATCTATTCGACCTTTATCGTAGATTACTAGTGCCATTGTTGTCAACCTGGGCTCTGATACCAACTTTGTAACACCCCGAATCCGTAGGACTCGAGGTGCTACTGGGCTAGGATCTCACAATGGATCCTGACCCTAGCCTGACAACAAGTTCACTGGATCTTACAACAAGGCACAGATAGATTAAAACAAAACATCAAACCGATATATATATATATATATATATATATATATATATATATATATATATATATATCCAAAGGTAATACAGAAGTACCGATGAGTACATAAATAAACATAAACTGTACATATAAAATGTCCCATATCCCCGATAACGACCCAGTGTACGGAGCCCTCAGCGGATCACCCACTCTGGATCACTTTGTAGCTCTCCTAACCTGCAAAGGATCTACAACACGGTATAAAACCGTTAGCTAACCATACACATATATATAGAAATGCAAGAGCACAATCACACATCAAAAATCATAACACATCATCATGCTTTCACACATTTACCCGGTTTATTATCTTTAATAAGTCCAATCACTCAATCGTATAAATATATATCTGAATATGAATATATGTGACACGAGGAATATAACCCTTGCCTCTCGGTGGTACCGGCCAGTTGGAGTGGTCATCTAGGATCACTTCCCCGTGTACCATAAGGGAGTGGAGACAGTGCCCGTCCCGTGTACCAGATCTGGACTCTCCGCAGAGAACCTCCCAAACTCCCAGAGAGATGAAAGGGCAAGGCTGTCACAGCCCGACAGTGGGCAGTCACTAAACCATAGGTAGGTAATAATAACATCGCATGCTATCAAGCATATAACACACACCACTCATGCATACATCCAATATAAGGATGGTACCTAAGTAAGTCCTATGGACTTACCTCAACCTCAGAAGTAGTCTCAACTATGATCAACTCTCAACCTGGTCCACTCCAATCTGGAGGAAAACACTGCCTAATAACAAGGCATAACAATATATCAAACTCATATCCATCAAAGGGGTCACACCTAGACCCAAGGGATTCATACGGACCATATCCTAACTCATAAACCTCGATAAACTACTAAACCTCAAAGCCATAACCGGCATACCGATATATCACATCCTCATCATTTTATCCTCATACACATACCTAGCATGCTACTAACCCGCTCATACTAGGAAAGGAAAGGATCATACTACTCTAAGTAGATCCTGCACAAAACGCACCTGCGGAATGGAAAGACGCAGAGGCGGAACAGGCAACCCGCAGGCGCGGCAAGGCTCGGCCGCAGGTGCGGTGACAGCGGCCGCAATCAACGCAGGCACGGCGCAGGCGCTGTGACACGGCTCCCGCAGGGGCGGCGGCTTCCAGGCGCGGGGGCGGCGACAGTGCAGAAAGTGATCCCGCGATTCCTCTTCGGCTCTTCATTTGATCAAATCACGTCTTCTCTCATCCAAAACCAAGCACATACATATACATACATAAACCAACATCAATATACCTCAACATGTATCTAATCGTAAGCTAGGAAGAGGAATGAAGGAAGAAGAAAGAAAGAAGAAGCAAGAAAGGAACTTACCACTGTTGTGATCTAGGCAAAGGAAGATCACAACCAACCTCACTAGCTTCCAAGCTCAACAGCACACATCAAGCTCATCAACATCATCAACCACACACAACTCTTTCAAACTCTAAGGAAGAACAAGATCAAAATCAAGATGGAGATAAGGGAGAAGCAAGAACGTGAGAAGCTGGAAAGGAAATGAAGAAGAAACCCTTGCTCAGCAAGGAAAGGAAGAGGTAAAGAAGAGAGTAAAGCACGAGTCAACCGGTCAACAAAACCGGTTGCAGCCGCAAGAAACCGCAGGGGCGGTTCCCTGAGCCGCAGGGGCGGAACAACAGACAAGCCGCAGGGGCGGCCTCACGGACCCGCGGGGCGGCTAAGGCCAAAAACGGCTCCCAAAGACTAAGGCTCTTACACATAGTGCACGAGCCCATTAGTGACTTGCTTTACTTGTGGCAGATCAGGTCACTGAGCTGTCTTCTGTAGATAGAGTGGAGCTTCATCTAAACAGGGTTCTTCTCTTGCCAGTGTAGCAAGGGGTGGGCAGAGGTCACCTCAGCAGCAGCAGACACAAGGACAACAGAGAGTCCCAACAACTCCTACTACTCAGGGATCTGCTCCTGGGTCGAGTAGAGGTAGAGGTCGTGGTGGGAGTACCACTGACACCAGAGGAGCACAGGGTAGAGTTTTTGAGCTGAGGAGTGCAGAGGAGCCAGTTGCACCGACTGCTACAGGTACCATTCTGATCCATGGTTTACCTGTTAGAGTTTTATTTGATACGGGAGCTACGCATTCATTTATATCTGATGCATGTGTTGAGCATTTGAGTCTAGTTACGACTGAGGGGATACCCTTTAGTATAGGGTTACCTGATGGTAGTAGGGTCAGAGGTACCCGCGAGATACGTGATTGTCCCATTTGTGCAGGGACTCGTGTGTTACTTGTTGACTTCTTTATTATGCCTTTAGTGCATGACGAAGTCATTTTGGGTATTGATTGGATGGATAGACATCATGCGGTATTAGATGTAGGTAGGAGGGTTGTGACCCTCTCTACCGAGTTAGGTCAGATAGAGGCTTTCCAAGGTTGGGACCTTGGAAAGTCAGGCATGGTTATCAGCGCGATACGGGCAGCGAGATTGATTGCACAGGGTTGTGAGGCCTTCTGGTGTTATGCCATGAAGGAGGGGAAGAGTCCAGCGTTAGAGGATATCCCAGTGGTCTGTGAGTTTACAGATGTGTTTGCTAAGCCGTCCAGTTTGCCGCCTCAGAGGAGTGTGGACTTTGGCATTGAGTTAGAGCCTGGTACGAGACCGATCTCGAAGGCCCCATATCGGATGGCGCCTGTCGAGATGTTGGAGCTGAAGAAGCAACTTGAGGAGCTGGCTGAGAAGGGCTTCATCCGCCCTAGCGTATCCCCATGGGGAGCACCTATCCTCTTCGTACGGAAGAAGGACGGATCGTTGAGACTGTGCATTGATTACAAAGAGCTGAACAAGGTGACCATCAAGAACAAGTATCCATTGTCTCGTATTGAAGACTTGCTAGATCAGCTTCAGGGAGCGACAGTGTTCTCCAGGATTGACTTGCGCTCAGGGTATCACCAGCTGAGGGTGAGAGAGGAGGATGTTTAGAAGACAGCCTTTCGGACCAAATATGGGCACTACGAGTTTGTAGTGATGCCATTTGGGCTTACGAATGCCCCAACGGTCTTTATGGAGTTGATGAACAGCATATTCATCGACTTCCTGGATCAGTTCGTGGTAGTCTTCATAGATGATATTTTGGTGTACTCTCGCAGCAGAGAGGAGCATGTAGGACAGCTGAGGACTGTGTTACAGGTTTTACGAGATAGAGAACTTTATGCTAAGTTCTCTTAGTGCGAGTTCTGGATGCCAGAGGTAGCATTCCTGGGTCATATTGTTTCCGCCGAGGGGCTCAAGGTTGATCCGGAGAAGATCGAGTCAGTAGCAGCATGGTCGACACCGACGAACGTCAAGGAAGTACGTAGCTTTCTTGGCCTAGCCGGTTATACCGACGCTTTATGGAGGGATTTTCTGTGATTGCCTGTCCACTTACGAGTTTGCTGAGGAAGACTACCAGGTTTGTATGCTCTGAGCAGTGTATGCAGAGTTTTGAGGAGCTGAAGAGACGTCTGACTTCCGCTCCTATCATAGCACAACCAGAGGGCACTGATGATTTTGTGGTTTACAGTGATGCATCCAAGTTGGGCTTCGGATGTGTATTGATGCAGCGAGGCAGAGTGATTGCATATGCGTCTAGACAGCTGAAGATGTATGAGGAGAACTACCCGACTCATGATCTGGAGTTGGTAGCGGTAGTTCATGCACTGAAGATCTAGAGACATTACCTGTATGGTGCTACATGTCAGATCTTCACAGACCATCAGAGTCTGAAGTACATTTTCACGCAGCGGGAATTGAATAACCGCCAACGTAGGTGGCTTGAGTTGATCAAGGATTTTGATCTGGAGATTTTGTATCATCCGGGGAAGGCGAACGTTGTCGCCGACGCCCTGAGCAGGAAGACGCCTCGAGAGCAGGCGATTGCGAGGCTGACAGTTCAACATCAGTTGCAGAGAGACTTGATCTGGTTAGAGCTGGACATCTAGTTTCCTGATGAGGATGCCCAACTGCGTACATTAGAGGTCCTTCCTGATCTGTTGGATGAGATCCGACAGAAACAGGAGACCTGCCCGACTTTACAGAGGATCAGAGATAGGATGTCTCGGGATGAGGCACCACAGTTCCTGCTTGGAGCAGATGGAGTTTTGAGGCGCCGCGGTCGCGTATGTGTACCTGCTGATACAGAGCTGAGGCAGAGGATTTTACAGGAGGCTCACTGTACACCTTACTCTGTACATCCAGGTACGAGTAAGATGTATCAGGACTTGAGACGTATATATTGGTGGGGAGGGTTGAAACCCGATGTAGCCAGATTTGTAGCTCAGTGTGCGACCTGCGAGCAGGTCAAGATCGAGCATTTCCGACCTGGAGGTGAGCTCCATCCCCTTCCTGTTCCACAGAGGAAGTGGGAGGACGTCACCATGGATTTTTTGACTGGCTTGAGGCTGAGCCGGAGTTTTGATGCCATTTGGGTCATAGTAGACAAATTGACGAAGACGGCACGTTTCATTCCTATCAGGGAGACGTGGCCGGTGAGCAGATTAGCTGAGGAGTACACTAGGCAGATAGTGAGACTCCATGGTGTACCGAGGACGATCGTCCACCTCTGTCTGAGGATGGAACGCAGTCGTGAGTTTGCACTTCACGGCTGCGTTCCATCCTCAGACAGATGGTCAGTCAGAGAGGACCATTCAGACCCTGGAGGATATGCTCCGAGCTTGTGTGTTGGATTGGGGGCAGGTGTGGACGGATCATCTCCCACTTGTTGAGTTCTCCTACAACAACAACTGACATGCATCTATTGGGATGGCCCCATATGAGGCACTGTATGGACAGAGATGTCGTACCCCGTTATGCTGGGATGAGCAGAGCAGTGTTAGTGGTTTAGCATCTGAAGTATATTTTCACGCAGCGGGAATTGAATAACCGCCAGCGTAGGTGGCTTGAGCTGATCAACGACTTTGATCTGGAGATTCTGTACCATCCGGGGAAGGCGAACGTTGTCGCCGACGCCTTGAGCTGGAAGACGCCTCGAGAGAAGGCGATTGCGAGACTAACATTACAACCTCAGTTATAGAGAGACCTGGTGTGGCTAGAGTTGGATGTCCAATTTCCTGATGAGGACGCCCAGTTGAGTACTTTAGAGGTTCTTCATGATCTATTGAGTGAGATCCAACAAAAGCAGGGCACCTGCCCGACATTGATGAGGATCCGAGAGAGGATGGCCCGGGATGAGGCACCATACTTCCTTATAGGATCAGATGGAGTGATGAAACGCCACGGTCACGTTTGTGTACCAGCTGATGTGGAGTTGAGACAGAGGATATTACAGGAGGCTCACTGTACGCCTTATTTAGTTCACCCAGGTACGAGTAAGATGTACCAGGATTTGAGACGTTCATATTGGTGGGAGGGTTGAAGCCCGACGTAGCAAGATTTGTGGCACAGTGTGCGATCTGTCAGCAGGTCATGATTTAGCACTGTAGACCTGGAGGTGAGCTCCATCCACTGCCTATACCGCAAAGGAAGTGGGAGGACATCACCATGGACTTTGTGAATGGGTTGAGACCGAGCAGGAGTTTTGATGCCATCTGGGTTATAGTGGACAGACTGACAAAGACGGCACGTTTTATCCCTATTCGGGAAACGTGGCCAGTGAGCAGATTGGATGAGGAGTACACTAGGCAGATAGTGAGACTCCATGGTGTACCGAGGACGATCGTCTCAGACAGAGATGGGCGATTTACCTCGAGGTTTTGGCAGCAGATTCAGACTGCCCTGGGGACGAGTTTGCACTTCACTACTGCATTCCATCCTCAGACAGATGGTCAGTCAGAGTGGACCATTCATACATTGGAGGGTATGATGTGAGCTTGTGTGTTGGACTGGGGACAAGTGTGGACGGATCATCTCCCACTAGTTGAGTTCTCGTACAACAACAGCTGGCATGCATCGATTGGGATTGCCCCATATGAGGCACTGTATGGACAGAGATGTCGTATTCCGTTATGCTGGGATGAGCCTAGCAGTGTTAGTGGTTTGACACCTGATCAGATTCAGGATGATGTTGCTCGTGCAGCACTGATTAGAGAGCGGATGCTGACTGCACAGAGCCGTCAGGAAGTCTTATGCAGATAGGAGGCGTAGACCCCTAGAGTTTAGAGTAGGAGCCCATGTGTGGCTGAGAGTGTCTCCGACACGAGGTGTTAGACGCTTTGGCATTAAGGGGAAGTTGAGCCCCCGATATGTCGGACCGTTCGAGATTCTGGATCGAGTTGGGAGCGCAGCATACAAATTAGCTTTGCCTCCGAGATTAGAAGGTGTTCACCTTGTGTTTCACGTGTCTCAGATGAGGGAGTATATACCAAATCCGAGACACATTGTGAGTTATGATGATTTGGTGGTCGGTCCGGACCACACTTTTGTTGAGCATCCGATTACAGTTCTAGAACGAGGTATGAGACGCTTGCGTTCGAAGGACATTCCTATGTTGAGGATACAGTGGTCGAGACGAGGATCTGATGAAGCTACATGGGAGACTGAGGATAGTATTCAGAGGAACTATCCATAGTTTTATGCCGAGATAGATGTACATGTAGGATCGACGAGTAGATCTTAGTACTATCTTGGTGAGTGTTGTGATTATGTACTTATATGCTATGATGTGTTTAGTTTTGTGCTAGCTATGATGTGATTTATGATCTTATTAGATCTTGATGTGCTAGCGCAATTGATGATTATAGCTGGAGATGGTTCTTTCCTCCATGCTATTGGGATGTGATTTGGGTTTAGCTGGAGATGGTTATTCCTCCATGCTATTTTGATGGACATAGTATTGTTGTAGATGTTTTTCCTCCATGCCCTTCTGTTATGAGTATGATACGGCTAGAGATGTTTTTCCTCTATGCCCTTGTGATGCGATGATAGTATGGCTAGAGATGGTTTACCTCTATGCCTTGGATAGTATAGTGATCTTGTTGCTGGAGATGATGATTTCCTCCATTCTTGTGTTTGAGGTTATAGAGTGATATATGTTGATACCTTATGAGCGGAGAGGTGATGCCTCCGATAGAGAGAGTTATACCTCGGCTTCTGGGTCCGAGTGGTTTTGAGATTTCACAAGTTTCGGGACGAAACTTGATTTTAGAGGGGTGAGATGTAAGAGCCTTGATCTTTGGATCTGAGTTGGATTAGCCGCCCCTGCGGGTGCATTGCGCCACCCCAGCGGGTTCTCTGTATTTCCGCCCCTGCGGTTTCCTGCGGCTGCAGCCGGCTTTGTTGACCGAATGGACCATGCTTTACCCTTTCTTCTCTTCCTCCTTAAGTTTCTTCTTGGGCTCGTGATCAAAGGTTTCATCTTCATTCCAGCTATCTCACGAGCTTCTTCCTCTCTTTCTTCTCCTTGGAGCTTGTTCTTGTTTTCCTTAAGTTTGCAAGCGATTGTGGTGTGGCCTTGTTGAGGTTGATGTGGTGTGTTGTTGCTGAGCTTGGGAGCCAGCTGAGTGCTGTGTTGTGATCTTTTCCAGGCTTGTTAGGCTACCACAGTGGTGAGTTCTTTCCTCTTCTTCTCTCTCTCTTTCTTTCTTCTTTCTTTCCTCCTTCCTTAGCTTAGGATAGATCTCTTAGGATGATGAAGACGCGATTTCATCCCGTGAAGAACCGAAGAGGAAATCGGGGTTCACCTTCTGCTGCGTCGCCACCCTCGCGCCCGCAAGCCGCCGCCCTTGCGTGACCTTGTCACCGCACCCACGCTAGAGAGCCGCCGCCCCTGCGGCCACGGTCACCGCGCCTGCGCCAGTGTGTCGCCACGCCTGCGCTTGCTTTTGCTTCGCCCCTGCGTCCCTCTTGTCACGCAGGTGTGCCTTGTACCGAATCTATCTAGAGTAGTGTAGATCCTTTCCTTTCCTAGTATGAGCGGGTTAGTAGCATGCTAGGTATGTGTATGAGGATAAAATGATGATGAGTATGATATCGATATATGCCGGTTATGGCTTTGAGGTTTGGTAGATTATCGAGGTTTAGAAGTTGGATATGATCCTTAGGGATCCCTTGGGTCTAGGTGTGACCCCTTTGATTGATAGGAGATTTGATATCTCTTTATGCCTTGTTATTAGGCAGTGTTGTCCTCCAGATTGGAGTTGATCGTGTTGAGAGTACTCCGAGGTTGAGGTAAGTCCATAGGACTTACTTAGCTACTATCCTTATATTGGATGTATGCATGAGTGGTGTGTGTTATATGCTTGATAGCATGCGATGTTGTTTATTACCGACCTATGATTTAGTGACCGCCGTTGTAGTGGCTGTGACAACCTTCCCTTTCATCCCGCTGAGGAGTCTGGGAGGTTCTCTGTAGTCAGGCCAGATCTGGTATACGTGATGGCCACTCCCCACTCCTTTATGATATACGGGAGGGTGTTCCGGATCCACTCCAGTTGGCTATAGCACTCAGAGGCAAGGATTATATATATATACCTCGTGTCACATATGTTCATATACATATATTTATACGATTTGAGTGTTGGACTTTATAAAGATAATAAACCGGGTAAATGTGTGACAGCATGATTATGTGGTTATGATTTTCTGATTTGTGTTTGTGCTTATGCATTATCTTATATATGAATGGTTAGCTAACGGGTTTATACCGTATTGTAGATACTTTGCAGGTTAGGAGAACTGCAGAGTGATTCAGATGGGGTGATCCGCTGAGGGCTCCGTACACTAGGGTTATGCGAGGGTTATGGGACATTTTGTATGTACAGATATATGTTTTGGTTTGTACTCAGCGGTACTTCTATATACCTTTTGATATATATATATATATATATATATATATATATATATATATATATATATATATATATATATATATATATATATATATATATATATATATACAGTTTGATGTTTTGGTTTTAATCTATTTGTGCCTTGTTGTAAGATCCAGTGAACTTGTTGTCAGGCTAGGGTCAGGATCCATTGTGAGATCCTAGCCCAGTAGCGCCCGAGTCCTACGGATTTGGGGTGTTACATAGTAAATCTAAGGTAGGATAACATGAATTATCTGTGCAAAGCAAAAACAAAAAAAACGTGTAGTGTTTCTAAATATGATCACCCTCAATAGTGCAGTTTCATAGCCAAAGATATATTTCAATTAAGATCAAATGAAATAGGCATAAAAAGGATAATCATACTTTACAAGAATTTCATATTCATCATCAAAATTACTTTATCTAATATTCATGGGAAAGTCAAGTCTAAGTCTGCCAAGTCAAATACATGAGTACATAGATCAAAAGGACTTAGCAAATAAAAGCCAAGAAACGTGTTCACCACCCTTGCATAAATTTTCTTTTTCTTTTCTTTTCTTTCTTTCTTTTTCTTTTCTTTTCTTCTTTCCGGAGTGAAAGGCATTGGTGCACAGTAGCTGAAACCTTGGTGTTTAGTTTCCTTCACGTACCTCACATCAAAATGCACATATCAAATCAACTCTAAGGGAATGTTTTTAAAACCAATCAGACTTTGGCAAAGCACAAACACCCGGAATGTGAATGGTACTGAGTTACTCATCTTTCATAGCTAACAATCCCTTATAAGCTTTTCTTTCTTCATCATATCACATTTCACATCATTCACACTTCTTCAAACAATTCACAACACATATTTTTCAGCACACACCTTCAAACTAAACATTCCTAATTCCCGGATAGGAGACAATGAATTTCATGTTTGAGGAGGCAAAGCATGATAAAGATAGAAGAAGAATGAAGTCGAATTGCCTAAATCATCCCTATGCAATGTATAAGAACTTATCATGAACTTCAACTATCCAAACTCAATCCAACTAGACAAGGCAATTTTCATAAATCACATAAAATTCAAGCAAAGTATTCAAATCCCAAATATGCCATAATTCAAATTGAGCTCAAAATAGTATATCAAAGGCTAATTCACTTACACAATTATCGTAGGGGTCATGTCATTCCTCGAAGCACTTTTTTATTTTTTTAATTTTTTTTATGCATGCTAAAAGGAAACGTGTGACAAGAAAAGAAACATGCTAAAAAAGACTGCAAGTATCCCACCCCATACTTAAAACTCACATTGTCCTCAATGTGAAGAATAAATAGAAGTGAGAAAAAAAATACTCACAATGTAAAAATCAATGTATACACATGTGTGAGTGTAGTGGAAACAAGCGGTTGTGCAACCTCCTTCAAGCATCTCTTCTTCATTTATTACCTAAAACCTGAAAAGACAAAAGACACCAAACGTGCAGAAACGCAAAAGAAAAAAAGAAAAAAGAAAAAAAAAAGCAAGAAAGGGAAAGACAAAACCTCGGGTTGCCTCCCGAGAAGCGCTTGATTTAAGGTTTCTAGCCAGACCCAATTCTGTGGTTGTGTTAGCTCACAACAAAAACTTGGACTGCTCATCCAGTCCTTTCAACCACTCTTCACAAGACCATATATTTTCTTCTTGATAACTCTCTTCATGTCCCGTTGGAAGATCTCAACTCTTCCAGCAATAAAAGATGGTATGGGATAGTAACCTTGTGGGTTACCCCATACTTGAATGAAAGCTCTGAGGGAGAAGCTTCAATCTAACCTTGGAGGCTTTGCACTGCCCTCCAGCTTTTAGGCGCACCTCGAGTAGGATGGAAGGATATGGGACGATTTTCAGCAAATCTCGGGCAGCACTTGAGGAAATCTCGGCCGAGATTGGTACATAGTAGGCCGAGATTTTCCTTCTGTAAGGGAATCTCGGCCGAGATGGGTATGATCGGTCGAGATATCTTGGATCTCGGCCGAGATGCCGACCGAGATCACTCTCTTTTGTGATATCTCGGTCGAGATAGGAATGATCTCGGCCGAGATCGGGATAAGATTGTCCGATCCATTGTCCTCCTTCGTCAGCTCTTCATCCTCGATGCGCTCTTCCTTTGGTCGAACCTATCCCTGGGAGTAGAGATGCTTTCAGATTTCTCCCTTGATCTCCACAATTGGCTCAGTGTTCGGGTTCTTCCTGCGAGTCAAGGTACTTTCAAGCTTGTCAAGCCTCTCTATAATACTTGCACAGCAAAGACCCTGTTGTCGTTTTCTATATATCTTTGGTAGTTCAGTTCGTCCTCTAGATAACGGATTTGCTCCAAGCTTTCTTCACTTTCTCCAGTAGGTTGACCGAATAAATCTCATACTCTAGTTTCCACTCTAGATAATCAATTCGTTTTCTGGTTTCCTTCATCTCATCAAAGATTGTAGATGCCATTGTGTTGAACCTGGGGAACACAAAGACAAAAGGGAAACCGAGATCAAAAGTAACAAGAAAGATCTACACTATAAATAATCAAAACAAGCAAATTAAACTTTCTCATTCCCCGCAACGGCGCCAAAAACTTGTTCGCTGGTTTTACACCCCTATAAACAACTATCAAAAGAGATAGAACTACAGGATAGCAAAACTAGGAAGGGATAGTTTTATATTTATAACCTGTAATAATTCCCTAAATAGCAACGAACCCACAATTTATGGATCGTACGAGGTAGGACAAGTATTCCAGGGTCGATCTCAGGGAGGAGGATTAATATGCAACAATGATTAAAATAGAATAGATCTCAAATATAGACAGGAGGTTGGAAAAATAAGGAAAGAAATCAAAAAGGTTTGAAAAGGGTTTTTAAGGACGCAATCAACTGTCACTATTGATTGAAATCAAATAAAACAAACAAACAAAGATAATCAAGTTAAAGGAAAGAAAATGGATTCCAAGGGTTCAAGATCATTGTTTATACAATAGATTCAAGAAGACTCATAAAGATATATGGTAGAAAAGCCACAGGATGAACGTTTCTAACAGTCTATTACCGGGTAAGTCTCAAGACTATCTAGTTCCAAACCAACTACCTATTACCGGGTAAGTCTCAAGGTAGAGAGGTAGGAAATTCTGAATAAACCAGACTACAAACTAAGGGAAAGTAAACAATTACCTTCGGGTAAGTCTAACGTATTACCCTACTTAGGAAGGAATCTAAGCACATTCAACCAATAAAGGATGAACCTTTATAACCTATGATCAATCAATCATGTATCTAAGAAGGAATATCACCGGGTAAGTCTCAATTCCAACTTAGGTTTCTAGTTTAGAAGGTTCTAACTAGATTCAAGTCCAAACCAACCATTAGGATTTCAAGCAATTCAAAGCCAAAAAAAAGCACAATCTAATCCATCATAATCCAAGGCATAAACAAATCTCTGTCAACCTTGGAACCACAAGGTTCTAGCCAATAACAATCATATAAAAAACAGACAAACAAATAAATAACAAAAAGGGAGAGAAAAAACTACTCAACTTCAATGCCTGAAAACCTTCAATTGTATTAAATCTTGATTCAACAATGTCTCAACAATCTCTTCCAAACAAAACTGAATGTAAAAGTCTCTAACTTTACTCTAAACTATGAAGAACAATGGAGAAGAAGGGAAGAGGAAGGAGACGGCTCCCCCCTCTAGGGTAACCTAACCCTAAAATTCGGACTAAATCGGACCCTCAAAAATTATTTGGAGCTTCCCTTTTATACCCAACAACCTTCCAAAGAATGGGATGGGCTAAATCAAATCCAAAAATAAAATAAAATCGCCGAATAGAAAATCTCGGGCAAAAATCTCGGTCGGCACCCGAGATCGGGACCGAGATTTCACAGCAAAAGCTCCCAACTTGTCCACGAACAAGGATCTCGGCCGAGATCAGGTGGATTTTGGCCGAGATCAAGCCATCTCGGCCGAGATCAGGTGGATCTTGGCCGAGATCGGGCCATCTCAGCCGAGATTAGGTGGATCGTGGCCGAGATCAGGCCATTCTTCGTTCCTTCGTGTCTTTAGCTCGATTCCTAGCCCTTTCCCGTGTACGTACGCTCGCTCCAATGCATCCACTTCGAGGCTTGATCCTCAAATACGTCGTTTTAGCTCCAAAATGTGTCATATCACCTACAAAGCCACAAATAGTGTGTGTAGACATCTATTCTTGCAAAGTAACACTAAACAAGCATAAATGACAAAAACTAAGGCCAAAACATGAATGCGGGAAGGGGAAATCTAACTAAATGCATGACTGCAACAGATAGATAAATCATGTTATCATGAAACTTATAAGAAAAGAACGAACCAATTCGCCAACCAAGACAAGGTTCTCCCCACGGATAACATATAGACCTTAGTGGATGTCACAATAGAGATCCCTACGATGACTCGTTCACATGCGCCCTCAAGAATGGCATTGGATGTAACAAGACATGTTGTTTGGAACAGGTAAGGGCTTGTATGATAGATAATGAATGACCTTAGTTGGATACTTATACGTGTACAATTATCAACTCATTGTCCATATGAAACTGAAACTTCTGACGTCCGGAAGGGGAAAAAAACCATTATCAACTAATTGTCCATATGAAATTGAGTCTCGTAACTTTCCAATTCCAAAGACCTATCATGAATATTCAAACCCGCAGGGGAAAGACATTGTTCCTAATGAATTGACGTTACAAAATATATGCAGTATGATCCACTTATCTGTATACAAAAACAACATTTGGACTAATCTTGGGATTCGTAAACGATTTCACCATTCAGACCACTTGATATGCTTCAAGGATCTAGGAAGACTCGGTGCAAGATGATTGCTCGATTGAGGATGAATGGAAGATGAATCCGGCGTGAAAAGACTTGAAAATGGTGTGGAGATGGAGATGATGCAGGTTGGGTAGTTGCTCTTCTTTCAATGGATATAACAGACCAAAGGAGGAAGAAGAATATTGAAGACTCTCGAGATGCAACACACTAAAGAAGCTTAAAATCACTTGATACAACGCACAAGCAATGAAAGAAACAAGCGGACGTGTCATTCAAGAGGAAAGCTGAAAACAATGGGTTTTTGTGAAATTGAGTGTGTCTTTCTAGCTAAAACTAATCCCTATTTATAGTCTAATTATTCTAGAAAGAAAAAAATGCTAAAAATACAAGTAGTTGGGCATCCACTACTCCTTCTACTTGGATGCCAAGCTTGGCAAAAATAAATAAAATAAAATAAAATTTATTTTAACAACTTCTTCTACTTAGAAGCCAAGGAACTTTTACTTGGATGCAAGCTTGAATAATTTTTGAATTTATCAAATAAATGACATAATATATTATCCTAATAATATCATTAAAACACCAAACAATTATATTATGCACTTGGATGGGTCTTGAGAATAGTGGCTAGTTCAAAGGAGGTTGAACTAGGAATTCCGAGGCATAGAAGTCCCTTCTTAAGCTCTAGTTGTAGCTCCTTACCTCGAGCTCTTGTGATTATTCTGAGTGGAAGTTGATCACCTTGCTCCGCATGCTTAGTTTGTACATCTTTCTCCTCATGATCTAACTCGGTTACGTCCTTCTCCTCATGATCTAACACCGCCGGGGCGTTGAGTATCTATTTGTTCTCTTGATGGGGATTGAGCACATTATCCTCCCTCTCTTGAAAGGGATTCGACCTGGAATCCAGTTCGTCAAGATCATCACTTTCCTGCACATAAAGGGAACTAAGTCAGCCACATTAAACACACTATTTACACCATAGGAAGGAGGTAAATCAAGTTTGTAAGCATTGTCATTGATTTTCTCTAGCACTTAAAATGGTTCATCTCCTCTTGGTTTTAGCTTGGAGTTACGAAGTGTTGGGAAGCGCTCTTTCCTTAAGTGAACCCAAACCAAGTCTCCAAGTTCAAAGAGAACTTCCTTGCAACCTTTGTTAGCATGTCTCTTGTATTACCATGTCTTCTTCTCTAGTTGAATCCGTGTTTCTTCATGTAGATTCTGAATTTTTAATGCATGATCAGCTCCTTCTTTACTTTCTTGGTCTTTGATGGCATATGGCAAGAGCTCAAGTGGTGTCTTTGGGTTGACGCCATAGACTACTTCGAAAGGTGTCTTCTTTATGGCCGTATGGACTGATCGATTGTAAGCAAACTCAATGAAAATAGTAGCTTTGTACCAAGCTTAGCCCATAATGTCTTCCAAAAGTAGCTTAAGAACTTCACATCCCTATCCTACACAATGGACCTAGGAACTCCATGTAATCTCACAACTTGATCAAAGAAAAGGTTAGCAACATGAGTAGCATCATCCGTTTTATGACAAGCAATGAAATGAGTCATTTTAGAGAACGTATATACAACAACAAAGATGGAGTCCCTTCCTCTCTTAGACCTAGGTAAAGGCGTGTAAAGGCCATGACGGTGAGTTCTAGACTTAGCACGCAAACAAGTAGTACATGAAACAGAAAATTTTTCTACATTCCTAAGCATGTGAGGCCAATATAAATGTTCCCTAAGAGTGTGCACAGTCTTAAGTATCCCAAAATGTCCCATTAGCCCTCCTCAATGGGCTTCTTGCACTAAAAATCTCCTAATAGAACCCTTAGGAATGCACAACTTATGACCTTTAAATAAAAAACCCTCATGCACATAAAATTGATCTTTGCTACCATGAGATACACAATGAGCAAATCTATCACAAAAATCAGAATCACATGCATATAGTTCTTTCATAAATGAAAAGCCCAGTAGTTTAGCATCTAGTAGAGTTACAAGAGTGTACCTTCGGGAGAGTGTATCAACCACAACATTGTCCTTACCCTTCTTATGTTTGATCACATAAGGGAAATACTCAATAAACTCGACCCATTTAGCATGTCTTTTGTTCAGATTGCTTTGCCCTTTTAAGTACTTCAATGCTTCATGGTCGGTATGTATCACAAACTCTTTGGGAAACAAGTAGTGTTGCCACACATTAAGGACTCTAACAAGTGCCAATAGCTCCTTATCATAGGTAGGGTAATTCAACTCAGCCCCACCTAGTTTCTCACTAAAATAAGCTAAAGGTCTACCTTCTTGCATAAGCACTCCTCCGAGTCCTATTCCCAATGCATCACATTATATCTCAAATGTTTTATCAAATTTAGGCCTTGCAAGGAGTGGTACTTATGTTAGACGTGACTTAAGGGTATTAAAGGTATTTTCTTGGAGTGTTTCCCACTTGAACACCACACCTTTCTTGATGAGCTCGGTAAGGGGTGTAACTAGGGTACTAAAATCCCTCACAAAGCGATGGTAGAAGCCAGCCAAACCTAATAAGCTACGGATTTGAGTCATAGTAGTAGGTGTAGGCCATTCATGAACAACCTTTACCTTTTCCTCATCTACCCACAACCCCTCTTTGCACACAACATAACCTAAAAAGGTCACATGATTTAAACAAAAATGACACTTTTCAAAGTTGGCATATAACTTTTCTTTTCTAAGTACCTTAAGGACTTTTCTAAGGTGACTAATATGCTCATCTAGTTCACGACTATATACTAAGATGTCATCAAAATACACCACCACAAACTTTCCTAGGAACTGCCTCGGGACATGGTTCATGAGTCTCATAAAGGTGCTAGGGGCATTAGTTAGACCAAAAGGCATTACCATCTATAACCCATACTTAGTCTTAAAAGTTTTTTTCCACTCATCCCCTTCTTTCATCCTAATCTGATGGTATCCACTCTTAAGGTCAATTTTCGAGAATATACTTGCCCCGTGAAGTTCATCTAACATGTCATCCAACCTTGGGATGGGTGGCGGTACTTGATGGTGATATTGTTAATTGCACGAAAATCAATACACATCCTCCAAGTACCATCTTTCTTAGGCACTCACTCCGCACAAGGACTAAGACTTTCCTTAACATATCCTTTGTCAAGTAAGTCTTGTACTTGTCGTTGTAATTCCTTAGTCTCTTCGGGATTAGCCCTATAGAAAGCCCGATTAGGTAGTGTTTCTCCGGGGATGAAATCAATTTGATGCTCAATACCCCTCATAAGAGGCAACCTACTCGGGCATCCTCTTGAAAAAAATCATCAAATTCAAACAAGGGTTGTGCAATGGCATAAGGGAGTCCTTCAAGGTTAGAAGAAGAGAGCAAGATGTCCTTATAAATAAATAAGAGGCATGTCTCCCCTCTTTTAATAGCTTGAACAACTTCCTTTGGCTTAGCTAAGAGCATATGATTAGAAGCACCACATTTGCTTCCAGTAGCCAATTTTCGATTCTTATCTTGCTCTTTGTTTTGATGAGCCTTTCTTTGTTCCCTGGCCACATGATCAGCCATGATTTCATGTGGAGTCAAAGGGTGTAGGGTTATGCTTTTGCCCTTCATCATAACAGAATACTCATTAGACACTCCTTGATGAATGACACCCCTATCAAATTGTCAAGGTCTTTCTAGAAGAAGATGGCATGCGGTTATGGGAAGCACATCACACACAACCTCATCCTCATATCTCCCTATGAAAAATTGAATTATGGCTTGGTCCTTGACCTTAAGAGGAGTGTTGGAATTCAACCAACATAAGGTGTAGAGTTGAGGATGGGGAGTGGTAGATAGACTGAATCTACTTACCATTTCTTGGTCAATGATGTTACAACATGACCCTCCATCTACAATAACACTACACACCATCCCATTAATGGTGCACCTTGTGTGAAATATGGTTTCACGTAGATTAGGAACACTAGGACTTTCCGAGGTAATCAAGGTCTTTTTAACTACAAAACATTCACCCTCGGCAGCCACCACATGTATATTCTCTACCTCCTCTTCATCAATCTCTTCTTGACACTCATCCTCAAATTCATAGTCTCCTAGAGTGTTAAGAAGAACTTTCCTTTTAGAGGGACGATCCTTAGCGAAATGCCCTCGTCCAAGACATTTAAAGCACTTTAGATCTCTAGCTCGGTTCTCCCACTCTTGTACGTCTTTGAGGTTGAACCTGAGTTGGAGCATCTTTCTTAGGCTCTACGCGTCTTGGTGTGGCTTGTGAACCACTAGGATTCGAGTTTGGCCACATTTTTGCTACTTGGGGGCGCCTTTGAGCGAGATTCTTGTATACATGGTTAGTGTAATGAAGAATCTCTTCAATAGGCGTCCCTCTCACAAAATGTTGCATATTTACTATGGCATTAAGGTCATAATTCAAACTATTGATAAACTTAGAAATGATATAACCCTCAGGGAACCTAAGTCTAGGCCTAAAGACTAAAGTCCTTAATTATTTATAAAATTCATCCAGGGTCCTATTTCCTTGTCTTAGTTGTTCTAACCTAGCATGAACTCTTTCGGTATAGTCATCCGGAACAAACCTATTCCTCAATGCAGTTTTTAGTTCATCCCAAGTATCAATTTGTGGATAACCTCTAAAATTTCTAAGGTATAAGAAAATCCTATCCAAAGTAGCTAGTTAAGAGTTGTTGAATCACTTCTCCTATGGCTTTCCCTTTTGTTTTTTGTCGGATATTACGATTTCAACCACTTTTTTCTTTGACTATTATATCTACTTGAATCACTTTTTCTATGGCTTTCCCTTTTTTTCTTTTTTTTTTCTCCCGGGTATTTCTGATTTCAAACACTTTTTCTATGCTTTAATGCAGAAATTTAACAAGTGTAAATTAAGCACAAGTTGCAACAAAAACTCTTTCTACCTAGATGCCAAGAACCACAAATTAAGAGATGATTTAATGCTTGAAAATAAGAATGCACGAAAAAGAGAGAAAAATAAAGTCAAAACACAATTTTAATTTCAGCCAAAGAATTAGTTGTGAAAGAAAAGCTAGAGGAATAAATAGACAACGAGTTCTTTTTTTTGTTTTTTTTACTAGTTTTGGAGAACAAATTAAGAGATGATTTAATGGAGATGATGCAGGTTGGGTAGTTGCTCTTCTTTCGATGGATATAGCACACCAAAGGAGGAAGATTGAAGACCATCAAGATGCAACACACTAGAGAAGCTAAAGCACTTGATACAACACACAAGTAATGAAAGAAACAAGCGGACGTTTCATTCAAGAGGAAAGCTGAAAATAAAATTGAATGTGTATTTCTAGCTAAAACTAATCCTTATTTATAGTCTAATTAATCTAGAAAGAAAAAATGTTAAAAATACAAGTAGTTGGGCATCCACTCCTCCTTCTACCCGGATGCCAAAACTTCTACTTGGATGCCAAGGTTGACTAATTTCTGAATTTATCAAATAAATGACATAATATAGTATCCTAATAATATCATTAAAACACCAAACAATGATATTATGCACTTGGATGGGTCTTGAGAATAGTGGCTAGTTCAAAGGAGGTTGTACTAGGAATTCGGAGGCATAGAAGTCCCTTCTTAAGCTCTAGTTGTAGCTCCTTAGCTCGAGCTCTTGTGATTGTTCCGAGTGGAAGTTGATCATGCACCTTGCTCCGCATGCTTAATTTAGACATCTTCCGAATGGAAGTTGAGTCTCTCTTTGTTCTCTTGATGGGGATTGAGCACATCACCACTCCTCAGTACCCTCTCCTTAGGCTCCAAAGCACGCGAGGCTTCTTTACGCTCTTCTTCTTTCATTTCTCGCAAAGTTGGGTTAAGCTCTGTCACATTAGTAACCTCGGGACTGAGATCGCCAACAGAGATATTGTAGTGATCTGAACATTTTAAGTAAGAAGTCAGATCAAAAGCAAAGCATGGAAAGGTAACTTCAACACCTAAACACATTAAGAAGTCATTCCTTACTTAAAGTAGCCTCTCCTTCACTACTAGCGTATGCCCAATCAACTTTGATAGGCTGCCCAAACCTGCGTGTTAAACCATAAGATATACAAGGACTACTTAAACCATAACTCAAGAGATTAAATACGCAATAAGTAATTTGTTACATACAAAGTCCTTCTATTAAGTAGCATCATAGCGTGACTAGCCGATCTGCGGTCAAAATAGTGAATAATGCCATAGGACGACTGCAAAATTAGATCAAACCTCAAATAAACATTGTAATAGCTAGCATCGTTGTAGGACAAATGTAGTCCACATAAAGATACAGCAAATATTCGGGAAGAAGATAATAAATTCAGTGAAGCATTAGGCACCTTCTCCTTTCTGACGAGTTTGCAACTCTCGACAATACCAGTGCAGGAGAATATCTCCTCAAGTAGTGGTTCAGTCGCTAGTGGATGAATGTTCTCGACATATCTGCATTATCTCAAACGAACATAGGAAACAAAGGCTGCATAAAACCTCATACAAACAGTAATAAGTAGCTGAAGAACTCACATGTTGCGACATTGAGTTGGATCAATTCTGGGAGGAAGATTTCCACTAGGAAAATGAAAAAACACATGCTGCGACATTAAGAAACGCAGAATCCGAACACTATATGTTCCAATCGCAGGGGGGAAAGCAGCAATTGGAGCGCATTATATACATGTGCAAGTAGGGATAGAGATAAAACTCATGTTAAGTTATCCAAAAGAAAATGAAAAAATGCACAACACTGAACTACATATTATCAAATTTTTATCTTGTACAAGACAGCATGCTAATAGAATCATTCTTCTCTCCAAAATAAAAGAGGAAACTTATTCAATCATGATGTAAACTAGCTTAGTTCCCGTGCCATGCACCGATTTTGTTTAAACTAATTTATTATACTTATGATTCAACATATTGCGATGATAAAAAGGAAAAAACTTAATTATTAATATATAAAAAAATATTAAGTTTGAAGAGTGAAATGAGCAATATGTTCATTGTTATATATAATAATATTAGGTGTTTATAAACAAAAATATGATTTATTTTTTTATATAAATATCATAAGTGGTAAAAAAATTTTATAAATAAATGATAAATATGATTCTCCATAATTTTCATCTTTTGTATAAAACTTTTATTCTAATATTTTTTATGATATAGTATTTCTAAATATATAATATTCCAAATCTTAAATTACAAATAGTACATATTAATAACTTTATTAATATGCATATTATTTTTTGAGAAATTAAAATAATGAGGTGGCATAACCTCAAGACGACAGGTGGAAAAAATGTGAGGTGACTTAATGTAAAAATGACATATGACGAATTTAATGTGACGATGACATGTGGCGATATTCACTTCTGTTTTAGTATTATACTAGTTTTAATACCCGTGTCATGCACGGGTTAGACGATAATTGTGTGTCAAAATATTTTTTGATAATTCATTTTGTTGAGAATTTTCTTAATTGTATAGGAGTAGCACTCCTTGCCACGTGTCACGCAGAAAAATACTCACTGTCACGTGTCATTTTAGCATTTAACCACCGTCCACCAAAATATTAATTAAGTTTATTCATTACAAAATTATTTAACGAAATATTAAAATCAAATCATAATTAAATTCATCCCTTCCAATCACTTTTTTTGTTACCTAAGATATGTATAACAGATTAGACTCACATCCATAACAAATTTTAGCAGTACAAAAAAAAAATAATTAAATCCACTTTTAATAATTAAATTTATGGTTTTCATCCCTTCCAATCACCTTTTTTGTTACCTGAGATTGTGTTATTGTAAGAGCCTTAGTCTTTTGGACCGAATTTGCCTTAGCCGAGCTTTGACCTTAGCCGCCCCCGCGGGCTTGTGTGCCGCCCCAGCGGGTTCCCGCTCCCGCGGCCCAGGGAACCGCCCCCGCAGTTTCTTGCGGTTGCAGCCGGTTTTGTTGACTCTTTGACTTGTGCTTTACCCTTTCTTTTTCTTCTTCCTTAAGTCTTCTCCTTGGCTCGTGATCAAGGGTTTCCTCTCCTTTTTCAGCCTTCCTACGTTCGCCTTCTTGCTTCTCCTTTCTTGATCTTGATCTTGTTCTTCCTTAGAGTTTTGGAAGTGTTTTGTGGTGTGGATGATGTTGTTGATGAACTTGAGGTGTGTTGTTGAGCTTGGAAGCCAGTGAGGTTGGTTGTTGATCTTCCTTGCATTCTAGGACCACAAGTGTGGTAAGTCTTATTCTTCTTCTTCTCTTCTTCCTTGATTCCATCTTCCTTAGCTTAGGATTAGATGAATTGAATGTAGATTAATGTTGGAATGTGTATGTACATGTATGTGCATGATTTTGGAATGAAGAAGACGTGAATTGATCATGTGAAGAGTGAAAGAGGAATCACGGGGTCACTTTCTGCACTGTCGCCGCCCCCGTGCCTAAAAGTCGCCGCCCATGCAGAAGCCGTGCCACAGCGCCTGCGTTGCCTGCGGCCACTGTCACCGCGCATGCGGCTGAGCCTTGCCGCGCCTGCGAGTTACCTTGCTCCGCCCCTACGTCTCTCTTGTCACGCAGGTGCGTCTTGTCCCGGGTCTACCTAGAGTTAGGTAGATCCTTTCCTTTCCTAGTATGAGCGGTTTAGTGGCATGCTAGCTACGTGTATGAGGTTAGAATGATGATGAGTATGATATCGTTTATGCCGGTTATGGCTTTGAGATTTATGAGTTACGATACGATCATTATGGATCTCTTGGGTCTAGGTGTGACCCTTTGATGGATATGAGTTAATATATTGTTATGCCCTGTTATTAGGCAGTGTTGTCCTCCAGATTGGAGTGGACCGTGTTTGAGATCGTGGTTGAGACTACTACTGAGGTTGAGGTAAGTCCATAGGACTTACTTAGCTACCATCCTTATATTGGATGTATGCATGAGTGGTGTTTGTTATATGCTTTATAGCATGCGATATGGTTCATTACCGACCTATGATATATTGACCGCCCATTGTAGTGGTTGTGACAACTTGCCTTTCATCCCGTAGTGGAGTCTGAGAAGTTCTTTGTAGTCTAGTTAGATCTGGTATACGGGAAGGGCACTGACCACTCCTTATGGTATACGGGAAGGTGCGCTGATACCACTCCAGCTAGCTATTGCACTCAGAGGCGAGGATTATATACATTCCTCGTGTCACATATATTCATATGCATATATACATACTATTTGAGTGATTGACGTTATAAAGATAATAAACCGGGTAAATGTGTGAAAGCATGATGATGTGTTATGATTCCTGATGTGTGTTTGTGCTCTTGCATCTCTATATATATGATGATGTGTTATACCGTGTTGTAGATTCTTTGCAGGTTAGGAGAGCTGCAGAGTGATCCAGAGTGGGTGATCCGTTGAGGGCTCCGTTCACTAGGACGATATCGGTGGGATATGGGATATTTATGTTGTACGGATATATATTTTGATTTTGTACTCAGCGGTTATTCTGTATTACCTTTTGATATGTATGTATATATATATATATATATATATATATATATATATATATATATATATATATATATATATATATATATATATATATATATATATATATATATATATATCAGTTTTATGTTTTGTTTTAATCTATTTGTGCCTTGTTGTAAGATTCAGTGAACTTGTTGTCAGGCTAGGTTCAGGATCCATTGTGAGATCCTAGCCCAGTAGCACCTCGAGTCCTACAGATTTGGGGTGTTACAAAGTTGGTATCAGAGCCCAGGTTGACAACAATGGCACTTGTAATCTGCGATAAAGGTCGAATAGATAAATAAACAGAACCCGAAAGGGGTCTGATTTTTCAAAAGATTTTGGGAAAAATACAAACCTTTTGAGAGTGTAGTTTGTTCGTATCCTACCTTTTTAAAAATGAAAATAAAAACCAATCTATACTTTATGTTGTAGGTGTTGGCCTATGCTTATCGCCGATAATTTTTCGGTGAAAGTGATGAGTTGCATGTTAAGGTGTCACGTATATTATATTTAATTACCTAAAATTTACTTTAAGTAAACACAAATGATTTTTTAAAATTATTTTTGAAAAATTATCTACAACAATACCCAACCAAAAACCTATATAACAAATCATACTCGTAACAAACAAACCAAATACCTGATTAGTGTGATGATAATTTCATATGTATGACATAATACATTCTTAAACTTTCATATGATCGAATAACCTAATGTTGTTCTTTTCTCTCAAATAACTCTGCTCACGGGCCTTCACTTTCACCGGAAAATTGTCGGCAGTAAGCATAGGCCAACATCTACAACAGTAGTATAGATTGGGGTTTTTTTTATTTTAAAAATTTAGGCTACGAACAAACAACACTCCCAAAAGGTTTGTATATTTCGCAATTTATCCAGTCATTAAAGAAAGAAGACACCTCATCACTTTCACCGGAAAAATTACCCGCGGCGAGCATATGCTAACATCTACAACATAGAGTATAGGTTGGGATTTTAATTACATTTTTAAAAGGTTAGTCCACAGACGGCAACACCCCAAAAGGTTAATTTATTTTCCGCAATTTACCCTTCTACATATAAGTTAGGTGTATCATTTGTACATTCCTATGATATAAGAGATAAACTTTAAATTTGCGACTGAACAACTGTGATGTTACAATAGGGAAAAAAAATAAAAGTCATAACTGGAATAATTCGTTGTTGCTGACATCAATTGAGAAAACACGCATCTACATTAGTAGTATTGACAACTAACAAACAAATGGCATAGAAACGCACAGATAGAAGAAGAACCCTAGCTTTCCCCAAATTAATCGAAGGTCGATATTATCAAATTTGAGACACAGACAACTGACGACAATCTGAACCTTCACCATAAGTTTTTTGTTTTAACTAAATACTCTGTATACATTAAACACTAGTGTAATACTCGCACACACTCTATGCAGATTTTGCATAATAGGAGGACATCGAGACCATCGAGACCATCCTAAGAGCACTCTCACTAGTCACTAGAAATAAAAAAAATCTCTAACAAATCCCTCTATTTATATATCTATCAACCAAATTATTATTTTTTTACAAAATTTTTTTTATCCCACCAACCAACAAACCAAAAAATTCTCTTATACCCCTCTCTCGTACTTTTTAATTTATCCCATCAAATTCGATGTCCATCAAATTCTCTCTCCTATTTTTCATCATTCTAAGTTTTTTTTCCTTATTAAATGTGGGCCCAAATGCATAAAAAGCAAGATGAGAAAAAAATTTGTTGGATGATTTTTTTTCATATCATCTAGAGTTTTTATGAGAGTTTTTTTACTAGTGGAAAGACTTTTTATCAAATGTGGGAAGAATTTTTACTCAATGATATATGTTCTATAATCACTTTCCGTTATAAAAAGATAGGAAAAAAAAAAAAATTGTGTTACACTGGTATGTGTGCTCTAATCGCTTTCCGTTATAAAAAAGATAGGAAAAAAAAAATTGTGTTAATTCACATTCAAAAATGGATTTTGCTTATAGTTTGCATTGTGCACTAGGTTGTATTTTAAAATAAATATTGTTTAGGTTCCATTATCCCTCGGTGGAACATCTCTTTATATTGTTTCACGTACATGATTTAGTGACCACTCGACAAACAATCAAACAAAGCATATTGCAAATTCAACTTATAGAAGCAACTACAAGATCAGATTTCCTTCCTTATGTTCTAACAAACAAAGTCATAAATAACAAGGATCAGAGGCAATGACACAAAATATAAACGCCTCGGATGCAATCGTCGATTTTTCAAGATCCAAACAGGGCTCGTACGAGTGGACATTGCTTCAATCCATATCGAGGAACTCCATTCTCTTCCTTATCATGCCCTTGAGATCTGTTGCTTCCCTCTCGGCTTTCTGCGCCCTTCTGATCTCGGCAGTGGATACGCGAGTCATATGAGGAGGAAGATCATCTCGCTCCACATCCTGACCCCAATGTATAAATAAGTAAGCACAAAATTTTAAGTGAATCAAAAATTAAAGTGTGAAATTTATAAGAAAAGAACGAACCAATTCGCCAACCAAGACGACGTTCTCCCCACGGATAACATATAGACCTAAGGGGATGTCACAGTAGAGATCCCCTACGATGACTCGTTCACATGCGCTCTCAAGAACGGCATTGGCTGTAACGGGACATGTTGTTTGGAGCAGGTAAGGGCGAGTATGATAGATAATGAATGAACTTAGTTGGATTAAACAGAACAAGGCGTTAACACATACCGTACTGATCAAAAGACCGAAGAATTCCAGAGAGCTTTCGTCCATCTCGAAGCAAAACCAAGAGTTTTTCTGTGGAAATTATAGATGGATAACGGGGTTCAATAACAAGAATAATGCAGAAAAAGAACCTCAAGAACTTAATAGGTTTCCTTGAGAAAGATCAGTGGGCATACAATGTAAATATTTTTTTTAAAGTTGAAATGAAAGTTATGAAGATAGAAGAGAGGAAGGAGTTTAAACTCTTATGAACAGATTTACATCTCAATGTATGGAACAGGAAAAACCACAAAAAATTCATGATTAGGAATAAATCTCGAGGAAAAAGGGATTCAAAGAGCGCCTTATCGGAATACAACAGACATCAAACAGCATTTCGTTCTATTAACTACCAGTCTAAATATAACAGTTAGCAGATACCAGAAATTTCTGACAAAGCTGTGAACCTAAAATTCAGCCTTCGTGATAACAAGACCTAATGAAATAGACCGCAGTTCTAACAAAGGGACACATGAAAACAGCTGAGGAGAATGCTAATTCATTCGGTTCATCTTCCATGTTAAATCTAAAATGCTCAAAGGCATGATTCCTCTAAACTGAACATTTACTATAGTGTTCTGAGAAGAAAAAAACCCACAAAGCCAGATAACTCATTGTCCAGTTAAGAAAACATTTTTAACTGGAGGAAGCTAGAGATAAATATAAAATGTGACTCTTCGTAGTTTGAATCCCTTCAGCAATAACTGTGTGTTCGAGTAACACATTGAAAAGGAAGAGACTAATAGCTCAAAGTATCCTCTACATTCCTCCAATAATTATTCAATCGAAATAAGCATGCATTGTCTTCTTTCCCCTTTAAAAACTTGACCTAACACCTCCCTGAAGCGATCAGTACTGAAACACCAGTTTCCCCTCTTCTCACAATTAAAACAAGTGAAAAACTCCACTCATTAATCTCTTCTCATTCTTCATCGTTCTTCCTTAAATCCGAAAAAGATAAGTATTTGGCATTATAAAAGCCATATTCATTGCAATTTGGACCAGGCATAAGTAATGCAAAAATCCCTGCTAAGTTTTTCACCTAAACAAGAATCCTAGCCATGTCCCCAATTTTCATGATCCTGAAACCCTAATATCACATAATTATCTAGAAGCAAACCCATGTCCCCAATTCGTAATGAACAGAAAACCCTAGAAAGAAAAACACAATCAGAAGCAAGCCCACCAACCCAATTATACAAATCTGATCCAAAACGAAGCAGTTCAGATGTACATTCCTAAATTTATACAACTCAAACAATTCAATCAAATCATCTAACTGTTTCAAAACCCCAACAGGCAATTTCACATAAAGATCAATTACTTCGTAGTCGTAACGCATCAAGATCCCAAAAGCAACCACCCAATCTAAAAACCCTAGAATCTAAGAAAACGAACACCGAAAACTAAGAGAGATGGATAGAGAAGTTTACTGTCAAGATAGCTAGCGAGAGAGGTGGATAGGAAAGCGTCTTCAGGGCCTGACCACGACATTGTTTTGGTTCAAAGTCTTCAAATTTATGAAATTTGTAGTTGGAATTGGCTTGTTCTTCCAATACAGCTTCAATAATCAATATTTGGGTGCCCCTGCAGAGAAAAAAAACGGAACTTTGGGGGCGAATTAGAGGTTTTCTTAGCTCGTCGAAGCTAATACTTAAGAATTTAGAAGAAGGATCCCTTCTTCGGGTCAAAAGAGGGAAAATTATAGAGAAGTAGAGAGATTTATGGTTTGTAGATCGGTCAAGGGAAGTCCGTCCGGTATAGGGATTAAGGAATTGAGCTTCCGAAAGCGAAGTCAATCAATTTTTTGAAAGGAAATTTTAATGAAATACTATTTTTATTTTTATTTTTATAACGGAAAGCGGTTAGGTTAAGCTACCTTCTAGAGATTGTCCAACCTAAAACATTCTTACGGATGAGAATACGAAGTTTGGGATCATCAGAAAAATAAAAATTGGTGTTGGGTGTTGAGATTCCCAGGTGAGTCAATCGGTCAGCAACACAGTTGATTTCTCTGAAAACATGCTTGATCTGGATTTCGTAAAAAAACAAAGATTCAGTCTGGAGTCTGAAATAATCATCTCGACATCCCATGGGCAGCTCAACAAACCTTGGAGTGCCCTTATAACACATAGATTGTCACCTTCGATTTCAATCTTTTTTATCTGCAATCTGATTGCCTCTTGTAAATCAGTCTTAAGAGTGAACGCTTCAGCTTTTATGACTGAATTGAAGTTATTTTTCTTTGCATCAAGGCTAATAACATCTCCATTATGTTTTCGAATTACAAAACCAATGGATGTTACACCCGAATCTAGTTTTGATCCGTCAAAATTAAGTTTTTGGAACCCTGGATTTGGTTTTTTCCATTTAATATATGTTTTTTTCCTTATAGTCGCGTTATTGTCCTTTTTTTGCCTTTTAATATCGTAGTCATCTTCGTCAGAGATTTTAGTTTTTCAGTTATGGATTTGGTTTTTAATGAATGCAATTACCTTATTATCAGGTCCAATTGGTTCATCATTAAAGATAACTTTGTTCATAAAAAACCAAATGCTCCACCAAATATTTGCAAGACACTCGAACTTGCTCGTTCCAATTTTATTTTTTTAATTCCTGTAGGATTTCATGAGCTTTTTTATTTTGGGTTTTTATTTTGTTAAGTTCATTCAAAATTGTTTTGTCGAATTTGGTAATAATTTGTTTAGTGAAAGGGCATTCGATTATCAGATGGGGCAGGCCCTCCAAGTGATGGTTGCAAAATTCACAGTGCCTTGTTACGGCAATTTTCCATTCATCTAGTTTTGCTTTTGTTGAAATTCCGTTTATAGACATTTTCCAAATAAAGTTTTTAATTTTGGGTTGGGTATCGAGTTTCCAAATCCATTCACAAGAATGATTTGTTTGGAAACTGGATTCCACCTCAAGCATATCGGAAGCATATTTTGTAGAGAACCAGCCATTTTTACTGCATCTCCAGTAGAGTATGTCCTGCAATTCGTTTTTGGGTATGATTGTTTCTTTTATCTTTTCTCTAATATCAGGATTGATGATATGTTGAAGTTCGTTGTCAATTTTATTGGTATCCTGGCTTCTTGAGTTGTTAATAAAGTGACTAACTTTTATATTTGTGTTAATTAGATTGGTATTTTGGACCATTTTTATTAGTGGTGTTGTTGTTACCCAACTGTCGTGCCAGAAATTGATTGTTTTACCATTACCGACCTGCCAGATAATACCTTTTTTGAATTCATATTTAAGTTTCATAAGGTTGTTCCATTGCCATGAAGTTGACCCTTTCTTTTGGTAGTGGAGAATATTCTGATTTTTCAAGTATTTTTCGTTGATAATTTCAACCCATATATTGGTCGGTTCAGCTAGAATTTTCCATAAGAGATTCATTTGAAGGGCTTTATTTGTGATTATAGATTTCCTTAATCCCAGACCACCGCTTTTTTTTTATTTACAAATTGTGTCCCAACTTATGATATGTCTGTGTTGGTCTCCTTTGTTCCAAAAGAATTTTTTGTAGGTTTTATCAAGCTCCTCCAGGTTATGATTGGGGAGCATAAAACTTTGCATAACAAAAGTCGGTTTAGTTGCCAAATTATGTTTTATGAGGGTATTTCTGCCTTCTTGAGATAAAGAGTTTGCTTTCCATTTTAGAAGTTGTTGTTTTGATTTAATGTTTATTTCACCAAAAGTTTCTTTTGTCACTCTTCCGTTTATAATTGGACATCCAAGATATTTGTCGAGGGTTGTAGTATGACACATTCCTAACACATTTTTTAGTTGGGGAACACTGTTATCACAAGTGTTCCTTGTTGTTTGGAAAGCCGATTTTTCAAAGTTAATTTTTTGTCCTGAGATGGAGCAATACATTTCAAGGATTTGCTTTGTTCTTTGACAAGAAGCCACATTAGCTTTTGCAAAATGATCATATCATCAGCGAAAGAGAGGAAAGGGATTAGTGTTGCTCGTCTGCATACGGAGAAACCAATATGGTTATCGTAATTGTTACAATCATCTTGTAGCATTTGTGTAAGGACTTCAGCACCCAAAATGAAGAGATATGGGGATAAGGGGTCCCCTTGTCTGAGTCCTTTTTCAGGGAAGAATTGATATGTTGGTCCGTTGTTAACAAGAACGGAGAAAGAGATTGTAGAGATGCACTCCTTAATCCATCCAACAAATTTGTCATTGAAACCAAATTTTTTGAGAATGTTGATATAAACTCCCAGTTAACTTGGCCATATGCTTTTCCATATCATATCAAGTTTAATGGCAGCCCAACCTTCCTTACTCTACTTAGACCGAAAAGAGTGGAAAATTCCGTGGGCAATAAGGAAATTGTCATGGATAGATCTATTAGCCACAAAGGCTCCTTGAAGAGGGTGGATGAGTTTTGGCATAATAGGTTCCATTCTTTTTGTAATTATTTTAGCAATAATTTTATAAATTGTAACGCAAAGACTTATAGGTCTAAAATGGTTAATTGGTGTAGGGTTATCCGTTTTGGGGATCAAGGTTATAAAAGTATGATTGATTTGTTTGAGCATTTTCCCGCTTCTAAAGAAGCCTTTTACCGCTTTTGAGACGTCCGTTCCTACAATATGCCAATATTTTTGGTAAAAACCAGCTGGTGCCGGAATACTAATTATTGAAGAAGTTCACATAAATATGAATTTTATTTTATTTTTCTTTTTTTATACGTTCATATTGGTAGGGTGAATAATGAAAGAAGTTTTTTTTTAATCTTTTCGTTTATTGAGATATAGAAAACATAAATTTTATATTCTCAAATTTTTTGAAATATTATATCCTCAACTTGAAGATAAAAAGTAAGCATTTATATTGAGTTATAAGTTAAGCGGGCAACAAGATGTATCGTCAACCCTTTTTGAATAGCAAATCCGATCCTTCTAAAAACTACATCTGAAGACTAGGGTGACACAAAATTACCTTACAATACCCGTTGCACCCCCTTGAGAATCTCGACGGCATCAGGCGCAAGAAAACCAAATGTATCGAAAGCAAGAAGAAACACATGTTGGTTTTCAAGACAAGCCCTTTCATGCTTAGCCACCTTCAAAGAGGCCGCGTTGAAAGCCGCCTTACCCACCACAAAAGGCCCATTATCCAAACCAATCAAAGGAGAGACTCCTGTCAAATCAATACAAGCATGTTTTCAAGCCACCCATCCAAAAACTAACACATCTGCAGGCCTCAACGTAGACCTACTTTCACGCGGATCAATCAAGAAGGATACATGCACATCTTTCTTGGCCGAAATCTCTGCTCTCTTAAACACGTCACATAAAAAATCACGAACCAGATCATGCCTATATTTGAAGTCGGGTAGTTCTTTACAATGAACCCCATGCTCCCCAAAAACATCCAAAGGCCTCCCACAATTAGGCATAGGACAAAACATACCAAACGAGAACAAAGGAATCATAAGGCGATACTTGAGGATCGGGCGATACTCAACGGGAGACATACATTATCCAAGTCCATCAATAGGTATGGCAAGAAGGAAATCTTGACTATGTGTTGTCTGTAGACACTGAAAAACCGCTTTTTGTCTAGCAGTCAAACCAAAAGTTGCTTTCATCATCTGTACTGTCTTACCAAAAAAAAGCATTCGCCAAAGCATGTTGGGCTTTAGGGGAGACGGTGCTCTTTACAGTAAAACCAGAAAGATGAAAACTAGGAATGGAAGCTTGAAGATTGCCCAAAGATCCAAAAAACTCAGAACCCATATCAACAACTCCACTGTCCCGCAAAATGTGGTCTTGAAGGGCCAAAGACTGAGCTCTAGAAGCCACAAAAGCAAAAGAAGAAGTCTCCAAAGCTGAGTATAACCCAAGGCCTCCACACCGAATCGGCAAAAAAGCAAGTCGCCACTGAAGATCGCCAAAATAAGCACCCCACAAACCACAATATCCTCGATTGATTCACGGAGTCCCAAATCAAAAAAAGTAGACGCACCCTCCCCATGTTCCGGTAGACAAGTCCTCAAGTTAAACAACATCTTAGCAACACCCATACAGGAACAAAGCAAAAGAAGCTCACTCTGTGGGTCTCTCAACTACGGAAGAAGGTGCATCAACTCAACCACCTTAACAGCTCTTTTCATGACTAACTCTCTGATAAACCCATCATCTTTACTCACAGCCCCACACAACAACTTAACACCCAAAACCGGCCTAGAAATTCCATGGGGGAATAAAATCTTCTTTAAGCTTTGATCCATCACATGAAGGCCAAAAGAGCTCAGTCTTACAAACATTCAGTTCAAGACCAAAACTCGGGCCAACTTCTTTAATGATATCAAGCGCTCTAGCCACTTCCTCTGTCCGGCCAATAATAGTACCATCATCAAGATACTAAGCATGTAAAAGAGGCTTGCAACTGTCTCTGATCCGAAGAAGATGTGGGTGCAAGACAAGGGGAAAAAACAAGCGGCACAAAGGGTCTCCTTGTTGCACACCAGTAGCTGATCAAATAATATCATCACCAACATACAGACGGACAACCTTACCATACAAGAAATCAACTTAAAAAGAGATAAAGGAACATCTTTCCTTTAATGTAAATTATTAACGGGTATTTGTATTGTGTATTGATCTTTACCTGATTAGTTAAGATAATAATAAACACAATATTACTCGTCATAGAATAAAATAGTAATTATACTAAATTAATATATAATTTAACTTTTGAGATAATTTATAATTATCAAATAATCTAATAAATTATTAATATAATTTTCATCATTTCGATTTTTTTTTATCTTACATTGCAAAATGACATTCAAATTTTCTCTTTCATATAAATTTAAATTAATCATAACTATGAATCATTATTTTTTTCGTAAGGACGGAACATTAGAGCTCATTTTATTATGAATCAATAAACTTAATATTTAGTGTATTGATACACCCCTAATGAAAGAAATCATTAAATGGTTATCAACAGATTCATCAACCATACATAATTATATTTAAGTAGAAAGAAAAAGCTATACTTTCATAATGATATATTATACTACCAAATAACAGTTGAATGGTAATCAACAGAATATAATCAAATCCTTAATATCACTAAACAAATAACGTAAGATGTGATGATATAGTTTATACTTATTTAATTGGATTCATCTTTATCTTATTCACATACTTCATTTACATATATCAACATCAAATAATGTCATCCATGCAATTTCAAAATGTGGTGTTACAATCAAAAATCAAAAACTAAAGATATATAACAACCCACTAGATATATATTTTAATGATGGTCCCTCAGAACAATATATTTCTTCACTCTTTTGATGTCAACCATGACTACTTGTTGAGTCATATCTCAACTCCTTTCTCCCGTGGCTGCTATTCCATGTAAGCAAGGATGATATTTTACACTCAAAATGTTGAACCCCCTTCTTTTATGGGTATCAAGCAGGGGGAAGCTTCGAAATCGATGTTGTTAATATCGTTTTTCGTGAATACTTGTCATTTAAACTTTAAAAGGTAAAATTTTATGGGTGTTATGGGTAGTTGAAGAAAAGTAAAATCGATGTTGTTAATAAACGATTAAGAGTAGTTGAAGAAAAAGCAAAATTTTCAAACACATAAACCCCATAAAATTTCTACTTAAACCCTCCAAACTACATGAACCGAATGAACCTATAATTGAAGAGTTTATGGGGTTTTATTGGTCGTTCTATATTGGATTTATGGGTTAGAGTTTTATTACCGAATGAAATGAATGTCGATATAAATTTAGTCGTTATCGGTTTGATCTCAACCAATAAGTTTGGAGATTTAATTACATGACCTTAATGTCGTGTACATTTTCGGCTAACTTGAGCATTTATTTTATTTTAAAATTGGTAATTTACTTTGACTATTCTTGATGACATTGAGAGTGAAATAATGCATTAACTAATTAAAGAAATATGGACTATAATTGATGGAGAGGAACAAATTTACAATTTGATACTTATATTATTGTTTAAGAAGTGGTTGACAAATTTGTATGATTCTTTCAATATATAATTATAGAATAGTATTGCTATACAATGGAATATTTTCAAGAATATTACCTAGAAGGCTATTAGATTCTATTGTATTATTAAGGGAGTGTTTGTTTTGTTGCATATTGTAAGCAATGAGTTGATCCTTATCATATTATTGGTAAACTTATTTATGAAATTATAGTCTGTAAATTTATTGTTAAACATATGAACTAGAAAAATATAGACTTGACAATAACATTTTCTTGAATAAGTGATAACTATGACTAATGAATAAAGGAATAGTCTTTACCAAACCATACTTATGACTTTGAAATAGATTTGGCTGATTGGTTGAAAATTGGACGAATTATAGAAGAGGTTTTGATATAAATATCAAATAAAGCTTTATTTGTAACATATGTGATGGTTGATTTAATATCTCTATTTAGTTTTGCTTGGTTAAACATAATAAAATTTAGTGAAAAGTAGATATTTGAAAATTTGGATAAGATCCAAAATTTTAGGATCCGAATAAAACTTTTTAACGAATTATTCATTATATTTTGCGTTAACCTAATTCCGAAAATCAAGATTTTTGTTGAGATAAGAAACGAATAAATCATTTAGATTATAAATATTATTATTAAAAAATTAATTAGTAGTTAAAAAAACCAGTAAAATATTCCCATATTCAAAGATATTTATTTAGTTCAAGTTTTATTATTTCCTCTTTAATTTGTAATAACATTTACCAGTACGATGATAAAATTATAATCAGCTTAAAATTTTTGAATATAATATACAACTCATCCTCATGTCTATAATCCAACGATAATGTCCCTAATTTGACAAATTTCCGATGAGAAGAAACCCTTGTGAATTGGCTAAAGTGTAGCCACATATTACCCTCCGTTTAGTTGTAACTCCGGAAACGGAAACAGAATGAAAACGAATCTAGTCAAAATGTCTACCCTATTCATGGAATCATTTCGGGTGGTTTCTTGCAAAATGCATTTCCTATTTTGTTACCTTATAGGGTATTAAAATTAATCAAATTCTACTACAATTAGTTCAAACCACAAGGAATGATTCCCAAAAACTTCACGAACAAGGGTGTACGTATGAACTAGATTCGTTTTCATTCCGTTCCGTTTTCGGAATTTAAACCAAACGGACCCTTAGGGTCTTCTAGTGTTTTTGTGTGAATGTTAATTTGAGATTATCAATCTCAGTCACTATATAATGACGAATTATGTCTTAATCCCTCAACTAATTTTTGTAATTATGTTATGCAATTAATGTGATTAAGATGTAATCTTGTTTAATCTTCCACATTTATGTACGGTTTACAATCTACATAGACAATCATGTCAATCAGTGACCCAATTGCTTGGACATGTGGCAAATCTTAAGTTGCCATACTGATCTTCACATTTGGGATCATTCTAAATCATCGTTTGGTGTGATTTTAATTAGAAGTTTTTGTGATATACTCTAATTAAAATGAATATCCAATGCATTTGTTCTTATAATCATGCGTGATATTAGATGTAAAATTTTTGTCTTAAAATTCAATGTATCCTGCATTATATATAATTTTTTGAGTTTTCGAGATTAGATGTAAATTTTTGAGTGTCTGAAATCGCTATAATTAGATGTAATTTTGAGTTAATGATATTTTATTATGTTATATATCATTATATATATATTTATAAAATGTACAAATGAAGAAGAAATTGGCCCAATAATGAACAAAGTTTTACCACAAAAAGTTTATTATTATTTTAGTAATAACTACGATTTTTTTTTAATAATATTAATGTATGCAAACCCTGTCTTCTTTTTGTCTGTGTGTTTTTTTTTGCTTTACAAATACAAACAAGATTTTCTTCTTTATTTTGTATATCGATAGTTTACTCAAATCTGCAAAATAGGGTATATATGGACAATAAAGCCAGTAGCTCCAACTTGTCCTAGTGGTCGAATAAATCCCCCAGTTTCTTTCACATCGCTATGTTTTATTAGTTGTACCGTACACGTCGGTTCCAACCACGTGGCGCCATTTTAATGGTTCCATAAAATGGGCATGATTATAAAAAAAAAAAAGAAGAGTGATGTTATTTACATCTAAAAAATTTACTAACGGGACGATAACGAAACGCATTCGCTTCCGTCCCAACATGGGGCGGATTCTGATTCCGCTTCCGTTTCAATATGGGGCGGATTTTGATTCCGCTTCCGTCCCAATATGGGGCGGATTCTGATTCCGCTTCCGCCCCATGTTGGAGCGGAAGCGGAATGCGTTTCCGTCCGAGCCCATTATTTAAGGGCTCGGGCGGAAACAACTCCTCATTCCGCCGAAACGCAAACGCGAAAACTCTCTCTTCTCGCTGCCGATTTTCCTCCCTGCTTCCGTCGCCCCAGCCGCCGTCGTTGTCTCCGGCGAATTTTTTTCCCCCCTTCTTCTTAATCGCATACACGTGGAGGGTTCGGATTCTCCCCCTAGGCTTGGAAGGACACTCAAAGAACGGTTTAAGGTACGTTTTATACGTTTTTATCCATTTCTTGTTGTTTATTTTTATTTTTTTATTTTTAGGCTCGAAAATTATTAGTTTAGAAAAATCTGGTTAGTTTAGGAATAATTGGAATTGGATCTTATATGAACATTAGTTTAGGATGATTGGGTTAGTTTAGGAATAATTGGAATTGGATCTTATATGAACATTAGTTTAGGAAAATTTGGTTAGTTTAGGAAGAATTGGAATTGAATCTTATATGAACATTAGTTTATGAAGATTCGGTTAGTTTAGGAAGAACTGAAATTGGATCTTATATGAATGAATGTCAAGTTGTAATTGTGTATTCCGGCAAGATAATTTTTTTACAAAATATATCTAAAATTATATAATATTTAAATTTAAAAATGAAAAATTTTATCTGAAATTTTTTTTCCAGATGGCAATGCAAAATATTAGAGACAAGAACAAGCGCGACAGTAGCGTTGTCACTGCATCTGCCGGTCGAGCTGCTAAAGCTCGACGGGATAAACTTGCCTCCACATCAGTCGAGGTGCCCGTTGATGGAGTTGCAAAGGAGGAGCCTACTAGGGGGATGTTGGGGCACCATCACCACTGCGCGCGGGTTATACTTCGGAGGGCTCCGCTGATGACGAGTCACACCTAGACGACACTGTAAGTGGTGAGCATGAGCAGACACATGTCCCGCAGGAGCAGCAACAGGATACTGAGTATTATTACGATTATGTTGAGGAGTAGTATTAGGAGCAGGCACCACAAATGCCTGCTTAGGAGGAGGAGCATCCACATGAGGAGGAGCATCCTCAGGAGGAGGTGTTATTGAGATGGTATACTGGCCACAGAGCGAACGTGATATGGACTCAGAGGGTATAATTTTATTATCCCCAAATATATAATTTATTTTTGTAATCGATCTAAGATAATGTTAATTTTAATTTTAATAAATTATTATAGGAGGAGCCTGGGATGGTCAAGGTTATTTGAAGGCTTGATGGGTAGCTAGAGTACGGAGGTGGCATAGGGATATTTATGACCCGGACACATGGTTTGGCTTGGCGAAACTCATCAGACTTACTGACTTGGAGGACCTTCACTATGGATGGGTCGACCACTGCTTGATTACTGCGTTCGTTGAGAGGTGGCACCCCGAGACGAACACTTTTCATATGTCGTGGGGGGAGATGGGCATAGCATTGCACGATGTGCATGTTGATAACATGAATTATCGACCTAGTTTAGTAGAGCATATAGTTAGTTTTCCTTTTCCCGCATGCATGTTTTGGCCTTAAGTTGTGTTATTTATACTTGTTTAATGCAACTTTGCGAGTATAGATGTCTACACACACTTTTGGTGTCTTTGTAGGTATTTTGGCGTGTTTTGGAGCTAAAACGATGCATTTGAGGATCAGGCCTCGGGATGGACGCTTAGGAGCGATCACGCAGGCACGGGAAAGGAGGAAAAGACGAGCCAAGACGAAACGCACGAGATTGGAGCAATCTCGGTCGAGATCCACATCATCTCGGCCGAGATCCGAGCCATCTCGGCCGAGATTCACCCTAGCTCGGCCGAGATTCGAGCCACCTCGACCGAGACTCCATATCAGAAGTTTTTGTCGATACATCTCGGTCCCCATCTCGGTCCCGATCTCGGCCGAGATTTGTTCCATCTCGGCCGAGATTTTTCACATTTGACCGAGATTTCGTCAACGCTGGATCACGAAGCCAATCTCGGCCCCAACGTTCAAAAATCTCAGTCACCGACCGAGATTTCTGCTCGAGATCCTTGTTCGCCAATTTATTTCGTTAACTTTCGGATCTGTTTGAGGGCAGCCCGTTGCGGGATATAAAAGGAAAGCCTTAAATGATTTCCGGTGGTTCCCGTTTCATTCTAATTTCAAGCTCCTTTGGAGAGAGCTTTTTCCCCTTCTTCTTCTCCCTTTGCCCTACACCATTGTTGGCCATTGTTGAACTTGATTGAGCTTGAAGGAACTTCGCGAATATTTGGGAATTTAACGTTTTGCTAATTTTCTATTAATAAAGTTGAGTATCTTCTTTAATCTCTCTTTTGGTTCTTGCTTATGCATTCTTCATTGATTTGATTGAATTGTTTGGATTGATAATTGCTTCTTCCATTGAATTGATTGGATTGATGATTGCTTCTTCCATTGAATTGATTGGATTGAAGATTGCTTTTGAAATGTTGATTGTTTCCATTCCAAACACTTAGTCCCTGAGTTCGACCTTGGAATACTTATCCTCACTGTAATTGACCCATACACTGTGGGTTCGCTACAATTTGGGTGTTTATTTCTTGTTTTACAAATTTAAAACATACCGTGGTTTTTACTAACCTGTGAGCTTTTATCATTATTGATAAAATTTTATAGGGGCGTGAAAATAGCGAACAAAGTTTTTGGTGCCGTTGCCGGGGACTAAGTCATTTGTATTGTTTTGTGATTTCTTTTAGTGTAAGTCTTTCTTTTACTTTTGATCTCGTTTCTGGTTTTTTTTTGGAATTTTCAGGACTTTAGGTATCCTTCATAGTGTATGCAAAGAACTCGGGGTTTGAAAGAACTAGTTCCGTACGATCCCGAACCTGAAAGGACACTGCGAGAGAGACTAAGAGCCCGAAAAGCTTCTAAAATGGCTGAAATCAGAGATTACGAAGCTGAACTTAGAGATGCTTTAGAGCAACTAGAAGCTGAGAGACGGATTGCTAGAGAAAGAGAGCAAACTACAGAAAGGGAAATGGCTGCAATGAGGACTCAAATGGAAGAGATAGCCAGAGCCATGAACTAGAGGCAAGCCGCAGCTCCAGCTCCAGTGCAACAAGTAGTTCCAACACCACAATTAGCTCCAATTCCTCCTCGAGTTGAAGTCCCTCCACAAGCTCCACCTCCCGCTCCTCTCTGACCTGTCATTCACCAGCCTTTTGTGGAAGTTCCACAAACACTTGGACAGAGAATGGATCCTACTCAAAGAGTTAACCGTCCTGGAGTTAACTTTGGAGATCCCGCAAATCATGAGCATGAGCTGCGACCGCAGGTAATACAAATGATTCGCCAGAATCAGTTTGGTGAGACAAAGACAGAATCTCCTCACCAACACATGAACAACTACGAGACTCTTATGGATGCGGTAAGTCCAGCTCGTATGGAAGGTAACAATCATAAGATAAGAGGTTTTTCTTTCTCTCTTAAGGATAAAGCTTTAGCTTGGTATCAAACTATTCCATATGGGCGGATTAACACATGGTAGGAAATGGTGTCTAAATTCCTCACTAAGTTTTTCCCACCCTACAAGACTACTGAACTTAGAGGGAAGATAAATGCTTTTGTAATGAAAGATAAGGAGAGTTTGTATAAGTCTTGGGAGAGGTTCATTGACCTTACGTTGGAATGTCCTCATCATGGGATTTCTAAGATTGAGTTGCTAGAGATTTATTACAAGGGACTTGATGAAGATACTCAATTCAAGTTGCAATCACTTTCTAGAGGTACTTTTATGAAAAAAATTGTGGATGAAGCTTGAGAATTCATTACGAAGCAAGCCAAGACTATTGAAAAGTATTCTCACAGGAAAGTTGAAGAGAGAAGGACTAGACCCGGAGTCTATGAGGTAAGTGAAAGAACTCTTAATGATTCAAGGCTAGATGCTTTGCAAGTTGAACTTAAATCTTTGAAAGAATTAATTGCATCTAACTTGAAAGCTCAGCAAGCCGAAGTGCAGGTAGCATCCAAGGAAGAGGATGCGAATTACATGGGTAAAGGTAACTACCAAGGAGGTTATCAAAACCAAAGAGGTCATAACAACAATTATAATAGGAATAATCAGGGAAATAACTACAATTATAATATGAATTAATTGCATCTAACTCCTTATCAACTTGTTTATGGGAAATCATGTCATTTGCCTGTAGAGTTGGAGCATAGAGCATATTGGGCCGTGAAATGGCTAAATTTTGATATAAAAGAAGCCGGAGAAAAGAGGTTGTTGGACATCAACGAGCTGGAGGAGATCCGAATGAATGCATATGAGAATGCACGGATCTACAAGGAAAGAACAAAGAAGTGGCATGACAAGCACATATTGCCAAAGAACTTCAAAGAAGGTGATCTTGTTCTTATCTTTAATTCTAGGCTCCGACTTATTCCAAAAAAGTTAAGGTCACGATGGACGGGACCTTATGTTGTGAAGAAGATTTCCCCCCACGGAGCTGTCGAAGTATGGGGTGAAAACTCCGGTATTTTTAAAGTGAATGGACATAGGTTGAAGAGGTATACACCGGAACTTCTGGTGGAAAAACTCTCACCTATCCATCTCACTTGACGCTTTAAAGGAGTTAGGTCCGGCTAAAGACCTTAAACCAAGCGCTTCTCGGGAGGCAACCCGAGGTAAGAGTCTTTTCGTCTTTTTGTTTTTATTTTTGCTTTTTGCTTTTGTGTTTTTGCGTGTTTTTGTTGTGTCTTTGCAGGACCTAGGTGTCATGGTGAAAAGAGATACGGATAGCAACACTCGGAACGAGTTTAAGGCAAGGAAATTGCTATGAAAGACGAGAAACGAAGTAAGGCGAGGAAGAAACGACGCTTGACAAGCAATCTCGGTCACCCTGACCGATATCCCGACCGAGACCCAGTTCAAGCAGGCCGAGATGTCACATCAGAAACTGATCTCGGTCCAATATAGGCAACTCTTGGTCCGAGATAGAAAAAATCTCGGCCGAGATCAAAAATCCCGGGCGAGATCGAGATTTCCCAAAAAAAAAGAAAAAAAAAGAGGAAAATCTCGGCCCCGACTCGAGATGAATCTCGGTCGACGACGGAGATCCATCGACCGAGATGGGTCGACAGAACATGTCACGGCCGAGACTCCCTTTCTTCCTTCCTCTTCACTTTTCCTCTTGCCTCCATAGCCTCCAAGCAAAGAACCTCTACCCAATTTTTCCTAAATCCCTCAATACTTCACCAAATCCTCTCATTCTTCCCACAATCTCTCCTAAATTCAATTCTAAACTCAATTCCCTCACCAATTTCACACAAATCTCCCACAAATCTCATCCCCAACACCAAACCCTAACCAAAATTTCCAATCCCTCAAAACCCCACAAACACACCATTCCACTCAAAATTCCTTCACAAAAACGCCTTAAAATCATCACCCAAGCAAGGATCCATCAAAAACCCAAGAAAAAAATCCGATCCCGGCCAAAACCAAAAATCTCGGTCAACTGCCCAAAAATCTCGGCCGAGATCCGAGCTTTGCCGACCGGGATTTTCTTCTGCTGAGTTATTTGTTGATAAAAAAAAATGTAGAGGTTGAAGAGATCATTGTCCAAGGCTACCGGGTCAAGTAAATCGAATAAGCAAGCACCACCACCGGAGCCTTTCGACCCCTCCATTTACGTGCCGACCATCCCGGATCCTTGTAAGGACGATACTCTAAACTTGTTAAATTCGATCATGATCCGCCTAGACATTTTGATTTAGGAGAAGTTAGTTAGTTAGGAATTGGAGATGATTTGCGACTTATAACTGAAATTTGCAGATGGGAATACTTGCTGGCATTTCAAACTCCTGATCATCATAACCTAACTTGTGAATTCTTGAGTACATTCAAATTTGGTGGTGGAAATGGTGACCAGACTGTAAAGTTTCGTGTGATGAATATGGACTATGTGATGTCTAGGACTGAGTTTGGAGATTTATTTCATTTCCCGAGGTCGGCGAGTATACTTTAGATAAGGATTTTGACCAGTGCACATTCTGGCGCCAGCTAGCCTATCCAGGTGGGGTTGGGAGCAATTGGAAACCCGGTGACTCCAAATGCAAATACATTCTGAACTTGTCCTTCCGGGTAGCTCATAGGATTATGAGCGAGATTATGTTTCCTAGGCATGAGACCTCGCACCTAGTGCTTTTAGGAGAGTTGTTTATTTTGTGGTGCATTACAGAGGGTCGAGCACCCGATTCAACTACTCTCTTGTTGGACCACCTCAAAAAGGTGTCCAATAAGACATCCGGTGTCCTCTGTGTCGGTGGGTTGGTTACTTATATTACTCAGACGCTTGGGCATGATTTGACTGCTTTTACCTCCACCCTCAAGTCAGTGCCCATCACTAGGAAGCATCTAGTAAGGATGAAGATCCTAACAGAGGAAGTGACGAACATATTTAGAGTTGCTATGCCTTGGGATGAGCACCATGGCGTACTATGGAGGAGTGACTTCACGATTAGAGATCAGAGATGCTGGAGAGAGACCATTGAAGGTCTTAGAGGTGAGGATTCTGATGATGAGGATGTAGGGCAACCTGAGGATGAGGATGCCGCTCAAGATGATGAGGACTTAGAGCCTGCAGCTGAGGCAGGAGATTTTGATACTGACATGGGTGATGCAGGTACACCACCCAGGATGTCTACTGCAGGAGCATCATCATCACGTGCTCCTAGGCCCCGCAGGAGGCCGTACACCATGGCCCAGCTTGCAGCGGACATGCATGATATGCAGATGAGTCAGAGGGAGTTTTATAAGAAAGTTGAGGACAGATGGGCCGCGCAGGATTTGAGGATGGCACAGCAGGATCAGAGGATTGCTGAGCAGGATAGGCGTTATTTTGTCTCGGAGGGGATGTACGGAGACTTATATCGTCATACGTTTGGGCATTTCTATGACCCAAACAACCTCCACTACCCACATGATCCACCTCCTCCTCCTCCATTCGAGTAGACACGTCGGACGCCTTCTTCATTTTTACATTGTGAGTATTGTTTTTACTTCATATTTATTATTCACATTGGGGACAATGTGAGATTTTAGTATGGGGTAGGATGTTTGCAATACCTTTTAGCATGTTTCTTTTATTCGCACTGCATTTTATATGAAAATCCAAAAAAAATCAGAAAATTTCAAAAAATTTTGTGCTTCTAGGATTGATGTGACCTTAATGAGGAAATTGTGTATGTTTATTTGGCTATCGATGTTTATTTTGAGCTTTAATTGTATTAATGACAATTATGGGATTTGAATGCCTTGTTTGTAATCTATATGATTTATTTGGATTACCTTGTTTAGTCGGATTGATCTTGAAAAGTTGAAGCTATATGATGAGTTCTTTTACATTGCACAGAAATGATTTAGGCAATTCGAATTCTTCTTCTTCTCTTCTTTACCATTTTCAGCACCTCAAACATTGAATTTATTTGCCCCTCATGACCCATCCGGGAATTAGGAAAGTGAAGTTTGAAGGTGTATGCTTAGTTGTGAAAAGTGAATTATGTGCAATATGTGAAGAAGTTGATTGATTTGTGATATGTGAATTGAAGGCAAAAGCTTTCTACGGGTTTTGTTGGCTATGAAGATGAGTAACTCGGCACCATTCACATAATCGGGTGTTTGTGTCTTGCCAAAGTCGGATTGGTTTTAAAAACATTACCTAGAGTCGATTTGGTATGTGCAATTTGGTGTGAGGTACGTGAAGGAAACTGAACACCGAGGTTTCGACTATTGTGCACCTATGCTTTTCACTCAAAAGAAAAAGAGAAAAAAAAATAAAGAAAGAAAAATATGCATGAAGAAAAAGGATGTATGTTGAGAAAGAAGAAAGAAAAGAAAAATGTTGAGTTGTCCTCTTTTCTGGATTTCCACCACATTACCTATACACATCCTACCTTTATCACATTTCTTGGCCTTTATTTGTTAAGTCCTATTGATCTTTGCATACATGTAATTGACTTAATGGCCTAAACTTGGATTTTTCATGAATTTTATACATTGATAGTTTAAATGATGATTTTGGATTCCTTGCAAGGTGTGATTATCCTATATCTTGCCTATCTTACTTGACCTTAATCGAAATATGTCTTTAGCCTTGTGACTACACTCTGAGAGTGATCATAAATAGAAGCACTACCAAAAAGAGTTTTTGTTTTTGTTTAGCATAGATGATTCATGCTATCTTGCCTTGAATTTATTATTTGCTTGGGGACAAGCAAAGATAAGTATGGGGTATTTTGATAACATGAATAATCGACCTAGTTTAGTAGAGCATATAGTTAGTTTTCCTTTTCCCGCATGCATGTTTTAGCCTTAAGTTGTGTTCTTTATACTTATTTAATGCAACTTTGCGAGTATAGATGTCTACACACATTTTTGGTGTCTTTGTAGGTATTTTGGCGTGTTTTGGAGCTAAAATAATGCATTTGAGGATCAGGCCTCGGGATGGACGCTTAGGAGCGATCACGCAGGCACGGGAAAGGAGGAAAAGACGAGCCAAGACGAAACGCACGAGATTGGAGCAATCTCGGTCGATATCCACATCATCTCGGCCGAGATGGCTCGGATCTCGGCCGAGATTCACCCTAGCTCGGCCGATATTCGAGCCACCTCAAAAGAAAAAGAGAAAAAAAAAATAAAGAAAGAAAAACATGCATGAAGAAAAAGGATGTATGTTGAGAAAGAAGAAAGAAAAGAAAAATGTTGTGTTGTCCTCTTTTCCGGATTTCCACCACATTACCTATACACATCCTACCTTTATCACATTTCTTGGCCTTTATTTGTTAAGTCCTATTGATCTTTGCATACATGTAATTGACTTAATGGCCTAAACTTGGATTTTTCATGAATTTTATACATTGATAGTTTAAATGATGATTTTGGATTCCTTGCAAGGTGTGATTATCCTATATCTTGCCTATCTTACTTGACCTTAATCGAAATATGTCTTTAGCCTTGTGACTACACTCTGAGAGTGATCATGAATAGAAGCACTACCAAAAAGAGTTTTTGTTTCTGTTTAGCATAGATGATTCATGCTATCTTGCCTTGAATTTATTATTTGCTTGGGGACAAGCAAAGATAAGTATGGGGTATTTTGATAACATGAATAATCGACCTAGTTTAATAGAGCATATAGTTAGTTTTCCTTTTCCCTCATGCATGTTTTAGCCTTAAGTTGTGTTCTTTATACTTATTTAATGCAACTTTGCGAGTATAGATGTCTACACACACTTTTGGTGTCTTTGTAGGTATTTTGGCGTGTTTTGGAGCTAAAATAATGCATTTGAGGATCAGGCCTCGGGATGGACGCTTAGGAGCGATCACGCAGGCACGGGAAAAGAGGAAAAGATGAGCCAAGACGAAACGCACGAGATTGGAGCAATCTCGGTCGAGATCCACATCATCTCGGCCGAGATCCGAGCCATCTCGGCCGAGATTCACCCTAGCTCGGCCGATATTCGAGCCACCTCGACCGAGACTCCATATCAAAAGTTTATGTCGATGCATCTCGGTCCCCATCTCGGCCGAGATTTTTCACATTTGACCGAGATTTTGTCAACGCTGGATCACGAAGCCAAACTCGGCCCCGAAGTTCAAAAATCTCGGTCACCGACCGAGATTTCCGACCGAGATCCCTGTTCGCCGATTTATTTCGTTAATTTTCGGATCTGTTTGAGGGCAGCCCGTTACGGGATATAAAAGGAAAGCCCTTAATGATTTCCGGAGGTTCCCGTTTCATTCTAATTTCGAGCTCCTTTGGAGAGAGTTTTTTCCCCTTCTTCTTCTCCCTTTGCCCTACACCATTGTTGGCCATTGTTGAACTTTATTGAGCTTGGAGGAACTTCGCGAATATTTGAGAATTTGACGTTTTGCTAATTTTCTATTAATAAAGTTGAGTATCTTCTTTAATCTCTCTTTTGGTTCTTGTTTATGCATTCTTCATTGAGTTGATTGAATTGTTTGGATTGATAATTGTTTCTTCCATTGAATTGATTGGATTGATGATTGCTTCTTCCATTGAATTGATTGGATTGAAGATTGCTTTTGAAATGTTGATTGTTGGCTAGAACCATTGTGGTTCCAAGGTGAATTTGGATTTGTTTATACCCGGACTATGATGGAATAGTGTTTTATGCTTGGTTTGAAAAGCTTTGAAATCCTAATGATTGGCTTGTTCTTGAACCTAATTAGAATTCATCTAGCTAGTAACCTAGGCCGGAATTGAGACTTACCCGGTAATATTCCGCTTAGATACTTGAGTGTTCGACCATAGGTAATAGATGTGAAAACCTCTATTGGGTTTAGTGTGCCTAGATTCCGTCCTAAATAGGGTAATTCTTGAGACTTACCCAGTAATGATTTACCTTTCCCTTAGTTTGGAGTTTGGTTTGTTTAGAATTTTCTACCTCTCTACCTTGAGACTTACCCGGTAATAGGTAGTTGGTTTGGAACTAGATAGTCTTGAGACTTACCCGGTAATAGACTATCAGTTTAGAAACGTTCTTCCTTGAAGTTTGTTCCCGTCTCGGATTCCAGAGTACGATTGTTTCTATTCTTGAACTTACCATGTATTTTATTTTATAATTTTATAACAATTTGTTTTATTTTTATTGTAGCGTCTGCACATACTTTTGGGCCGTCTACGAGATATGCAGCGTCGGGGGCTACCGTATTCATCGGCTGAGGTACATGTCATGACTGATGAGGCTACTAGTCCACATCCAGCGGTGGCTCCTTCTCAAGTCCGGGCATCACAACATCCATGATTTTATTGACCTTTGTTCGGATTATTGGTGTATTTCATTATTTCATGTTTGTGATTCGTATTGTCTTGTTTCGGATTATTGGTGTAGTTCACTATTTTATGTTTCGGATTTGATTTGGCTTGTTTCGGATTATTGTGTAGTTCATTTATTCATGTTTGTTGTTTGATAAATAATTTAAAGCATTTAACTAAATTTAATTAACTAAATATAAAGGTTTGTTGTTTGATAGAATAATTTAAAGCATTTAAAGTCATTTAACTAAATTCAATTAACTAAATATAAAGGTACAAAGTAGCTCAACATAAAAATATATTGTCTAAGGTGGACACTCAATACGGTATAACTCAAGATAACGAGATATCCTTTCCTTATACGGCGCATCCCAATCTTTAACACTTGGATTGTGATGGTCTGTCCACATAATACTCAATTCTGGTAACGGGGCATCATCCTTCAACCAAACCTACACAATAAAATCAAAACAAAAGGTTACTAATTAAAGATTGATTTTAATTGAGTTAAAGTGAAAAAACTTATAACGTCGACTAACCGGTACATAATGTGTGTTCCTTGATACAAGTGCTATCGAACGGATCACTGTAGGCGAACCTTGGTTAGGAGTGACCGCCGTCATAGGCAGATATGTGTGTGCGTTAAGACCAACGACAACTAGGACAATCTGATAATATGTGGTTGCAGCACATGCAACAATAGGTATCTCCATCCACCACATACTTGTACACGGAGATCTGATCGTCCAATTCACATTACTGATCACTTGGTCGATGGTTAAGTGTGCGATGCACTGCATGGATCAAAATCTCAAATTAAGTCATTAATATAAAGGGTTTGATAATTAAATATTAAAATCAAATGATTACCTTAGAATATATTGACCTTTTCGAAGTCAACTAGCTCCTTCACCATATCACTTCGTATCATCAAGTAATCCTCATCCGGTCTTCCCAAAACCACATCAATGGCTCTATATCCGCAATGACCATCTTCAAGGACTTCCCTCGCCCCTAATACATATGGCTCCATGAACTTCCGGAATTCTCCATCTACCCATTGATAATTTTCATCATAAGGAGTATTAATTGGACCTCGGGGATGTCCTGGACCTCGTGGACCTCGTGGACCTCCAGGACCTCGGGGACGTCCTGGACCACGTGTAGATGAACGCTCAAAAGAACTAGGATCTCTTCTTGTTGATTTTGATTTCTTTGTCGGTGGTCTTCCCTTTGCCTTGATTTTTTCTGCCGGTTCCTTCATCGTCGTACTTCTTGGGTTTTCAATTTCCTCAAAGAAAGATGCCATCCTCTCCAGCTCTTCTGGGGTGAGCGAGTTTGAGTCCATTCTTTCTCTAAACCTGTTCAACGAAACTAGACTCGGGTCCACGCGATCATCGTCATCATTATCAAAATCATCATCGAAAAAATCAGCCGGAATCCAATGAACTTGTTTCCAAAATGGGTGTATCTACTTCAATGAGATAGGTCTTCGAGCCCGGATTGCTAACATAAAGTCATGCACACACGGCACTCCATGAACCTCCCTTCAATAACTATCTAGACAAACACCAAGCTCCCTTCTAGCTCTAGCGTTGGTGTAGTTATCCCACAAGAGCGTGAAACACTCGCTTGTGACGTAGTCCCGAAGCAAGTCGAATATCGGTATACGGACCTCACGTGGAATCCTCTCCCGTGACATCTCCAAAGAAGCTTCTAACTTCTGAATTTGATCCGTGATCATCAAATGTATGTTGTCACACACTAATTGAAATCCTCCAACATTCGTATCGAGAGTCTGTTTCAGTAACTTGTGCGCGGACTCACACCTACAAAAATAAAAATTAATTACAAATCAAACAAACTTAAAAAATATGAGAAAACATTCTTACGCATTTGTCGTCCTTGTGCCAAAATGATGACTCATATCACACCAAGCTCGAACAACTGCTTCCTTGTATGGGGTCAGCCAAGTCTCGAGGTAATTCATTAACCTTGGATATGCATGCCAATGGTTCCTCATTTCCAACAAACTCCGTTGATAGCTTTTATTTGATCTCGATTCGAACAAGGCATGACATTGGGACATGAATTCGGCTCTTGCTTCCTTACACCGTAATATGACACTCACTCTGCTTATAATGTTGGACTTTATGTGGAACGTGTACAAGATATGCTTCACCTCGGGAAATACTACCCTCAGGGCGCTTATAAGACCTAGCTCACGATCGGTGGCAATCACCCCCGGGATTTTTCCGTAGCACAAATACCGGATCCTCCTCAAAGCCCACTCGTAGTGATCTTTGCTCTCCTGTGCCATGAATACAAAAGCAATAGCAAACGTCTTTTTGGTGCTTGTGATGCCGACTATCTCCAACAATGACATATTGTATCTAAAAGTAATTCAAACAAAAGATTAATTTAAAGTTATGTATGACAATATGATTGAGTTTATGTAACAAAGTAAAAACAAGACTGTAAACTTACTTGTTGGTCTTATACGTCAAGTCCATCACAATAACATAAGGAACCATGCTGAGCAAATGCCTCGAATCGGGATGTGATATAAAGAAATCAATCACCTCATCCGATTTCGTACTTCTCCTTGTAATAACGTATTATCCCCGTTCTTTCAACGTATGAAGTGCTTGTTGCAACGACCCTCTTCCTTGGGCTTGTACCTTTCTATCTTCAAATCGGCATTGTATATTTGCCGGATTGTGGTGAGATTGTCAGGATCCTCTAATTGCACGGATAATAAAACCGCACACGGTTTTAACCCGACACTCAATTCACGCTCTACCTTTTTTGCCTGTGTGGGGGTCAATCATCCTGGATATGCATGACCTCTTAGAACCGACGGAATTACGTGGTTGTGGACTCCACATACAACCCTCAATGACCATTTCTCTTCTTCAAGTTGTGCCCCCTTAAGTTCAAACTTGCACTTACACTTCTTCGAATTCTTCTTCCGACTAGAACTTGGAACATGATCGGGATCAACATCTTTCAACTTTCTGACATCTCCGTGTCTATCACATGCTCAATTGTAAGATACGAAACCCTCTTCTATCCAACCATGATTTTTTTTATGACCAACACAAAATTCATTGAGTTGGCCATATACCGAGCCCAACCCAATAAGTTTTCTCTATCTGGAAAATATCTACGGAGCTCAAACTTGGACGAAAAATCGGTACCAATTGCACGTGAATATTCCAAAGCATCCTAATTAAATTAAAATAATGTAAGTGTAAGTTCGACAATTTCGGATCTCTACTCTAAAACATGTGTAAAGTTAAGGGAAAACAACTTATGACTAAAATATGTTTATTAAGGTAATATAAGCTTTTTATTATTTATTTTATTTTTTAATCATTATAACTATTTAAATTAAGTTACATAATTATCTACTTAATGTTGTAAAGAACTTTGCATAACAATTTCAATTTAAAATCTTCACTAAAATCCACATTAATTAGATTATATGACTTTTATTTATTTTAAATTTAAATTTATTTGAATTTAATTTATTAAAAATAATTTAAATTTTATTAAATAGTTCACAAATATACAAATTCAATGAAAAATTGGATGGAAAGTGAATGAATGGTTATGGAGATTAATTATACAAAACCTTGTGGGCACCACAAGGAATTACATAAAATATTAGTTACCAAATAAAAAGTTCAAAACCTCATGGTCATGGACACCATGAGGAATTTCCCTAAAATTAATTACTTTAAAGTGATAATTGTACACTTACCTCAATATGGGTGACAAGTTCTTCCGGATCACTGTACCTGTCGATGTCAAACGGCATGGTTGTACTTTCACATTCAGATTCTACATCTTCTTCGGAATATGTCGACATTTTTTGCGGATTTTTTAAACGTGTTGTGAATGTGAATAGGGATTCGTTTTGATCGAATTTTTTCACTTTCGGTAAAACGGCTTAATTCCGACTTTCACGGCTACGTTAGGGTTATAAACGCTTCCGCTCTAGTTTGGGACATGAATGGATTCTAAATCCGCCCCAAATTGTGGCAGAAACGCTGTCTGCATCCGCCCCAAGCTGGGGCGGATGCAGACATCGTTTTCGTAGTGTCGTTAGTATTATTTGTCCGCCGAATAGTACTCATGAAAAAAAATTGTTTAAGAAAATCTAAATTAATGAAGTTAATATCATTTTAGACATAATTAATCTACATAAAATACAACCTAGCCTATCCATCAAAATTATATCACTCCCTCGGCCACTGCCTACGTGTATAATCCTCCAAGATTTCGTCTAAAAACGATTTGAAAATATAAAGAGTACGTAATCCGTAACTTATCGATGTATAATAATCCTACCATCTCAACATATTCCGGTCTAAACCAAAATAATAGATTGATGAAGCTTTTAGTGAAATTAGAATAAAAGTTTTAAAATAAAATTACATAAGTAAACATATTTAAAAGGTAAAATGGTGATAAATAGCACCAACTTTAAGGGTGGTTGCGTCCGGTGACACAAACTTTTAAAAACTCGAAATAAAGCACAAACTTTGGAGGGTGGTTGCGTTTTTTAGCACAAGTCTAATTCCGGTGAAAATGTTCGGATATCGCTGATGTGGCGCCGGAAAAGTACAAAATTATATACCATAAGATCTTTTTTTTCTATACATGTAAATACTCCATCTTATAAATAAATTTAATTTGGATATATATATATTCGGATTATAAACAAACTATTGTTTGTATAAATAATTATAGTAACTTTTTTATGACTATAAAGTCTATTAGTTTGTTAAGTAATGTTATTAGGAAATATATTTTATTTTAAGAAACATAAGTAATAAAGTTAAGATAATTTTAGAATATAAATAATGTTAACTTAGTTTCTTTCCTATCCGATTTACAAAATAATAATTTGAATTATATATCTAAAAATGAAATGGGGTGGGATGAGATTAATTATTTTTAAAATTATTATAAAATAATGATATTTTTGTAAATATTTAAGAAAATATTGAGGTGACATCCAATCCTGATTGTTTGACAAGTGGCATTAGTGTCCTTTGTTTTAGTAATTTAAAATAGATTTGTAAAAATAAATATAAAAAATTTTTTTGGAATTTTTTTTTTTTAAGTAGTGGACTCACAGCATAAAAATAATCTTTTTAAAAACTTTATTGTATTATTATTTTTAATTATAAAAAGTAAATACACATAAGTGTACAAAAGTAAAAAATAAAACAAATAAGAAAAGGAAAGCCAAATCATCCTTTTCCGGCGCCACATCACCAAAATAATTCGGACATTTCACTGGAATCAGACTTGTGCTAAAAAACGCAACCACTCCCAAATCCGTAGGACTCGAGGTTCTACTAGGCTAGGATCTCACAATGGATCCTGACCCTAGCCTGACAACAATTTCACTGATCTTACAACAAGACACAGATAGATTAAAACAAAACATGAAACTGATATATATAAATCTCAAAGGTTATATAGAGTACTGCTGAGTACAATCAAAACATAACAAAAATACAAGATCAAAAGGTCCCAACCCACGAGGACGACCTAGTGTACGGAGCCCTCAGCAGATCACCCTCTCTGGATCACTCTGCAGTTCTCCTAACCTGCGAGAGATCTACAACACGGTATAAAACCGTTAGCTAACCATACACATATATAAGATGAACATAAGCACAATCACATATCAAGAATATTAAACACCTCATCATGATATCACACATTTACCCATTTTATAATCTTTATAAATATAGTCCAACACTCAAATCGTATATATAAGGATATCCATATGAATATATGTGACACGAGAAATATAACCCTCGCCTCCAGGTGCTAATGCCAGCTGGAGTGGTGATGCGGTCGCCAACCCCGTATACCCGATGGGAGTGGGGATAGCCCGCCCACAATCTAGAACTAACCTACCCGTAGAGAACCTCCAGTCTCCCAGCGGGATGAAAGGATAGTTGTCACGCCCTACAATGGACAGTCACTAAACCATAGGTCGCTAATAACAGTATCACATGCTAGCAAGCATAAACATGCACCACTCATGCAACATCCAATATAGAGATGGCAGCTAAGTAAGTCGTATGGACTTACCTCAGTCTCGGAAGTAATCCCAACTATGATCAACCCTCAGATACGTCCACTCCAATCTGGAGGACAACACGGCCTATACAAGGCATACATATATACATATCAATCTACTATCACACAAAGGGTCACACCTAGACCCAAGGGATCCATAAGGATCATATCCAACTCGTAAACCTCGATAACACTAAACCTCAAAGCCGTAACCGGCATATCTATATCATACTCATCATCATCCGACACCTAACATGGTACTAGTTCCCTCATACTAGGAAAGGAAAGGAGCTACCCAACTATGGGTAGTCCCGGGACAAGACGCACCTGCGTGATCAAGGGACGTAAGGAGCGGAGTAGACAACCCGCAGGCACGGCAGAACTCAGCCGCGGGCGCGATGACAAGGTTGCAGGCACGGCGCTGGCGCTGCGGCACGGCTTCCGCAGGGGCGGCGGCTTCTAGGCGCGAGGGCGGCGTCTGTGCAGAACGTGAACCCGCGATTCCTCTTCGGCTCTTCTCGTGATCAAATCACGTCTTTATCATTCCAGATTCACACACATGCAACAACATACAAATTCCAACATCACCCTATGTCCAAACATCTAATCCTAAGCTAAGGAAAGAAGAACAAGGAAGAAAAGAATGAAGAAGCAAGGAAGACATACCACAGCCGTGGCCTAGGCACGAAACTGCTCCAAGACAACACCTCCACTAGGTCTCAAGCTCAACATATCAATCACTAGCATCAACATCATCCACCACCATAACTCTCTTACCAACTCAAGGGAAAACCAAACACAAGATCAAGAAGGAGAAGGAGAAGCAAGGAGGACGTGAAGGCTGGATGAAAAGTGAAGAAGTAACCCTTGATCAGTCAAGGGAAAAAAAGAAGTAAGGCAAAGGGTAAAGCACGGGTCAAAGGAGTCAACCAAACCGGCTGCAGCCGCCTGAAACTACAAGGGCGGTTCCTTGAGCCGCAGGGGCGGAAACCCGCAGGGGCGGCACTCAAGCCCGCGGGTGCGGCTAGGCTAAAGCTCGGCCAAAGCCAATCTCGGCTAAGGTCCAATCTCGGTCCGAAAGACTAGGGCTCTTACATCTCACCCCCTAAAAACAAGTTTCGTCCCGAAACTTGTAAAATCCTCAAACCACTCGGACTCACAAGCCGAGGTACAACTCTCTCTATAACCTCAAACATAAGCATGGAGGAAACCATCGACTCCAACATGAACACTATACAGCGCATAGAGGAAAACCATCTCTAGTCAACCAGCATCACAAAAGCAGGGAGGAACGAACCATCTCCAGCTATAATAATCGCACTAGCACAACAAGATCTAATAAGATCACACATCATATCAAGCTAGTACGAAAATAAACACAGCATGGCATATAAGCACATAAGCAAACACTCACCAAGATAGCACTAAGATCTACTCGGTGATCCTACTGGTGCATCTAACTCAGCATAAAACTCTAGATATATAGTTCCTCTGGATACTATCCTCAGTCTCCCATGTAGCCTCATCCGGTCCTCGTCTCGACCACTGTATCCTCAACATAGGAATGTCCTTCGAACGTAGGCGTCTCATACCTCGTTCTAGGACTGCAATCGGATGCTCAACAAAAGTGTGGTCCGGCTCAACCACCAAATCATCATAACTCACGATGTGTCTCGGATCTCGTATATACTCCCTCAGCTGAGACACGTGAAACACAGGGTGAACACCCTCTAATCTCGGAGGCAAGGCTAATTTGTAAGCTGCACTCCCAACCCGATCCAGAATCTCGAATGGTCCGAAATATCGGGGGCTCAACTTCTCCTTAATGCCAAAACGCCTAACACCTCGTGTCGGCAACACTCTCAGCCACACATGGGCTCCAACTCTGAACTCTAGAGGTCTACGCCTCCTATCAGCATACTACTTCTGACGGCTCTGCGCAGTCAACATACGCTCTCTGATCAATGCTACTCGAGCCATATCATCCTGAATCTGATCAGGTGTCAAACCACTGACACTGCTCTACTCATCCCAGCATAACGGGGTACGACATCTCTGTCCATACAATGCCTCATATGGGGCCATCCCAATAGATGCATGCCAGCTGTTGTTGTAGGAGAACTCAACAAGTGGGAGATGATCCGTCCACACTTTCCCCCAATCCAACACACAAGCTCGCAACATATCCTCCAGGGTTTGAATGGTCCTCTTTGACTGACCATCTGTCTGAGGATGGAACGCAGTCGTGAAGTGCAAACTCGTCCCCGGGGCAGTCTGAATCTGCTGCTAGAATCTCGAGGTAAATCGTCCATCTCTATCTGAGACGATCGTCTTCGGTACACCATGGAGTGTCACTATTTGCCTAGTGTACTCCTCAGCTAATCTGTTCACCGGCTACGTCTCCCTAATAGGAATGAAACGTGCCGTCTTCGTCAATCTGTCCACTATGACCCAGATGGCATCAAAGCTCCGGCTCAGCCTCAGCCCAGTCACAAAATCCATGGTGACGTTCTCCCACTTCCTCTGTGGAACATGAAGTGGATGGAGCTCACCTCCAGGTTTGAAATGCTCGATCTTGACCTGCTGGCAGGTCGCACACTGTGCCACAAATCTGGCCACATCGGGCTTCAGCCCTCCCACCAATATAAACGTCTCAGATCTTGATACATCTTACTCGTACCTGGATGTACCGAGTAAGGTGTACAGTGGGCCTCATATAATATCCTCTGTCTCAACTCTGTATCAGCAGGTACACAGATGCGACCACGGCGTCTCAATACTCCATCTGCTCCTAGAAGAAACTGTGGTGCCTCATCCCGAGACATCCGCTCTCTGATCCTCATCAAGGTCGGGCAGGTCTCCTGCTTCTGTTGGATCTCACCCAACAGATTAGGTAGACCTCTAAAGTACTCAGCCGGGCATCCTCATCATGAAACTGGATGTCCAACTCTAGCCAGATCAAATCTCTCTGCAACTGATGTTGAACTATCAATCTCGCAATCGCCTGCTCTCGAGGCGTCTTCCTACTCAGGACGTCGGCGACAACGTTCGCCTTCCCTGGATGATACAGGATCTCTCAATCAAAGTCCTTGATCATCTCAAGCCACCTACGCTGGCGGTTATTCAATTCCCGCTACGTGAAAATGTACTTCAGACTCTTATGGTCTGTGAAGATCTGACATGTAGCACAATACAGGTAATGTCTCTAGATCTTCGGTGCATGAACTACCGCTGCCAACTCCAGATCATGAGTCGGGTAGTTCTCCTCATACGTCTTCAGCTGTCGAGACACATAAGCAATAACTCTGCCTCGCTGCATCAAAACACATCCCAAGCCTAGCTTGGATGCATCACTGTATACCACAAAATCCTCAGTACCCTCTGGCAGTGCCAAAATAGGAGCAGAAGTCAAACGCCTCTTCAACTCCTCAAAACTCTACATGCACTGATCAGACCACACAAATCTGGTAGTCTTCCTTAGCAAACTCGTCAGTGGACGGGCAATCACAGAAAATCCCTCCACAAAGCGTCTGTAATAACCGGCTAGGCCAAGGAAACTACGTACTTCCTTGACGTTCGTCGGTTTAGTCCATGCTGCTACAACCTCTATCTTCGTTGGATCCACCTTGATCCCTTCAGCTGAAACCACATGACCCAGGAATGCTACCTCTGGCATCCATAACTCACACTTAAAGAACTTAGCATAAAGTTCTCTATCCCGCAAAACCTGCAATACAGTCCTCAGATGTCCTGCATGCTCCTCTCTGCTGCGAGAGTATACTAGAATGTCATCAATGAAAACCACAACAAACTGATCCAAGAAGTCGATGAAGATACTATTCATCAACTCCATAAAGACGGTTGGGGCATTCGTAAGTCCAGGTGGCATCACTACAAACTCGTAGTGTCCATATCTGGTCCTGAATGCCGTCCTATGCACATCCTGCTCTTTCACCCTCAGCTGGTGATACCCGGAACGCAGATCAATCCTGGAGAACACTGTCGCTCCCTAAAGATGATCTAACAAGTCATCAATACGCGGCAATGGATACTTGTTCTCGATGGTCACCTTGTTCAGCTCTTTGTAATGTAAGAGCCGTAGTCTTTCGGACCGAGACCGGACCTTGGCCGAGATTAGCTTTGGCCGAGGTTGGTCTTGCTGCCCCCGCGGTGAGTGGCGTCGCCCCTGCGGCTGACCGCCCCTGCGGTTGGCCGCCCATGCGGCTTCCGGCGGCTGCAGCCGTCTTCTTTGACCTTGTTCACCCGTGCTTTACTCTTTACATTGCTCCTTCTTACCTTTGACTGATCAAGGGTTTCTTCATCTTCTTCTCCAGCTTCTCTCCACGTCCTTTGCTTCCCTTGCTCCCCTTTGATCTTGTTCTTGAGTTGTGGAAGAGTTTTGTGAGAGTTTTGTGTGTGTGGTACCTTGTGTGAGTGTTGGCTGAGGTTATGTTGGGCTTGGAAGCCAGCCTTGGTAGCAGTTGAGCTCTCCTGCAGCCTTAGACCACAAGTGTGGTAAGGTTTCTTCTTCTCTCTTCTTTCTTTCTTGCCTTCCTTCATAGCTTATGATTAGATGATTGCCTAGGCACGTTTTGATGTTGGTATATGTATGTATGTGTTTGGGATTGGCTTTGGATGAGAGAAGACGGGAATTGATCACGTGAAGGACCGAGGAGAAACGCAGAATCACGCTCTGCGCAGTCGCCGCCCCCGCGGCCGTGAGTCACCGCCTCCGCGGCGACATTGTCCAGGCGCCAGCGTTGCGCCAGCGGCCGCCCACGCTCCGTGTCACCGCCCCCGCGGCCACATCCCGCCGCGCCCGCGGCCACCTGCTTTCGCCCCTGCGTCCCTTGTGACCCGCAGGTGCGTTTTGTCCCGGATCTACCTAAGGCTAGGTAGATCCTTTTTCCTTCCTAGTATGAGTGTTAGTAGCTTGCTAGGTACGAGTTGAGGTTAGAATGAGTTGAGTACGGAACGGTTATGCTGGTTACGGCCTTGAGGATTTTGAGTTGGAATATGATCCGTATGGATCCCTTGGGTCTAGGTGTGACCCCTTGTATGGATATGTATATGATGTATGCGTTATACCTTGTTTAGGTTGAGTTGATCTCCAGAGCGGAGCCGAGTATTCTGAGTCTGTGACTCCCGAGGTTGAGGTAAGTCCATAGGACTTACTTAGCTGCCCTCCATATATTGGATGTGTGCCTGAGTGGTGGCTCGAGTTGATTAAGGATTTTGACTTGGAGATTCTGTATCATCCGGGGAAGGCGAACGTTGTCGCCGACGCCCTGAGTCGGAAGACGCCTCGAGAGCAGGCGATCGCGAGATTCACAGTACAGTCTCAGCTGCAGAGAGACCTGAGATGGTTAGAGTTGGACATCTAGTTTCCTGATGAGGATGCCCGATTGAGTATCTTAGAGGTTCTACCTGATCTGTTGGGGGAGATCCAACAGAAGCAGGAGACATGCCCGATGTTGTTGAGGATACGGGAGAGGATGTCTCGAGATGAGGCACCACAGTTCCTTCTGGGGGCAGATGGAGTGTTGAGACGCCGAGGTCGCGTCTATGTACCTGCTGACGCAGATTTACATCAGAGGATTCTACAGGAGGCTCACTGTACACCTTACTCGGTACATCCAGGTACGAGTAAGATGTATCAGGATTTGAGACGTATATACTGGTGGGGTGGGCTGAAGCCCGATGTGGCCAGATTTGTGGCACAGTGTGCGACCGGATTGAGATTGAGCCGGGGTTATGATGCTATCTGGGTCATTGTGGACAGATTGACGAAGACGACACGTTTTGTTCCGATCAGGGAGACGTGACCGGTGAGCAGACTGGCTGAGGAGTACACTAGGCAGATAGTGAGACTCCATGGGGTGCCGAGGACGAGTTTACATTTCACGACGGCGTTTCATCCTCAGACCGATGGTCAGTCAGAGAGGACCATTCAGACGCTGGAGGATATGCTGCGAGCTTGTTTGTTGGATTGGGGACAAGTGTGGACGGATCACCTCCCACTAGTTGAGTTCTCATACAACAACAACTGGCATGCATCTATTGGGATGGCCCCATATGAGGCACTGTATGGACAGAGATGTCGGACTCCGTTATGTTGGGATGAGCAGAGTAGTGTCAGCGGTATAGCCCTTGATCAGATTCAGGATGATATGGCCCGAGTAGCCCTGATTAGAGAGCGACTGCTGACGTCTCAGAGCCGTCAGAAGTCATATGTAGACACGAGGCGCAGACCTCTAGAGTTCCGAGTTGGAGCCCATGTGTGGCTGAGAGTGTCCCCAACACGAGGTGTGAGGAGATTCGGCATTAAGGGGAAGTTGAGCCCCCGATATGTCAGACCATTCGAGATTTTGGATCGGGTTGGGAGCGCAGCCTACAGATTGGCTTTGCCTCCGAGATTAGAGGGTGTTCACCCTGTGTTCCATGTGTCTCAGCTGATGGAGTATATACCAGACCCGAGACACATTGTGAGTTATGATGATTTGGTGGTTGAGCCGGACCACACGTTTGCTGAGCATCCTATTGCAGTCCTAGAGCGAGGTATGAGACGCCTGCGTTCGAAGGACATTCCTATGTTGAGGATACGGTGGTCGAGACGTGGACCTGAGGAGGCTACTTGGGAGACTGAGGATAGTATCAAGAGGAACTATCCAGAGGAACTATCCAGAGTTCTATGCTGGGATAGAGGTACCAGTGGGATCGCCGGGTAGATCTTAGTATTACCTCGGTGAGTGTTATATGCTTATGTGTTTATGTGCTTATATGCCATACTGTGTTTATTTCGTGCTAGTTGTGATGTGTGTATGATTTGTTACAGATCTTGTTGTGCTAGTACGACCGATAGGTATAGCTGGAGATGGTTCTTACCTCCATGCTATCTCGAGATATGTAGGATTGGATGGAGATATCTTCTCCATGCCCCGATGTTGGTTTGGCTAGAGACGCTTCTCTCTATGCCCCGGATAGGATTGTGATCTTTTGCAGGAGATGATGTTTCTCCACGCCCGTGTTGAGGTTATAGCGTATGGTTGAGGCCAGGTATGTGTTATGATACCTCTATGATAGAGAGTGTATCCCGGTTTTGAGGTTATGTGCTTTCGAGGTTTATGCAAGTTTCGGGACGAAACTTGTTTTTTAGGGGGAGAGATGTAAGAGCCGTAGTCTTTCGGACCGAGACCGGACCTTGGCCGAGATTAGCTTTGGCCGAGGTTGGTCTTGCCGCCCCGCGGTGAGTGGCGCCGCCCCTGCGGCTGCTTGGACCGCCCCTACGGGTTCCGGCGGCTGCAACCGTCTTCTTTGACCTTGTTGACCCGTGCTTTACTCTTTACTTTGCTCCTTCTTACCTTTGACTGATCAAGGGTTTCTTCATCTTCTTCTCCAGCTTCTCTCCACGTCCTTTGCTTCCCTTGCTCCCCTTTGATCTTGTTCTTGAGTTGTGGAAGAGTTTTGTGAGAGTTTTGTGTGTGTGGTACCTTGTGTGAGTGTTGGCTGAGGTTATGCTGGGCTTGGAAGCCAGCCTTGGTAGCAGTTGAGCTCTCCCGCAGCCTTAGACCACAAGTGTGGTAAGGTTTCTTCTTCTCTCTTCTTTCTTTCTTGCCTTCCTTCATAGCGTAGGATTAGATGATTGCCTAGGCACGTTTTGATGCTGGTATGTGTATGTATGTTTTTGGAATTGGCTTTGGATGAGAGAAGACGGGAATTGATCACGTGAAGGACTGAGGAGAAACGCAGAATCACGCTCTGCGCATTCGCCGCCCCGCGGCCGTGAGTCACCGCCCCTGCGGCGACATTGCCAGGCGCCAGCGGCCGCCCACGCTCCGTGTCACTGCCCCCGCGGCCACATCCTGCCGCGCCCGCGGCCACCTGCTTTCGCCCCTGCGTCCCTTGTGACCCGCAGGTGCGTTTTGTCCCGGATCTACCTAAGGCTAGGTAGATCCTTTTTCCTTCCTAGTATGAGTGTTAGTAGCTTGTTAGGTGCGAGTTGAGGTTAGAATGAGTTGAGTACGGAGTCAGGTTCGCAGTTGTATAAACCTTTTGACATGTTTATATATCAGTTTTATGTTTTGGTTTTAATCTGTTGGTGCCTTGTTGTAAGATCGGTGAAATTGTTGTCAAGCTAGGGTCAGGATCCACTGTGAGATCCTAGCCCGGTAGCACCTCGAGTCCCGCGGATTCGGGGTGTTACATGTAATCTATACATAACCTTAGTGATCCATCCTTCTTCCGTACGAAGAGGACAAGTGTTCCCCATGGGGACACGCTAGGGCGAATGAAGCCCTTCTCAACTAACTCCTCGAGTTGCTTCTTCAGCTCCAGCATCTCGACAGGCGCCATCCGGTATGAGGCCTTCGAGATGGGTCTCGTACCAAGCTCTAACTCAATCCCAAAATCCACACTCCTATGAGGCGGCAAGCTGGACGGCTCAGCAAACACATCTGTGAACTCACAAACAACTGGGATGTCCTCTATAGCTGGACTCTCCCCCTCCTTCATGGCATAACACCAGAAGGCCTCACAACCCTATGCAATCAATCTGGCTGCCCGTATACCGCTGATAACCATACATGTCTTTGCAAGTTCCCAACCTTGGAAAACCTCTATCTGGCCTAACTCGGTAGAGAGGGTAACAGTCCTCCTACCTACATCTAGGACTGCAGAATGTCTATCCATTCAGTCCATACCTAGGATGACTTCTTCATGCTCTAATGGCATGACAAAGAAGTCAACTAGTAACACACGGGTCCCTACAGAAATGGGACAACCGTGAATCTCACGGGTACCTTTGACCCTACCATCATCGGGTAACCCTATAATAAAGGGCATCCCCTCAACTGTATCTAAACCAAGACGCTCTACACAGGCATCAGAAATAAAAGAGTGCGTAGCACCAGTATCAAATAAAACTCTAACAGGTAAACCATGAATCAAAATGGTACCTGTAGCAGTAGGTGCAGCTGGCTCCTCTGCACTCCTCAGCTCAAAAACACGACCCTATGGGCCTCTGGTATCAGTGGTGCTCCCACCACGACCTCTGCCTCTACTCGGCCCAGGAGCAAATCCCTGAGTCGTAGGGTGATCTAGGACTCTCTATTGTCCTTGTATCTGCTGCTGCTGCTGAGGTGGCCTCTGCCCACCTCCCGCTACACTGGCAGGAGAAGAACCCTGCTGAGATGCAGCTCCGCCCTGGCGGCAGTAAACGGCTCTATGACCCTGTCGACCACAGGTAAAACACGTCACTAATGGCCTCGTGCACTCTGGCCTCATATGTCCTGAATCACCACAGTTATAACAATGTCGTCCCTTCTCTATAGCTGGTGCAGATACAGAACGACCCTGGCGTCTTTGACTACGCCCATCACTAGCAGCTCCAATAGTACCACTGGCATGCCCCGTACGTTGTCTCTTCTCAAACCATCCGGTCTGAGAAGCTCTCCTCTGCCCAGCTCTCTCTCTCTCTCATAATCTGCAGCTCTGCCCTGATAATCCATCAAGGACTCACAGTGAAAACCCGCCATATAGGCTCGGGTACCATCCCTCAATCGTCGAGAGAAAAGATAAACATGCTGATCAGCAGGAGGTGCAGCTGGACACAGTAAAGCCAGCTCCTCCTGAAACCTCCTGATGGCCACTGAGACTGGTACATCATCAAATCCAGCCTCAACAAAGTCGCGCAGTTTCTCCCTCCTCAGTGAGACAGGGCAGAAACGCTCTCTGATCATGGTCCTCATCTGGTCATAACTGAGAACCTGACTCCGTACTGACCTCCACCAGTGTTGTGCCAGATCTCTGAATAGAGTCTGCACCAACTCTATCTGCCTGTCAGCTAGACATTTGATAGACTCTAAAGCCGAGTCCACATGCCCTATCCACAACTCCACCTCTAACCCCACCTTCCCAGAGAAAGGGGGTACTTCCAACTAATGAAATGCCTTCAACCAACTGTCTGGTCGAGGCCCTATATGCTCCTCTCGAACCGGAGGTATCTCAGCAGCAGGTGCCGGTACAGTTGGCACCTGAGTCACTGTATGGGACCTCCCAGTGGATCCCTCATGTGCGGGCAGATTAGGAGCACGTCTGCCTGCCCTGGAGGCCTTCTCTACTCGTCTGATATACTCTCGGAAGGTTGGTCCCTCCATGGAGACACGATCTGAGCCATCTGACCGGGCTCCCTGTGATTCCTGCCTCTCAGCTGCACCGTTCCCAGTCTCAGGAACGACGCTCTCAGCAACCTCCTCATGTATCTCTCCCGCATGTGAACCGTCAGTAGGAGTCCTACCCCGTCCTCTACCTAGAGGGGGTCTACCTCTACCTCGTCTAGTTGCAGGTAAGGCTCTAGTCTGAACCATCTCAGAAGATGTAAACCTAACTTAGAAGGTTATATATATGCCGTATGTATAGATATATATATCACACATCACATCAGATAGTATCTATCTATCTATATATACCTATACTGTCGAGATCTTCAGAGGGGTGATGGCTTTACGTATACACTAACCCAAAACATTTGTACTCATTTCAAACCAAAAATCTTTTGAAAAGTCAGACCCCTTTCGGGTTCTGTTTATTTATCTATTCGACCTTTATTGCATATTACAAGTGTCATTGTTGTCAACCTGGGCTCTGATACCAACTTTGTAACACCCCGAATCCGTAGGACTCGAGGTGCTACTGGGCTAGGATCTCACAATGGATCCTAACCCTAGCCTGACAACAATTTCACTGATGTTACAACAAGGCACAAATAGATTAAAACAAAACATGAAACTGATATATATATATAAATCTCAAAAGGTTATACAGAGTACAATCAAAACATAACAAAAATACAAGATCAAAAGGTCCCAACCCACGAGGACGACCTAGTGTACGGAGCCCTCAGCAGATCACCCTCTCTGGATCACTCTGCAGTTCTCCTAACCTGCGAGAGATCTACAACACGGTATAAAACCGTTAGCTAACCATACACATATATAAGATGAACATAAGCACAATCACATATCAAGAATATTATACACCTCATCATGATATCACGCATTTACCCATTTTATAATCTTTATAAATATAGTCCAACACTCAAATCCTATATGTAAGGATATCAATATGAATATATGTGACACGAGGAATATAACCCTCGCCTCCCGGTGCTAATGCCGTGGTGATGCGGTCACCAACCCCGTATACCCGATGGGAGTGGGAAAATCCCGCCCCACAATCCAGAACTGACCTACCCGTAGAGAACCTCCAGTCTCCCAGCGGGATGAAAGGATAGTTGTCACGCCCTACAATGGGCAGTCACTAAACCATAGGTCTTTAATAACAGTATCACATGCTAGCAAGCATAAACATGCACCACTCATGCAACATCCAATATAGAGATGACAACTAAGTAAGTCCTATGGACTTACCTCAGTCTCAGAAGTAATCCCAACTATGATCAACTCTCAGATACGTCCACTCCAATCTGGAGAACAACACGGCCTATACAAGACGTACATATATACATATCAATCTACTATCACACAAAGGGTCACGCCTATACCCAAGGGATTCATAAGGTTCATATCCAACTCGTAAACCTCGATAATACTAAACCTCAAAGCCGTAACCGGCATATCTATATCATACGATTCATCATCCGATACCTAGCATGGTACTAGTTCCCTTATACTAGGAAAGGAAAGGAGCTACCCAACTATGGGTAGTCCCGGGACAAGACGCACCTGCGTGATCAAGGGACGCAGGGAGCGGAGTAGACAACCCGCAGGCGCGGCAGAACTCAGCCGCGTGCGTGGTGACAAGGCTGCAGGCACGGCGCAGGCGCTGGCGCTGCGGCACGGCTTCCGCATGGGCGGGGGCGGCGTCTGTGCAGAACGTGAACCCGCGATTCCTCTACGGCTCTTCTCGTGATCAAATCACGTCTTTATCATTCCAGATTCACACACATGCAACAACATACACATTCCAACATCACCCTATGTCCAAACATCTAATCCTAAGCTAAGGAAAGAAGAACAAGGAAGAAGAAAGAATGAAGAAGCAAGGAAGACATACCACAGCTATGGCCTAGGCACGAAATTGCTCCAAGACAACACCTCCACTAGCTCTCAAGCTCAACATATCAATCACTAGCATCAACATCAACATCCACAACCATAATTCTCTTACCAACTCAAGGGAAAACCAAACACAAGATCAAGAAGGAGAAGGAGAAGCAAGGAGGACGTGAAGGCTGGATGGAAAGTGAAGAAGTAACCCTTGATCAGCCAAGGGAAAGAAAGAAGTAAGGCAAAGGGTAAAGCACGGGTCAAAGGAGTCAACAAAACCGGCTGCAGCCGCCGGAAACCGCAGGGGCGGAAACCCGCAGGGGCGGCACTCAAGCCCGCGGGTGCGGCTAGGCTAAAGCTCGGCCAAAGCCAATCTCGGTCCGAAAGACTAGGGCTCTTACAACAACTACCCCTAAAGTTGGTGCTATTTATTACCATTTTGCCTATTTAAAAAGTTAAAATGAATAGTCTATTGTTTTGTTTTTTAAACACGAAACTTAGGTTGACATATCTCTACGAGGTAGAACAAACTAAAGCATTATTGCGAGATCTTAAAAAGGACGGAGGCTGGATGTCGAGATTTCTAAATGGGTCAACCAACCAACTACATAATTGAGTTTTCAATGTATTATCTGAATTTCGTAAAAAAAATAACAACGAAGATTCAGTTTGACGTCACATAATATTATTTCGACCTTCACAAACAACTACAAAAAATTTAAAGCATCTTGATGACAAAGAAGTTGCTAGTCTGGACTTCAATCTTTTTTTATCTGATAAACTCACAAGTGTAATTTAAGGTTACGAAGAGTTTGTTTACTTGCAGATTGATTTATTTTCGAATTTATAAATTAAATAAGTTTATATGAATTTATAGTTTATTTTCGAGTTTATTTTTTAACGAATTTATATAAATAAATTATACAAGGTTATTATTGACTCAAATAAAATAGACATAAACTATAAGTAAAAAAAAGTCCTCAAGTCCAATCAAGTTTAAATAGATCGAAAATTAAGTGAATTATTCCATTGTTGACCGGGATCCTCCATATAAGTTATACATATTTTAGTAGGGTAAATAATGGAATAAATAGACAACGCCGACAGCTGGCATCCACCTTGAACCAATGGCCCAAATTACTTGTCAGCTGCCAGCGTACAAATTTCTTCAAAAGATCCATCTCAGCAAATCACAATTTTCACTTTCCTATTTTCCAATTGAAAACAAATTTTCTTTTCCTTATTAAAACATTTCTATCCTCAATGATTGAGATCTCTTCCCTCTCCGCCTCTACCGCCACTATAAAACCCTCCAATCCCTTCGCTTCCTCTCCCCCAATCCCCCCTCTCCTTCTCTCTTTCTCTCGCAACAGATTTTGTTGAAACTATTTCGTCTTAATTTTCTAGAAGATTCTTCGGAATTTTGTTTGAGCTGTGAGAATTCTGTTGATTTTCCGTAAAAGATGCCTTTTGTGATATTTGAATTCTCCGCTTGTGACGAAGAGAAAGAGTGGGAGACGGAAAGATAGCCTTCAGTTCGTGTTGAAATTTCAACCAGTTCCTCGCCCAAATTATAGCGCTAACCCTAATTTCACAGATTACCATACACAAGGTCGTCGACGATTCATCGGTATATAAATCTGGTGAGCATCTCAACTCAACTTATTTGATTTCGCTTATTGATTGCGAATTTGTAATGGAATTCGGTTCTCAGTGATTACACCAGAAATCGGAACGATGACTGCTACGGTTATCAGCGAACCTTTGATGGTAGCATCACAGGAGATTCAATCGTTGAAGAAGGTCAACTCCGAGGCTCCGATCGAGATCGAATCGGTGAAATGCGACTGCTGCGGTTTAACCGAGGAGTGCACACCGGCGTACATCGAGCGAATCCGAGAGCGATACGCCGGAAAGTGGATCTGTGGCCTTTGTGCAGAGGCGGTGAAAGACGAGATCGTCCGATCTGCTCGTCTTATCAGCACAGAGGAGGCGTTAGCGCGCCAATTCAACGTCTGCCGGAAATTCAGGTCTTCGTGGCCGCCGGAGACGGATCCAACAGTGCATCTGATTTCCGCGGTCCGTCAGATCCTTCGCCGGAGTTTGGAATGCCCGAGAGGTGTTCGGTCAACACCTACAAGTCCAATTAGAGGCAGCGATGACGGTGATGAGAACCCAATGAAAGGAACTGTGCTCTCCAGGTCTGGAAGCTGCTTTCCTGATGTTTCTAGCTAGCTATGGCTTTTGCTTGTATAGTTGTGTGTTTTTGCTAGACTTTTGATCTTTGAAGCTTTCCCATTGAAGAAGACAAAGAAGGAGCAAATAAAACAACTGTTGCAGCTTGCAATTCCACCACAGAACAAAATTTGAAGGTCTGAAAATGTTAATTTCATTGTCAACTGTATAAACACAGGAAATTTAGTTTAGAGTTTGCAAAACAATGGAAGAAAGTGGTTGCAGATCTTGAGATTAAGTCAATTGGTGGGTAATTTGCTCAGTGTAATAAGAAAATTTTGTGTTTGGGTCATTTTGTTGCCTCTTATATATAGTGATCTTCTTCATTTGTATCTCTCCGTGAATTTACATTTAGCTTATTGTGCTACTGCTATGCAGCCTATGCATGTATATTGCACATGTCAAACTTAACATAATCTGTGGTGCAAAAGCTTTTCTTTTTGTGTTGCAGGATTGTCATTGTGCATATGATACAATAATATATTATGAAACGATACGTAACTGAAATCATACTCTTTAAAAACACTACAAATAGTTATTCAATATAGATTAGACTTCCGATAAGAAGAGGTAATGTGGAGGATTATGGTTGAATCCCTGCCTCTAGTGGCGGATTTAAGCAGGGTAAGGGAGGGGACCGTGCCCCTCCAATCAAGTATGGACTAGTGTGAAAAAAAAAAAAAAAATTTAAAAAAAAAGCCCTTCAAAACGACGTCGTTTTGATAAGGAGAAAAAAACCCCCTACCGTAGCTGCTCGCCTGCCTCTGCACGCCCGCCTCTTTCTCTCTCGTTTCCAGTTTCCACAAACCCTGAAACCCCATCACTCCATCAGCCAACCTCTCACCTCTGCGGGCCGCGACTCTGCTCCTCACTTCCTGCGGCTTCAGACGGCCTGCGCTCTCACCTCGCCTTCTCTCTTCTCTCCTCTCCTCGCGACCTCACCTTCTCTCTCGGCTCCTCACGACCTCGCGACCTCGCCTAGACGTGCAATGGACCCTTACGTCAATTCTGACCTTAAGACGGACATGGACGGATTGAGCTAGCCGGCCTTAAGGCATTTCGTAAAGTGTCAACCGAGACAGACGGTTGCACTTGAGGGGGACGGTTGTACTTGAGGGGGCGTCAATTCTGACCCAACAATCTATCAGACAACATTCTCCGAAAATACTATTTACAACTGGTTTGAACCGAACTATTACAAATCCAAACAAATTCAACCCTAAATGGAACCAAAACCCTTGCGTCAATTCTGACCTTAAGACGGACATGGACGGATTGAGTTAGGGCAAGCTACATGTTATGCGATTTTATACCATTTACAACTCGTTTGATACAAAAAAACATGAATATAGTTTGAATATCTATATATACCTACATCAAATATAAACGTCGTCGTTTAATATATGAGGCCCCACAGGACATCAGTAATATATACTCACATATATACGACCAGTACGAGAGTATATAAAATCCACGTTAAACATAAGATGCCGTCTTCTTAAAGGCATCTTCAACAGGTTTTTTTGTTGTTTGATGATTATCTTTATTCATATGATGCCATTTTTTCGTTTGTAATTGACGTGGCCATGATAATGCCTGCTGCAAGTGTGTCGGGTCTGGGCCCTAGTCCAAATGTAAAATCCACGTAGATGTAATGGTTGAGGTATAAAGAGACATATTCTTTAAATCGATATTTTTATTTTCTTCTTCTTTTATCTTTGAAAGATGTAAAGTTGAGTAAATGTTTTAAATTTACGTATTAAAAAACATATTGATTTAGCTCCTTCATCTATACTCTAAACCCGTTTATGTAGTATTGACTATCATAATAATTTCAATAATTAAATCTTAAATTGAGTTGAATGAAAAAATATATGAGAATAAATCCACATTTTAATATTTTTACAATAGTCTCAAACTAGTTATTTTGATTTCATATGAACCATTTTCGGACTACCGGAAGCTCTATATAGGTGTTTTCTTTGAAAACTAGTTATTTTTTTAATAAAGAAAAGCGGTTCGAGGTATTAGACTGCAATGGTCTAATGGATCGAAATGAGCCGATGAAAGACCACCCAAGGAAGCGCCAAACGAACAAAGCGAGGAAGAAATAACGAAATAAGTTTGTAGAAGCAGTGCAAAGTAAAACTCTCAGGAACCACCGGTGAAAACCTCAAACTTAGACTCTCCTTTACAGCCTTCAGATTTCAATCACCTACCATCGACTTCTTCTCAGAACAAACTCAACACTTCTTCCGGGTAGCTCACAAAATCAAGATGTGCCCCGAATCATCGGACCATACAACGTGAACCAAAGAAACTCAATCGATTGGTGTTAATTAGTTTTAAGAACACACTTTAAAAAAACGTTAATTCTTTCTTTATTGTGAGGGTCTCCCCTATTATTAGACTGTGTTAGGAGCAAAGCGAGAGGTTCAAATAACTGGTCTAAGACTTTAAATCTTTTGATTGTTTTCGAGAAACACGAAAACTATTTTTTTTTTTTTTTTGTGAGAATGGAAAGTTCTTCTGCAGGGTTATTATTCTTGTACATGTTTCATGTTATAAATAAACATGATTTAAATGATTTTTGGGAAATTGTTAAATCTTTGTTAAGCAAATAGCATACTTTGATTTTATTTTACTTTTAACAATTTATTTTTACTTTTTTTACCAGTTCAATATGAATTGGTAGGCTTTTTTTTTATTTCTCATTTTTTTCATTTATCTTTCGGTTATCACGTTAAAAAATTTGACAATTGGACTTTTTGGATTTTTTGGTCCAATTAAGAATTGTTGCAGCGCCGAGTAAGACGTATGATAGAGGCAAGGGAACCCTAACCACCACCATGTTGTACGATTTTGAAACACAAGAACGCGGACAACAAGTTATGTCCACCTAGATAGATCAAGACTCAATGGGTGGGGATGATTACGGAATCGTGGTGGAGGAAGCACAAGGTCGTTTTGAGAATGACGAGGATGTTCAAAGTTGATCTTGGTATACATTACGCTTATCTTCTTCAACTTGAAAGCGATTCACTTAGCCAAATCGATCGAGATATGAATCAAAATGGAGTTGAGATAATGAGAAGATGTTGCTAGATCGGGTGATTGATGGCCGAAATAATTATTAGAGGGGCATAAAGGGAAAGCGTAAATATTAAAAGACTATAAATGTGATTTCTCGATTTAGATCTCGTAAACCCTAAGGACGAAGCAGTTCTCGGATTCGACGAGCCGAAAACCGCCGCTACGAGAAACCGGAAAACCTAATGATGTCTAGATCCGGTGTCGTCGAGACCAATTGGACTCGCACCAACGGACTCAAAGCATCCATATCTGGTGGTCGAAGCAACCAAATCTTGAAGACCACCAGTCGCTTGCGCCGAGGATTGAAGACTACCTTCGGAACCGTTACTTCCGCTGCCGCCATCGCCGGAAATAACTGCTCCGCTGTCGTCGTTCGCAACCGTCAATCTGTTTCTCCCTATTTGTGTCGCATTTTCTGCTTCAATCTTTGTGGTTCAATTTATTCAGGAATCTCGTTTGTCTATGATGGCACATATTATTTACTTTTTTACAAGTGCAAGAGTATGTTAAAGCCTCTGTATTTTGTAGGTTCTGTATAACCGGAGACTTTCTCAAAATTGTGTATGCTTGCTGTTTCAATTTTCGATTTGATCTTTTTACATCAAAATTGGGTATGCGACTGATTGATAACTTAATTTTAGACTTCATCTATTTTTATTTTTATTTTTTATAAAAATTGTGTATGTTTCATTTTCATATTAGTTCATAAATTAATTTGATGAGGTTTATAGGAGGGAGTCAAATAGTCAGATGGGCGATGCTTCATTTTCATATTAATTTTTTTTAATCTGAAATTGTGTATTAACCATTTATATTTAATCCTTGTACTTGTGTAACATCGACCTTGTATAAACGACGTATTTTGGGCTTGTTTAACTCGTCTTTGTGTAAACGACGGGTGTTGGGCTTGTGTAACCCGACTTTGTGTCTTAACCCCTTTGAATTAATCGTGTAAACGACGAACATTGGGCTTGTGTAACTCGACCTTGTGTAAACGACGGACAAAATTGTGTAGCTTGATCTTGTGTAAACGACAGACATTGAACTTGTGTAACTCGATTGGACTTACGTAACTCAACAATAAATTTTAGTTCTATTTGTTTTGAAGAATGTCATGATTTGATGTTGTATATCGAACTGGAAAACTAAATTATAAGCCTAGGTAGGTGAAGGTAGATAATAATAATTAGTATTATTCTCCAACAAATAAATGTCAATTATGTTTATGTAATTGATTAAATCAAGTTTTAATAATCATATAAACGGATAATATTAGAAGTGGAGATGGTGTAAACATGTCAAATATTCGTTTGAACAGTTCATGTTACATTACCAAAATTATATTATCTAATTAGAATGATCATTTCCAGCTATAGCTAGCTGGACCTCAACGATGCAATTTTCTTTTGAACCTGAAAAACATGTCTAAGTAAATCGATAAATTAAGAAAATTCACAAAGTTTTTTTTATTAAAATGTAACAAATAAATAAAATATTTATCTAAATAACAATAAAAAAAATCTTATTTTATGTAAAATTTAATGAAGACTTATTGCTAAAATGAAATCAGTAAAATATTTTATAAAATACGATGTCAAGTACATACTAAAGAGGCATAGCCAAGTGGTAAGGTGTTAGAGATGATAAGTTTTTATATCTAAATTGGAAGATTTTGAGCTTACTACTATTGTTAATTTATTTTAAAATGAAATATCATAGAGCTTGTTTATTGAATTTGGGTCTAACGTATATTTACGTTCGAACGTGCGGCGAAACACTTCACATTATATCTAGCATGCCGAAATTTTATACCGGACAATGACCCCTGTTATGTTACTGTAAATTTTAGATAATTTGAAAATAAATACTAATAATTTAAACCCATTACTTCAGTTTATTGATAGTTTGTTTTGACCTTTTTTTTAAATTGGTGTCAATAAAAATTCGTAAATTATGGTGTATTTTGGTAAGAGATGGAGGATATTTTGAAGATTAATATATATGAAAAATAAAAGGGATTAAATTTTATATGAAATTTATCGGGCATTGTTTGATTTAAAATAATCTAAATATAGTTATTTGTTATGAGCTTTTTAATGGTTTTAATTGAAAAAGAGCGCGCCCCTCTTTTCTGCACCAAGTTAGGGTTTTCCACCTCGTCTCTCTTCTTCTCAATATTTGGAGTAAAGATCCGTTAAACTCTTTGTGCTTATCAAGAACAGATTGCATGTTTGTTCTATTATTCGGAGGTTCATGGATCTGTGTTGAACCTGTCTGATTCCGTATTTTCGGCATCCTTCTTCAGATTCTAGATATGAGGTTTGCTTGGCCAAAGATTTGGGATTGTACCTGCCACTTGAGTCGTTTTAGTCTACCTGCTTCCCCCGATAGCGTCTTCATTCACTATTGGGGCTTGGGTGAGGGATTTGACTCCCCGAAATCGTCAATGAATGATATCTTCTTCCCGGATGTAATGCCTCCCGATAAATCGGCTCTATGGCTAAAAGGTACGAATGCCTTTCTTTATTCTTGTGTGTACTTGGATTATTATTACTTTTGTCGCTTGTTAATTATGAAGATGATAGTCTTCTCTATAAATCTCCCTTTCTTTCACGGTTGGCGATTTTTATTCCTATCTCTATTCTCTCTATCTCCTCTCTAAAGAAGTGAAATTGAATATTTGTTCATCCTGTCTTTCTGAGGTCCTGTTGGTCGGCTGGATCTAGGCGACTAGAATGCATCTCAAGGGAAAATCGTTTGTGGAGGTTATTTCTACTGAAGCGCTGAACTCTAAGGCTGGCTCGAAGAATATGGCTTGTGGTTCTTCTAAGAAGCAAAAGGAGTTTGTGAAGGTTCCTGATTCGTTTAAACCCAAAACGGCACCTGACGGTATATATCTGTCAAACTATCTGAATAAGCTTGCTAAGGTTAGAACTAATTTCCAGAAAATTAAAGAACCTAGCCTGATGGGTCGTATCTTTAGGGATCCTATTAACTTCCCTAAAATACGGAACAACCTACTATCTGATTGGAAGAATGTTAAAGGGGAAGTGTCTATGATTCCTAAGGGTAATTATTGGTTTGAAATTACTTTTGCTAATCCTCTGGATAAAAAAAATGGTGTGGGACCTTAGGCCTTTTCATGTTCTTAGCCAGTTAGGTATTTTGAAACAATGGAAACCAAACTTTAACATATTGACTGAATCAGTCACTGAACTCGACCTTTGGGTCCGGATCCCTCTGCTTCTGGAAAAATTTGCGAGTAAGGAGGCTATCCAAACTATTATTGAGGAAAATAATGTTGGAAAGTTCATAAAACTAGACCTCTTCTCTATGAATGGTAAAATTAGAAGCTATATCAAAATATGTATCAATATAGATGTTGATGAAAGGTTCATCATCGTGGATAAAGTTCCAGTTCCTGATGAAAACAATGAACTTAAAGAATACTCAATCTGGTTTGAAGGTTTCTCTAAGGGGTGTAGTCACTATGGTGAGGAAGACCACTCCTTTGATGTTTGTCCTCTTAGGGTAGTGAAAGCTAGAAAAGTGAGAATCAACTTTAAGAGAAACAAAAACACTGTGAATGGATTGGGGAAAAATGTTGAGAATGATGAAGATTGGGTAAATTCAGGTGGAAATAAGATTGGAAAGGGCAATACTTCCTTTACCACAAGTGGTTTTAGACCCTACTTGTCTGGCAGAGGTGGTATTACCATTGATTTTCAATCTGTTGTCTCTCCTGGAAGCTCTGTTAGTAGCCTCAAGAATTCTAAGGCAAGCTCTAATGAGCAAAACAATCCTAATGCTGCTCCAATCCCTGTGAATATGACGACTGAAATGATCCCTAATAGGGATGTAATAGGGATGTGCTGAAGGATCCTGTGGTCATGAATGACCCCCCTAATGATGAAGATGCTACGGTTTTCTCTGTTCTATCTGACACTGAACCAAGGACTGCTCTTGCCGAGAATGATGAACATAAATCTGGTGATACCATTGGCTTTGGTGGTGATCATTCTTTTTTCCATTATGATGTGGTTGAAAATGAGATTGAAAGGGAGACTGAAAATGAATTTGAAAATGATGATGTTATTGCTGAATTTATGGTAACTGGTGATATGGGTGTTGAAGAGGATGAAGAATATTTTTCTGAGCATTCATTTCAATCTTTTAATACTGTTAACATGATGTTAAATTCCATGGATGTGAAAAAAGTTGATTCCACCAAATCTGACTCGAGCAAGAAAAAGTCCAAGGAAGTGGATGATGACACGGCATCCTCTTTCGTGAAGGGTGCTAAGAAAATGAAGAAATAGAGAAGTGTTAATGGATAGTTTCCTCTTTTATAATGGGCGGGAAGAATGGTATGCATGGGACTCATCCTCTATATTTGCAATCTTTTGCTGTGAACTCTCTGTCAGAACTTTTGTATGTAATATAGGTTATGGTATGTATGAATCACCTCTAAGAACTGCAGTTTGTAATGGCTTTGTACCCTTGGATTATGGATGGCTCTGTTCGGTTATTTTTAGTTTGTGTTGTATGAAAGAATGTGTGTATGTAACCTTTGAAAGTTTATATGCATATCTTTGTATGGCTACTGGCTGTAATTGTGATTCCCCCTTTATTAATTGCAGTTGTGGTATTTCTTTTTATCATGATTTGTTAACTGTTGGTACTCATTTTATCTTGTTTGAATGTATGAGCCTTAAATCTTGCTCAGCAGCGTGGTATCGTGCTCAGAGTTTTCCTTTGAAGATCTGCATTCTGTCATTTTTTATGATCAAAGACTTAGTTATCTTCGACCAAATCTCTCTTTCCTTCGGGTTTATGGGGTCTGTTATTATAATGTGTCTGTTTTTTTGGATTATCAATATGTTAAAGAACCTTTCCTGTGCTAGAATCCAGTTTGATACCTTTTGTAGTGTGAGTCAACTATGTAAGATAATTTAAAATTCGTATCTTCTATCTGCTATGAGGCTTTTAGCATGTATCAACTTCAATCATAGTAGAAATGCTGGTAGATCGGTTTGGCTTCAGTCGTTGACCTACTATATAAGATATGAATACTTGCAATTGAAAGATAAACAAAATTCCATTTCTAATTTTCAATCCTCAAGACTGAGATTTGTATGGGGTATATGGTCATGTTTGATGTACCCAACTCAACCCAAATGCCCAACTTTTTCGCTTTTAATCATCTTTTATATTCTTCCCAATATCTATATTACCTCGGAATGTTTAGCATGGTATTGCTTTACCTTTGCGGTTGATCCACAAATAAATCAAGCTGTTGGTTTCGTTTATATAACACCACAGGCCATCTATTTGTACATAAAATGTCGATCCAAGCCGATTGGTTTTGAACGGGAATCTTTTAAAACCTTTTTCAAATGAAGATCGCCTATTGGAATTGTCGTGGGATGATGAAGAAATTTTTTTGGACTGACCTTAAAATTACTACACAAAACGAACATATTGATGTGATAATACTAGTAGAAATCAAAACCGAAATCGAACCCAATAAAAACTATTGGCGCAATGCAGGTTTTGATTCTTGTGTTTTTATTCCATCTATTGGGCGTGCGGGGGAGGCCTTTGTTTGTTGTGGAAAAATTTTAAATTGACTAACGAAAAAATAGAAATTATACATTCGGGCGATCGTTTTCTTGTCCTTGAGCATCACAATTATGAGAACAAATTTTCATGCAATATTATATTCATCTATGCTCCACCACAAGAAAATGTTAAAGACGTATTTTGGACTAACTTAACCAATTTGATTCAAAATCTCAACCTTCCGGCGATGATAATGGGAGACTTTAATGAAATCAGTTGCCCAGCTGATAAACTGGGTGGGATTTATCCTAATAACAACAGATTCCATAGAATTAATATTCTCATCCAGGAATGTAATCTGGTGAATCTCGATACAAGAGGAAATGAATTCACGTGGCGGCGGATAAAAGAAGGTGACAATAATACCTTTGAAAAATTAGATAGAGTACTGGCACACTTCGAAATTATAAATAAATATAATCAAATTCACGTTTGGAATCATGCATTTGCTTCCTCCGATCATTGTATGATATGCATCCATCTCAATCTTTCGAAACAAAAATTCAGAAATAAACCGTTTAGATATGAATTAATGTGGAATGATAGAAAAGACTGTGAAAATATTATCAAACAAGCTTAGGGGGTTCACTACCCTGACACTAATATGTATAAACTTGTTAAGAAAATTCACCTAACAAAGATTAAAATCAAACAATGGAGTAAGGAAAAATTCGGAAACATCAATAAACAAGTTAAGAAAGTGGATAGTGATATTGAGAAACTCCAAAATCTAAATTATAGAAATTATTGTCAAAATATCAATGAAAAATTAATTAGATTGAATAAAAAAAGAGAATGTTTGGTAGATTATCAATAGAAGTATTGGATTCAAAGAGCGAAGGCTAACTCCTTTGAAAAAGGTGATAAGAATACGAAATATTTTTTTAGAAAAGCGACAAGTAGAAGGAACAGAAAGATGATCGATAAAATTAAAATAACAATGGACAATGGACAGAGCTGAGACGGAAGAGGAGATCTCTCAGGAATTTTCTAATGATTTCAAAAACCGTTTTTGTGCTTCTGTGAGCAGTACGAACTTATGTGATCTCTATCTCCAAGTTATTTCTAAAGAAGTCTCTAATGAAGATAATGAATCTCTTACTAAACCATTTTCTAACAATGACATTAAAAATGCGGTTTTTGACATAGGTAGTGAGAAATCCCCGGGGCCTGATGGTATGCCTGCGTGTTTTTTTCAGAAACATTGGGAAATCGTCGGCCTGGCTGTTTGTAGGGATGTTAAGAGTTTTTACCATTCTGGAAAATTGTTGAAACAAGTAAATCATACATTTATCACACTTATCCCTAAAAATGATAATCCAATATCGACAAAAGACTACAAGCCCATTAGTCTATGCTCCACAACATATAAGATAATTGCGAAAATTCTAGCGTCGAGACTAAAAAATATCCTCCCAAAACTAACCCATCCCTTACAAAGTGCCTTTGTTCAAAATAGAGTTATTCATGATAATACATTGATCGCACACGAAATCTTCCATGGATTTAGAACGAAAAAAAGGAAAGAAGGATATATGACTATTAAATTAGATATGGAAAAAACATACGATAGAATGAAATGGTTCTTTATTAAAGATGTTCTGGAAAATATCGGTTTTAGTAGTAAATTCAAGAGTTGGATTATGTAATGTATCTCGACAGTATCATATTCAATCCTAATTAATGAAATGGTTCTTTAATTTTTCATTTGGGAGCTGAGGTTTTGGTGCGAAACATTCAAAGAGAAAGTGAGCGAAATAAGAAAACTATCGGTTTCCCTATCTCAAGAGTGGGTTCATGTATCCCTTTCTTAGTCTTTGTTGATGATATCATTATTTTTACAAAAGCCTCAACAAGTGCTAGCTCCATAATTATGGACATCCTAAATGGATACTGTAATATTTCAGGTCAAAAAATTAATTTACAAAAATCAGTGTTCCAAACTTCGAATAATGTAGAGAACTCGACCAATCGCCAAATCCAACTATGTTTAGGTATCACTAGTTCTAATTATTTGGAAAAATATATAGGATGTCCGATCATTAAAGGGAAAGTTAATAAAAGCGTCTTTGAGGACGTGGTTACGAAATCCAAACAACAACTCACTAAATGGAAGGCTTCGACTTTGTCGCAAGAAGGTAGAACCACATTAATTAAAGCCAACTTGAATGCTAAACCAAACTTTATAATGCAAAGCTTCATGCTTCCAGCCAACATCCACAAAGAATTAGGCCAAATTAATAGAAATTTTTTCTGGAATAAAGGTCCTAACTCCCACCCTCTCATTAGTTGGGATAGAATTTGTAGACCTAGAAAATTTGGGGGTGTTGGCATTAGGAAGACCGATGATATGAACAAAGCACTCCAGATGAAATTACTTTGGAAAATTCTAAATGAACCTGAAAATATTTGGGTTAAAATCGTAGAGGAAAAATACATGAAATGATCACTACTATGGAACTATAGTGTTAAACAGAACGCGTCATGGCAATGGAAGAAGCTTATGAACCCGAGAACAGAATTCAAGCTAGGCTTTAGGTGGTGTTTTGGAGACGGTGATACCGTGAAGTTCTGGAAAGATTATTGGTTGGAAAGTGAACCTCTCAGCAACTTTTGTAACAACCCAAATTTTGTCCCTAACAACGATGTGGTCAAACAATTCATTAACGAAAATAGATGGAACTGCAATAAAATTGATGAGGAACTAAGTGGGGTTTTGCCTCCGAAAATTATAAATTCAATCAAATCTTACCAACTTCCTAAGTCCTTTATTCAGGACCGACTTTATTGGACTCCGTCAGAATGCGGGAATTTTACGACAAAATCCGCCTTTTATTTTATTTATGAAAGAAGTAACCTCCCCGCTAATGAGAATGATTGGATCTGGAGCTTGGACCTTCTGCCCAAAGTCAAGAATTTCTTTGGAAACTTTCCATTAATGGACTCCTAACAAAGGAAAACTTAGAAAAACAAAAGGTTTCAGTCCCTATGGCTTGTTGTTTTTGCAACCATGATACGGGGTTAGCCGTCAGTTGGCCCGATCTTTCAACACCAAGACTCGCGATGAAGAAAATGGATAAAAGGTGGAAACTTGAAAATAAAAAGATGGAGGAATGATCCAATGATTGTGAAGGATCGGTAGATGGATAGATTTGGTCGAACCCTTAAGGCAACCAAGAGCATGATAGGGAAACTAAGGCCCTAACACACAACTTGGAATGACTTGAAGAAGCCCTTCCGCTATAATCTCACACAGAGGGGAAAGCGATTGTCCCCAAAGCACGAGAAGTCACCCGGAGATGATTGAGAGCACCAACTTGCCAATCCAAGTGACACAACTCAAAACAACGCCAAAGTTGCTGGGCAAACGGATTCCGCTCACACAGTAAGGTGTCTCAATTCCACGAGAAGAATATGGGATAGAAGAGAAACAATACTCGAAAGTACTTGTGTTTAATTCATTCATAGGTAAGTGAGAATGACGTCCTAGAAGGCCTTATATAGGCATGTTGGACGTCCTCTAGGGTTTCCAACGGGCTATGGGCTTGATCCAAGATCGAGCCCAATCTAGCTTAAAGAGATAAGATCAAATCTTTAAGAGATAAGATCAAACTAGAAGGAAAATAAAATAAAATAAACTAATTAAAAGCAAGCCCATCTTTTATTTAAAAGATGTCCAAGAATGGGCTTTAAAATAAGAAGCAATGGGGCTGGATTAATATATCTAATTAAGGCCTTATTTAACAATTAAAATAAGCCCAATTAGACATATAAAACGTCCAAATGATCTCCTCTTTTCCACGTAGCATTTGCAAGCTTCTCGAACTCTCCTCCTTGCCCATGCATACGTGATCATGCGTGTTATCTCCCATCTCCAATCAAAGGTCTTCAACGTATTTCCGGAAATGGTCTTCTCATCTCTTTCATGAATAATCTCCTTCACATGTTGAGGGATGTCCTTAATTTTTCCTCTCCTTCTCCTTAGAGTGATCAACACTCCGGGCTTCCTAGCTTCCATGCTCATGATCTCCATTCGGGCTAGGTCCTGAGATGCTCCTGCATCATCCTCCCTTTCTTGAAAAGGATTCGTCCACGAATCCTTGACGTCCTTCCAAGTAATGATCCATGGTGGCATCCAAATGTGAGATCCGTTTGCTCCTGTTCCAAGCCGTGCTCGTACTCGTCCCCAAAGTCCTACAAATATCCTATCGAGAGCAACATTACAATTGTATTCGGAGTTATCACAAGATGTACTCAAGTTCTCATAATAAGAGGGTGAGAAAACTTCCCTGACGAGTTTAGCACTTGTGCTGAAAATTATGTTGTTCAAAAGCATATTATCAATAAATTCAACAACACATGCATACATAAAACGATCAAGCACAACAAGTACAAATGATATAGGTGCTTTGTAGATCATAGGAGCTGTTTTTCTCTGTTCCCCAAAGCTCCTTTGTAACTTATGAAGTTTCAACTTAGGGTCTTCAATATGTGAATCATAATCATCCCTGAAGTCACTTCTTCCTACAAGTGGTCTTTTAACATACAAATCTTCTAAAAAATGCAAACTTAAAGTAGAGAAGAAATCATGAGACCAAAAATCAGCATAGCCAACTAATTCCAAGACATGAGGACTTTCATCAACTTGAAACACACGCGGTTGTTTCTTCCTAGATGCAATCGACTGGAAAAAGGGTTGCATAGACATGTGATGCTTAGGATAAAATAACTCAAGCTCATCATCACAAGTAGGATCATGATCATCATCTAGTATATGCTCATCTCCATACATAAGTCTATTAATAACGCAATCAGGAGGAATATCTAAGGTTCTTCTTCTAGATAAATAATCAACAAACTCATCCATATGAACATGCATATTAATAGGTTCAAGAAAATCAACATGCTCAACAATGGACATTGTGGAATTGATATCCACAACATAGGGATCTAAAAATTTAGCAACACCTTGAATAAAATCATTATGTGTAACAAAAGATGTAACATCATCAATAGGCTCAATGGGGTCAACATTCATAGCAAAAGGTCCAACAAAATCAACATACTCATTATTATGTGCAATAGAATCGGTATGCTTAAGAAGGGAAGCATTCACAATATTAAACCTCTGAAAGTTAGTATATACAACAAGAAGTTTAACATCATTAATACTCTCATCAATAGGGGCATTCCTTGCGTGATAGACAATAAGATCAACATGCTCCCTAAAAGGTTCCCTAAAGTCAACAAAATGCATAATATGATCACAAGAGGATCTAATAAACTTTTCAGCAATTAAATCATCATGTATCATGTGCTTTTTATCAACTCTAGCCTGTAGCTCATGAGATTCATCACCAACTAACTCTTTATCATCATGATCAAGTTCATCCAATTTAGAGAAAGAAAGTTTAGAATCGTTCCCTGTTGGGGTTGCGGTAACCCCAATTACCCTTTCCACTGAGGATGATGAAGATGGATTACAAGGAGGCGTTGTAAGAGGTGAAGTAGAGGGCTGAAACAATTGGTTTGATTGCTCCTCCTCCCTACTCGCTATCTCCTCTTCCACGGCCCTAAGTGGTTTATCCTCTTCGTCCGGTGAAGATGGACTTTCCGTAGGTGTTGTGGGAGCTTCTTGGATCACATCTTTGGCGCTAGACGTTGCATGCTCAGCTTCTCTGTCTGACGTCTGGGGCCTTTTCTTGATCCATGTGGCTATCTCGTCAGGGCTCATGGGTCTAAGTGTGATAGTAGTGCCCTGAAACTCAAAAGTATATCGATTAGTTCGTCCTTGGTGGCTGATATCTCGACCATATTCCCATGGTCAACCTAACAAAAGATGACAAGTAGTCATAGGAACAACATCACATAAGATGGTATCTTCATACCTTCCTAGACGAAAACTGATGTAGACCTGTTTATTAATATCCAACTCTCCTTGTTCATTTATCCATGATATTTTATAAGGAGCGGGGTGATCCATCAAGTCTAGTTGTAATTTAGTAACCATTTCTAGACTAGCAATGTTACAACAACTACCACCATCTATGATTAAATCACACACTCTATCCTTAACAACACATCTACTACGGAAGATATTTTCTCTTTGCTCCAAATTTAGAGTCCTCAAGTTTTTCAAAGCATCAGGGAGTTTAGAGATACTCCCTTTCTTTGATTCGCCATCCGATGGTTGGGGTTGTGTCCTGTCCTCCTTTCCTGGTGCTGACATGATTCAAAATATTTAAACTCGTTAAGGTTAGTTAAAGAGAAACTCTTAAGCTACCCTCTTCAAGTGTTTCGCTCAGTAACCTATCTCGCAAGCTTCGCAACTTCCTCTTAGCCAGTTTGCGAGGATCACTGTGAATCTACAAGAAAAATGTCTCAAGCAATCAACAGGTTAATGCGTTCAAGCAGAAAAACAAGGAGAACAAACCAGATCTCAAAGGAAAAAGGCCTTTTATGTGGTGCTAGCTAGAAAAGCAAAACTAATCTCGCCTGCAAATTTCTCAACCAACAAATCAATAATCTCAATTAAAAGATAATTTGCGGACTTTTGGAAATTAAAATACAAAAGGGAAAAAAAGGAATAAAAAGGAAAAAGGTAAAAAGGGAAAAAAGAAACAAGCAAAAAGGAAAGGGAAGACAAAAAGGAAACAAGAGAAAAAATAGAAGGAAAAAAGGGAAAAAGGGAAGGAGTGCAATTTATGGTTGCCCTGCAGCAGCGATGTAGGCATCTCCCAGGGAAGCAAATATATATCAATCCCGCTCAAAAGGGATGCCTGCCAAAACAAAACTCGCACAAGATGCACAGCCGCGGAAACTGAATAACTTAGCTCGCAAGTAACGTTTTTTTTTTGTACGGCCTTTGGCCTTCTTCTTTTTTTTTTTTAACTATTCACTTGCGAGACTAACCAAGGCGGCGGCGGCGGCTGAGCGGCGGACCGACGAAGGCGGAGTGGCGGGCGGCAGACCGGCAGCTGAACCTCTTTGGTTCGGTTCCGAATTTTTTTTTTTGTGGATCTCGGTTGATGGGCCGAGATAGGTCGGGTTGGGCCGGTTTGACAAGGCCCGACGGCTAGGGTTAGGGTTTAGCGACGCCGGAGGCGACGGCTAGGGTTAGGGTTTAGCGACGCCGGAGGCGACGACTAGGGTTTCGGGTAGGGTTTCGAGGGGGGTGACGGCGGAGCGGCGGCTGGGTAGGGCGAAGGCCGGCGAATCTTGCTCCGGTGACTCTTTTTGTGTAGAACTTCCTTGACGGATCTTGAAAGCTCGAATTTTTTTGTGTGTTTTATATGGGACGTGAGAAAGGTGTTGATGAACCTGAAGCTCTGGTACCAATTTGATACGGGGTTAGCCGTCAGTTGACCCGATCTTTCAACACCAAGACTCGCGATGAAGAAAATGGATAAAAGGTGGAAACTTGAAAATAAAAAGATGGAGGAATGATCCAATGATTGTGAAGGATCGGTAGATAGATAGATCTGGTCGAACCCTTAAGGCAACCAAGAGCACGATAGGGAAATTAAGGCCCTAACACACAACTTGGAATGACTTGAAGAAGCCCTTCCGCTATAATCTCACACAAAGGGGAAAACGATTGTCCCCAAAGCACGAGAAGTCACCCGGAGATGATTGAGAGCACCAACTTGCCAATCCAAGTGACACAACTCAAAACAGCGCCAAAGTTGATGGGCAAACGGATTCCGCTCACACAGTAAGGTGTCTCGATTCCACGAGAAGAATATGGGATAGAAGAGAAACAATACTCGAAAGTACTTGTGTTTAATTCATTCAAAGGTGAGTGAGAATGACGTCCTAGAAGGCCTTATATAGGCATGTTGGACGTCCTCTAGGGTTTCCAACGGGCTATCGGCTTGATCCAAGATCGAGCCCAATCTAGCTTAAAGAGATAAGATCAAATCTTTAAGAAATAAGATCAAACTAGAAGGAAAATAAAATAAAATAAACTAATTAAAAGCAAGCCCATCTTTTATTTAAAAGATGTCCAAGAATGGGCTTTAAAATAAGAAGCAATGGGGCTGGATTAATATATCTAATTAAGGCCTTATTTAACATTTAAAATAAGCCCAATTAGACATATAAAACATCCAAATGATCTCCTCTTTTCCACGTAGCATTTGCAAGCTTCTCGAACTCTCCTCCTTGCCCATGCATACGTGATCATACATGTTATCTCCCATCTCCAATCAAAGGTCTTCAACGTATTTCCGGAAATGGTCTTCTCATCTCTTTCATGAATAATCTCCTTCACATGTTGAGGGATGTCCTTAATTCTTCCTCTCCTTCTCCGTAGAGTGATCAACACTCCGGGCTTCCTAGCTTCCATGCTCATGATCTCCATTCGGGCTAGGTCCTGAGATGCTCCTGCATCAAACCATCCCTTTGAATGCCAGTTCCTTATTGATTAAGTGTGCTGTTATCACTATTAGTATAATGAGAACAAGGATTCTTGATCGAATAAATTGGCTGAGAAGCAATCTATCGAGTTCTGATTTCAATTTTTTAATCATGGTATGGTGGAATATCTAGACCAATAGGAACCAAAATTTTTTTCAGTAATAAAGAATCCTAAAATATCGATGTAATTGTTCGTAATCTAATTAAAGAATGACAACAGGTAAATAAAAGAGCTAAAGAGCTTAAAGGCAGGACAAATAAGCAAAGGAAAACAAAAAATATCTGTTAGATTAGACCAGAAAAATACTATATTAAACTAAATTTTGAAGGATCTAAAAAAGATTACGGAAATTCAACTTATGGATTTATCCTTCGCAATCATGATGGTTTGAAAGTCTCTCTAGGCTTTGGGCAATGTGGTAACATATCGGCCCTGCATGCTGAAACATGTGCGCTTAGAGAAGGCTTGGTTAAGGCATTTGATTTAGGAATTAAATTTATTGAAATCGAAGGCGATAGTCTCTCGATTATTAACTCGGTTAAGAAAATTTGGAAATCCCCCTGGGATCTTGATTTCTTCATGTTTGACAATTCTAATATTTTAGCTGGTTTCTGTCAGGTTAAAATCAGGCATGTCTTCGGAGAGGTCAATGGTGTGGCCGATTTGCTTGCTGAGTTGGGATATGACAGCCAGCCGGCGTCCAGTTCGTCAATTTTTAGGGTTGAGGAGCTCATCCGAAAGGATGCACTAGGGTGGAGAGTCTCAAGGAGATGATGCCCCCTAACTACTTATTGTGTATTATCAACAAAAAAAAAATTGATACAAATATATAAGTTTACCCTTGTTTTAACCTTAAATATTTTTTACGGCCTCCTTCGATGTCTCGATGTTTGTACATGCTTCTCAGTCGCAACGCTCCCGCCCGGCCTTCTGCAAAAACCTTCTACAAATTGATCCAGCTTCAACCTTCCTTCTCGTCTTCAACATCCCAATTCGTTCTCCTTGTCGTCGGTGGTCTCGTCGGAACCAATTTTCCCGCCACCCTCCTCTCTTCTCCTGGTTCATTGGAGAACTCATGGAGTGAGTAGGCCTGTGCAAAACTGACCTTGACCGGTCCGGTCCCCGGTCCATGATTTTTGGAAATTCCGGTTCCCGTCCTAGTCCGGATCGAAAAAGACCGGGTCTTCTGTAGTATTTTTTTTTATAATAAATTTAATATGTATATTAAAAAAATCATATATCTTGTGTATATATATTAAAAAAAAATATATTTTTTAGTTTTGCCGAAGTGGAATAGACCGGACCGCAATAGACAGAAACATAACAGACCGGAATAGACCCCCGGTCCAGGTTTTTGAAAATTCTGGACCGAACCGGATGCAGAAACCTAATGGTGAGAAGAACGAATGTCGAATGGTTTCTCGTGTGTAAATCGTGTTTTGTTTTTCTAGCGGGGGACATGAGTGAAATCATAATTCATGAATGAAGATTAATCTCCTTTAATATTGTTGATATGAGGTTTGTTTTCCCCCTATTTTTAATCTCCTTTAATCTCTTTTATAATCTCCAATATAATCTTCTTCAACCAAACACCTCCACAAAAATAATCTCCAAAATTTAATTTAAAATAACCTTCATTAATTCCCGTTAAATACACCCTTATTAATAAACCCTTATTGTTTAACACTTGAATCTCTAAAGCCTTGTGCTTTTGAATTGGTGAATAAATTTAACTATATAGGAGCTATTTTATGGGTTTAAATTAACTGGCAAGAAAACTTTATTAAATTTTATTATTTACATCAGATTTAATCTTTATTAATTGAAAATTTAAACACAAATGATAGATAATATTTTTGTCCAAGATAAATAAACTTTTAATCTCCTTATTGTTCTACAAAAATTTCTTTGTGAAATAAAAAACAACAAATGGCTTTGATGGGTTATTGGGCCTTTTGCAAGTTTAAATTTAAAAGTCCGTTTAAAAGGTCCAGTAGGCCCAAGTTGGATTAAAAGGATACATAATACTTATAGTTAAAAGGTCAACTGCCTCTGCCCACCAAGAGGATCATCTTCCAAGGATTATTACTCCATGAAAATTACGCAGTACGACTCCCATGCCGATACTCGCATCATCAAGCAAGGAAGCGTTCACATTCACTTTAACCACATTCTGAGCAGGCGGTTCCCATGAACCCGAGCGTACAATTGGAATGTGTGGTGGTTCTTCTTCGAAACATTGAATTTCCCGTCGTTACCCGAGCATACCCACGCAATCCACATCCTGACCATAAGTTCCGTTGCCGCCTCCATGCCGAACGGTTCTTCATACCACCACCAAGTCCTCAGGTTCACAACAAACTCCTCCATGAGTAGCTAGGATGATTCCCTAAGTTTGACGTTATAAATGAGCCATCCATAAAATAACAGTTTTCAATACCTCATGTACTACCGGGTTTTCGTTCATCACAATACACAATTCTCCACCCCTATTTAGCAAGGAACGCCTCATTAAAGATCCAAATTAAGATCTCTAAAACTCAGTCCACCGAGGTTCTTAAGAAGACAAAGAGACTCCTAACTCTTCTAGTGGATCTTCCTCCTTTCGGAGCTCGATCCCCACCAGAATTTTGCCATCAGTGAGTGTAGTTCCTCAATCAAATTATTCGGGAGTCGGAATACACTCATTACGTACGTATGTCGGTATGCTTTGAACAATTGATTTCAAAAGAACCTCTCTTCTTGCTGGTGATAGCATCCTCACATTTCATGCTTGAACTTTCTTGGCTATTTTCTCCTTAATCGCTTCAAAGGCTCTCTTCTTTGAATGGAAAAAACTCGTTGGAAGATCCAAATATTTTCCATGTCCTGAGACTCTATGGACTCCCAAAAGACCAACCATATGTGCTCCATTGATCTCCTGACACGTTTTTGCTAAACGACACCTCCGATTTTGCATAGTTAATTTTCTGACCCGAAACTCTCTCGTACCTACTGAGTACATCAACAATTATCGAGCATTCGAGAAGGTTTGCACACCCAAATAACAAGCAATCGTACGCAAAGAATAGACGAGATATGGAGGGAGCATTTTTGCGTATTTGGAATCCATGTATACTGCACCGGTTAATCTCATGTTTAATTAAAGATGAGAGCATATCTTCACATAAAAGAAACAAATGAGGTGAAATCGGGTCTCCTTGACAGAGACCCCGAGAAGTTAGAACACTTCCTTTCCGGCATCCTTTAATATTAAAAGAGAAGGATACCGAACACACATGGTCCATTACTCGCTCAATCTAAAGAGACCCAAATCCATATTATTCCGGTACATCCCGCAAAAAGAGCCATTCCAAACGATCATACGCTTTGTTCATGTCAAGTTTAAGAGCCATTAATTTCACCAATTTCACCCCTTTTTTAATTTTATTTCATGTGATGAAAAACTTCTAATACAACAATCACATTGTCGGTAATCAACCTTTAAAAAAAGAAAGACACTTTGTTCTTTCGAAATGAGAGTAGGGAGACATACTTTTACCGGTTTGCAAGAACTTCGATTTAATTTTGTAGCTTACAATACAATGACCAATAGGTCTAAATTCATTAAGTTTTGTTGGGTTCTTAACCTTTTGGATTAACGAGATTACCGTCCTATTTGTTTCTCTAATGTCAGTGTGCCCTCACCACCACTTTTGGATATAACCGATCACATCCGGACCAATCACATCCCAAAATTATGATAGAAGATCACATGAAGTCCATCGGTTCCCGAAGCCTTTTTCGGGTGCATTTGCTTTAGTGTGATCCAAACCTCAGAACCTATTGGTTCCATTTCTAGCCACTCATTCATGCTAATGGTAACTCTCTCTCTCTCTCCGATATTTCATTCTTATGGTTTTGTTGTGTGGCCTTGTGGTAAAAGAATTGTGTGTTCGTCTTTTAGTTCGTTTTGTCTTGATCGGTTGTGCCAATAAACCTCTTCTTTTTTGTATAACCGATCCAAATCAACACCGATCCGTGCGCCTTCTTGCATAATATTCCCATCCGGAGGTAGACGTTGTAGTGCCTTCAACTCACGTTCTAATCTCCTAATTTCCTCTTTCCTCTCTTTAAATGTTATTCTACCCCAATTCTTGAGGTCGGCCATCACCCTCTCAACTTATCTGGAGTAGAAACACAACCACTTACTTCCCTTACATTTTCAAATAATAGCACCACAATCTTCTCTGTCGAGCCACCACATTTCAAACCGAGCAGTTTTTCTCATTTCTCTTGCTCCATCTTTACCTTTTAGTGTCATCAAGATCGGACAATGATCCGACCTATATCTCGGGAGGTGAGAGACTTTACAACTTGGATATAGATTACACCAATCATCAAAGCCTAGAAATCTGTCTAGCCTCTCTTCTATGATTTCCCCGCCATACACTCCCCGCCTCCACGTGAACTTCGGTCCTTCCCCATTCAAGGTCTCTCATATTGCAATCATCCATAACCTGTCGGAAATCATCCAACTCCCTGCTTCCTCTTAGAGCTCCTTCCTCATTTTACGATTGGAATAAGATTTTGTTGAAATCTTCAAAAAACACCATTGGTCCTGAAAGCTGGCTCCTCAAAGCTCGCATCAAGCTCCAAGTATTCGTTTTATTAACCTCATCTGACCATCCATACACTACTACCAATCTCCATCTGACCTTTTCCACTCTACAATTTACTTTAACATGATAAGAGAATAAGAGACTAGAGAAACCTCCTCATCCGTTTACCAGAAGCCCAAACCACCAGACAAGTCGTTGCTGTCCACATTTATTCTTCTAACAAAACCACATTTTTTCATATCTTTTCCGTCTCAATTTTCTTTACATTCGTCTCCATCAAGAAGACAAAGTCTGGGCAATATCCCAAGGACCATTCCTGGATAGCTCTCGCTATCGAAGTATTGCCCAAGCACTGACAGTTCCAACCTAAGGTTTTCATTGCGTTTTACGAGCTTGGCCATCTCCAAACTCGTTACAGTTTGTGTAGATCCGGCTAAAGCCTCCCTCCCTTCCTATGTTCCATGTTTTGTCTTTTAAATGTCACTCATACTTATCAACATTTATGCTCAAGGCTATATATGGAATGAAATTAGTGATTAATGAATTTATCTATTGTTTTCTATCGTTTGAAAGTGTGAACATTTGTGTAGATTGTGAACAAAATTTTATGTAGGTAAATTTGACTCTAGGATTAATCGGAAACTCGGATCGGATATCCAACCAACCAGAGTATAAAGTTTCGGATATTTTACCTATTCAGATCGGATTCGGATAATGATTTTATATTTCCCCAAAATTTTAAACAAGTAAATTGAATTTTGAATCAACCGGATACCCGGATCAGATATCTAATTCGATTTGAGTATAAAGTTTTAGATATCTTGCCATGCACGGATCGGATTTGGATACTGATTTTATATTTTCTCAGGTCGGATATCCAGAGGTTCGGATTGAATATCCGAGTTTGCTCAGCCTACCACGATTTAAAGTGTCCTAAAACGTTATTTCGGATGAAAAAATGGATCTAAAATTTTGATTTATCATAATAGATGATCTAAAAAACTTATGACACCGTTTTACAAGTCAATCCCATAAGGTGGGCCGCCATGCTATGACTTTAGTAAGTAAAATCGAAACAACAAACGATAAAGAGATGGAGTAATTCTTTGATTTCGTTCGAGAGGAGGCCTCTTACGCGAACTATTCGGATTTTCCATAAATAAAGCAAACCGTTTGTTTTAAGTGCTTTCTAAAAAAATAAAAAAAGATAAAATTACAACATAAGGATAAACTGCCAATTTTTTTAAAAGTTTAAGAATATTATCAAAAAGTTGCAACACAAATTTACTGCAAGTTATAAACGTGAGATAACAACACACATTTACGATGGAGTAATATCTAAAGATTAATTTGAAAATTTAATTTCATTAACTACGTCCACGTTAGGGTGTAGTTTTTATTATTGTTTTTCTAAGTTTACTTTAAATACGTAAATAATGTATTTTAAACCCTTAACGTGTATCTAAGCTTTAAGTTTTAATTTAAATATTCAAATAGTTATAAAGTTATATCATATTCTTCTAATCTATTTACTATATTAAAACAGAACCCCTTAGTCCGCCTATCAAATGATAAAGCATGCCATATCAGCTTTTTAAAAAAATATTTACAATTTTACCATATTTTAATTACAGAAATAATAATTTTAAATCAAAAATAAAATATATTATCATGCCACCTAGGATTCCTCCAAAACAAACTTCTATTAATTCATATATTTAGTTAGTTTTTATTTATATATTAATTTTAAGATATGATTTGAAAACAAGCAAGATCATAAACTCAATTTAGAGATTTAACAATTTTTTTATTATCTCCTATAACTTTATAAAAAGTCGATTCAAGTATAATATTGCAACATACTAATTATTTAGATATACAGTTAAAAAATCAATTACTTTTTTTACGAAATTTATTTTTCTTTTTTCATTAACTTTTACCCATCTACAATATGTTAAGTATAATAACCGGAATTTTTTTCATTCCTTTATCGATTGAGTACTGGGTTTTCTTTTCCTCTCCAGGCCGGCCCAACTCTCTTATTTCCTTGGGCCCAGGAGCAGAAAGTAGCGGCCTCCTCCTTGCCTTTCCTTGCAGCGGCCCATCTCTCATTTCCTTTCTCTGGCCGTCAGAAGTAACAAGTCCGATCAAATCAGCACACCACCATCAATCATGCTTCTCGCTACAACGGTTTCGAACTATCCTTTCGATCACACCTACCCTTCACCTTTTCTTCAACGCCGCTCGAATTCCTCCTCCATACAACAAGCAGAAGCTGAGACGTGCTCCCTGTGTGCAACCTTCAACCGTTCTCTTCCCGTACGAGGCAGTAATCCAGGCGATTATCGTTCTCTCTTCCAGACGAAGTAGGGAGGCTAATACTTTCTTCTACTTTGCTTCTCCGGCTGTAGGTAAGCTTCCTTTCCTTCTTTCGAATCTATCGGTTAAAGCTGGGGAACGGGGTGCTAATTAACTCTCCTCGAGTACCGGTGGACCTTGCCGGCGTGCCAGAACTTGGCTTCCGTCTCAGCCTGTGATGACCACCGTAAGAAGGTAATCGTTCCTATCCTTGCTGTTGAATTGTGCCTCAGGTTTGAGTAGTGTAGTTTATGCTAATCGGAAGTTTCGAATTCGGGATTGGTGTGCTAAGGCGAAACATGAACACAGTTTCATTAAGTGTGCCATGGAGAAAAGCATTTTTGACGTCCAATTGATGTATAGGCCATGACCGAGACACCGCAAGATGCAAAATGTTGCGAATGGTAGCCGGTTTGACCACCGGACTGAATGTGTCGGCACAATCAATACCAACTTGTTGAGAGTTGCCATTGGAAACTAGGCGGGCCTTATATCTCTCAAGAGTGTCATCGGATCGGAACTTGTGTCGAAACAACCACATACACCTAGCAATATTAGCTTAAGAGGGCGAGGTACAAGTACTCAAGTCCCGTTACTCATAAGAGCCCGATATTCATCACTCATGGCAGCATTCCAATTCACATCAAGGAGGGCTGTTTTGTGGGAGGTGGGTATAGGTCATAGCGTTGAAACGGCTAAATCAAAGATTTTTGTGGGTTTAAAAATACCGTTCCGGCTTCGGGTTTGGATTGTAGGTGCATGTGAGTTTGGTATATATGTGGAAGCAGATGGGTTTACGGTGGGGGCTGGTGGGTTTGTTATTGTCGGTTGGACATTCATGGAAGGAGAGGTATGAGTACGTGAAAGTTGGTGGGATGAGGATGAGGGGATGGACTCATTTACTAGAGGTGTTGAAGAGGATGTGGAAAGTAAAGGGTCAGTTGGAATATTATATGGATAGGCTATTCTTTGGGCTTGAGATGTTGTAGCAAAAGGCGCATTATCAAGAAAGTGAGGGAAACGAAATATATTGTGTTGGTCGTCAGAGGAAAATGTGCTTTGTATTCCTGGAGTGAGTTGAGTAAAGGGAAAAAGAGACTCATTAAAAGTGACATTTCGGGACAAGATTATGTGATTTGTCTTAATGTCGAGACATCGATCCTCTATGATGTGATGGGTATCCGAGGAAAACACAAGGAGTTGACCGTGGAGCAAGTTTATGTAGAGCGCCGGATGATTGATTAGGGTAACATAAACACCCGAAGACTCGAAGATGAGTGTATGAGGGTGTTTTGTGAAATAACATTTGAAGAGGGCAAAAATTGTGTACTGTAGATGATGGTAGAATGTTATGAAGATAACATGCGGTATCGGCGGCATATGACCAATATTTTAGGGGGACATGACCATGGAAAAGAAGTGTACGAATGGAGTTTGTGATGGTCCGGATGACTCGTTCTGTTTTGCCATTTTGATGAGATGTATGAGGACAAGAAAACCGGAATTGAGTACCGTTTTACGCAAAAAATGTGGTGGGAGCAAGATTGTTAAATTCACCACCGTTGTCACATTGAAACGATTTTATGGTTTGATGAAATTATGTCTTAACATATGTATGAAAATTCACAATGTGCTCATAGACCTGGGATTTGTATTTTAAAGGAAAGATCCAAAGATAATGTGAAAAAGCATCAAGCAAAACAAGCACATATCTAAAACCATCGATGCTTACAACTATTGATGTCCATAAATCACTATGGATTATGTTAAAAGGTGCTAACGCAGTGGTAGTAGAACTGGAAAAAGGCAAGCGAGTATGCTTCCCCAATTGACACGCAGGACAATTAATGGGATGAAATTCTTTATTGCAAGAAAAGAACTTGGACCTAAGAGTAGCAAATGCAGGAGATCTTGGATGTCCCAAACGGGCATGCCAGATGGATGAAGATGATGACGCAGACAGGGAGTGATGATGAGACTTGTTTGAAGTGATGGGATAGAGAGTGTCAGTGCTATTACATCTCAAGCGAATTGTTCCCGTTGGAAGGTCCTTCACAGAAAAACCAAACGGATCAAATTCAATAGACACATTATTGTCCGTTGTTAATTGGCGGGCGGAGATAAGGTTTTTGATTAACTTTGGAGCAATTAACACATTCTGCAACTTAAGAGGTGATGTTAGGGTATTGACAGTGGACTGTCCTTGAGCTTTTAACTGGAATGCAATGACCATTACCGACAATAATCGAAGTAGAACTCTGAGAAGGAACGAGAGGAGAGATACCTGATGAATGAGACATGTGAGATGTAGCGCCGGTGTCAAGATACCACTGAGGGTCGGGTTGTTGGATTGTCATGGAATTGAAACCTTGTGAAACTTTAGTGGGCACATAGTCATCCATTTCAGAAGTGAAACCCCCAAAAGGTTTTGCATGATTTGATTGGGGTGATTGTCTTGATGTAGGATGTGGGCCTAACATTCCTGCAGTAGTTGGATATGGAGAAGAATGTCGAGGAGAGGAAGTCCATCCGGGAGGCGTCCAACCTGCAGCCGGATAATATAGAGGGGCATTGTTGGTGTACCATGACGGGGAATTATGCCAATATTGGGATGATCCAGCACGATCATGTCCCCGGGCACGGAAACCTCGTCCACGACCACATCCTCGTTGACCAAATGCACCCCTATTGCTACTATTTTGTTGTTGTCTTGACGGGTCGGTGTGTCCAATATCCGCATGGGAGACAAGGGCGTGAGGAGGAAATTGAGGTTGTCCAGGAATACCTTGTTTGGAGCGCCGTGTTTCTTCAAGAATAAGTTGAGATCGGACCTTTCCGAAGTCGGGTAATGTGTCATTTTGTTGAAGGAGAACAACAACAACATTATACTCCTGTAGCAACCCGGATAGGATTTGAAGAACAAGTCGGTTATTGTTGACAAGAGAATCAACATTAGATAGTTGTCAGCGAGTCCTTTTACGTGTTGACAATAACTGGAGATTGACCCGAACTTGTCCAGACGATAGTTCGAAAATTCTTGCTCGAGATTGTTTATTGTCATTGAACAACGCCTTTATTTTCTTCCACGCTTTAAGTGCAGTCAAATCTTTCTCAAGAATGGTGAGAAGCAGATCTTGCGTTACTGTTCCATTATTCACTGTATGAGAACGACATCGACTTGATTCCATAGATCATCGTCGATATCAGTGGGGCGAGGGATTGCTTCATTGATATGGTCAAGAACACGATGAGCCTTGGCCGCGACACGAAAGAGTTCAGCCCAAGATGTATAAGGTCCTTTCTCGGTATCGAGAACGATATGAATGATGTTCCTCACATTTGAAACGGAGAGGGCTGAATGAAACGATTTCTTGTCGGCCATTTTAGATCTCAGGGAAACAATACATTTAGGTTTTGATTGTGTGAGGGAGGTGGTTAAAAGATTGAGGATAGAGGTGGTTAGGGTTGAGTTTGTTTGAAAATTGTAGAATCGGGAGATGATTTTTGAATTTTGGAAAGAGAGGAGGGAAGAAAAAGAATATAATTTTGGGAGGAAAGTTTTTATGGCTCTGATACCATTTTTGACTTAATCAAATCTCCTTGTTAGACCCATTGTATTATTCATGTATATATAGGAGTACAGGAATGACAAGTTACAAGATGACCCTTAGGCCACATTTAATGCATAAGATATGATATGGATATATATGTATATATTCTCTAACATTCAGTAGGTTTTGAACCTGGGTGTTCAGGTATAGTTTAATTTCAGATTTTTGGTAGTAGTAGGAGTCGAACTTGTGACCTAGTGAGAAGGATAGATTTCTGTCCAGTTTTTTTTTTTGTGTCTTGTGTGTAAGACCCGAGGTCGTAGGGGCGCTATTTCCATGCCAATCAAACACGCAAAAACTTCTCAAGAGACCACCCATCATGAAATTGCTCCCGCACGAGCGCGCTTAACTCCAAAGTTATTTCTCCTCACTCTACCACTGGAAAAGAAGAATTCTTGTTCACGGGGTGTTACACTGTGAGATTCGAACCTTGGATCTATGGATTGGTATTATAATTTTCCACAAAATCGGAATAGAGTAGCTACCTTGGAAGGTACTTATCTATACCTTAGAATTATCGTTTACCGTTGAATTTTTGATATGTTTTTATTTGAAATGTGTATTTTAGGGTACTAAAATTTGGAAACGATCCAACCATTAGATTTGGACTTATGAGGTCGTAAAGTAGGGTATAAATGCAGTTTTGAGAAAAACTAGGATTTTTGGCTAAGTGTTGGTTTTTAATGTTCAAGTAGGTAACTTTGGATTTTTGTGTAGAATTTTTGAATATCCTAGCTAAGAGTAGGCATGACATAGTACGTTTAATATTATTTTCTTGGAAGTTTTGGAACTTAGTAGAAGTGTTTTATCGTAGGTCAAAGTAGGGCACTTGAGCGATTTCCGAAAGAAGTATGAATTAGGAATTTTGACTTAGGATGTAAGTTTGAGTATATCTCAAACCCGTTATGGATCATTTAGGGTGATGAGATGTTTGTTGGACAATAGTGAGGGTCTTAAACCCGTTTTTGGTACTTCGGAATTTTTGGAAAGTTAGGGGCGTTTTGGTAATTTTCGCAAAAGTTAGGATTTTTCAATCTTTCGTTCCGGGAACTTACTCACTAGTCTAGGAAACTTCTAGAAGTGTTGTATGCTTTAGAATTGTGATTCTAAGACGTTCCATTTGATTAGATAGTTGATAGTGATTGCACGAGCATACAATAGTTCAAAATGGCTGGTCATCGAATTGTTCAGGTAAGTCTTATGGACTTGCTTAGCTAATGATACGTATATGGGTGTATATTATAGTAGTGGTGCATGTTGGATGTCTATGAGTATAAATTGACTAGGACAACATTACGGTATAAGTAGACCCAAGTGTATAAGAACGGGTTGTGGCATCACTGTCCAGTAGGGGTGGCAATTTCACCTGCACCCGATGGATACCCGAATCACCCGAACCGTAAACGCGGTTGAAAACCCAAAAAAGCCGGGTGATGGGTGGATGATGGGTGAAGGTCTTTCACCCGTCACCCAACCCGATACACCCGAAGTATCTTTACTTTTGTGTATTTAGTAATAAAATTCACAAAGAATATGACAATTTTATTGTTATTTACGTTATAATATTACATTTTAAATAGTTTTTTATTTTAATTATATATATTATTGGTTTTGAACATACTAGTTTTGTACTATATGTGCAAAAATACTTTGAAAATACACTATAAATTGACAATACTCATACCTTTTCATCACCCGCGGATAAACCCGAACCACCCGGTCACCCGACGGGTGATGGGTGGTTAAACCCGATATGGTTAATGGGTGGGTGATGGAAGTGGTTCACCCACCCATCACCCGACCTATTGACATCCCAACTGTCCAGCGCTGCAAGGTTGCACTCTACGACCAGTCCAAACCAGTATACGGTGAGATGCATTTGATCCACTCCAGTTGGTTTACGGGGACAGAGACGAAGTGACAAGGCTTATTTCCTAAGGTCGTTATTATAAGCTTATCAAGTTAAATCCGAACTTAATACTAACCAATGTATAGTGATTAAGTAAGGGTCGAACCCAAGGGAGTTAAACAAGTTTCTATTCAATTTTAGTTATTGATTTGGTAACAAGGGGGGGGGGGGGGGGGGGATTTGGATTGTTTAAAACAAGACAAAGACAATTATAATATTGGTGAAAACAAGATTGATTTAAGAACTACACTAGGTAGGATCTTAGCATATATATAAATTGGTTGGTTCTTTTTAGAAGTATTCAATATTTGTTCTCATCTTGATCGTATTTATGCATTAAGCCAACCGGCATTAACACAACTTAACTAGTTTATTAATCCGTAAACCTACAAGATTAAACCACTAATTAGCATTCTACCAAAGATAAAGAGATACATAAAAGATAAACAACCCGTTAATCTTATTATGTAGTTAAATTCCTTTCCCTTAAATAATCACAACCAGCTTTTACCTAAGGGTTTGCTACTAGATTAAGGACCCGAACCCGGAATCAATTAATCCTAGCCTTTTGCATGCAATTATACAACTTAGGTGATCAAACTAAGTAGAAAATAAACATGCAAACTAAGTTAAATACAAGGAATATAACACAAAATATATTGAATAAAACTTCTATTTAAAAAGAACTTACAACCACTTTATAATGCAGCTTCAATCCACCCAATGTAGCCAAGGGAGTTTAGAAACTCATTACAAAGAACACTATGAATATAGAGGTTTTTGTGTGGAAAATGAGATTAAAATACCTATAGCCAAGGGCTCTATTTATACTACAAAATGCACTAAAAAGGAGTAAAGAGGCTGTGCTAACAGCCACCATTAAGGGTGAATTAAAGTGGTTGCAGACAGCCACAATAATGTCCTTAAAGTCGTCGAAAACAGCCGAGTAAAAGCCTCTGACGCTAACCCGCACCCGCGGCCAAGGGCGCCGCGGGGGCGGTTTAGGCAAAAACGTTCCAACTTCTTCTTGGCCGCGGGGGCGGCTCGTCATACCCGCGGGGCGGGTCCTTGAATGCTCTTGAAACGTCTGACTCTTTAACTTCGTAACGCTTCTGGTGAGAATCCGCAGGGGCGGCCCAGAGTTACCGCGGGGGCGGTGACACTGGATCTTCGGCTTCACAAGGCCGCTGGCATGGCCGCAGGCAAGGGCGCTGGGGCGCCGTCTTCGCTTCGTCAGGCTGGGTCACCGCAGGGGCGGACAGGGTTGGCCGCGGGGGCGGTGACATGTCTCTTCATGGCCGCGGGCGAAGACGCGGCTGCGGCTCTTGGTGGTGGTCTTCATGGTTGACACCGCAGGGGCGGACTGGAGAGTCCGCGGGGGTGGTGACAGGCTTGTCTTGGCCGCGGGCGTTGACGCAGGCAGCGGCACTCATCTGTGTTGTCACCGCGGGGGCGGACAGAGGATGCCGCGGGGGCGGTGTGCACCAGAATCTGAACTTCGATGATTTTCTTCAACTCCTAAGTATTGCTAATACCTTCTTTTGCTTCAATTTGAATCTTTTATCTGGATCACAGTATTAGCAATATAAACTGACTCAAAAACATAAAAACGACTCTAAAAGCTACCTAAAATGATAGTGATTCCATCACCTATCACGAAGGTCGGGGGACCTTCGTGCCACACAATAAGTAGAATATATAGGAATGAACCACCTAATGGAAGATAATAATATGATTGAGTGTGATCATGCTATGTGTTTTGTTTTCCGTATTGTGTGTGGATGTGCTACTTAGTATTCACTTATATATTGACGTTGTTAGACCTTCCAGGTTAGGCATCTGTTGAGGGATCCAGAGAGAGGTAGTCAGCCGGATTTTCATATTATTTTGTTTTAATTTTTTCTTTTGGGATTATTGTTGGTGACAAACTCGTTTCCCTTTTTGTTGAATTTTGTCACTTTTGGACGGCTGACATTGTTTCCTTCCTAGTCATTCATTTTCATTGTTTTTAATTGGTTTCTTATTTGTGCGTTGTTGTAAGATTCAGTTAAGTTGTTGTTAACCTAAGATCGGAACCCATTGTGAGGTCCTAACCAGTAACATCTCAGGTTCCCAGACTTCGGTGTGTTACATTAACAATTCATTTTAGTTTAATTATAACGGAATAACTTTTGTTTTTTATTTTTATTTATCGAAATGATTTTGAGTTTTATCTTATATATATGTTAGGAGAAGTTTTTTTTGTGGTCACGTATCATCTCAAAAATTAACGCAGTTTTACAAAATGTACATACATAGTTTTCAAGAGATATAAAAAAATATTTTTTATTAATGTTTTTAAGTCAAGTTAACGTATAATTAAATTTTCTATGAATTAATATTCAATACATAATATATAAAATAATAATACAATATTTTTGTTTAGACAAAATTCGCAAGGTGCAGGCATTGGACTGATTATGAGAAAATTCTTTGTTACAAATTTCCTTTTTTTTTTTTAATCATATTATAACTTTTATCCGTTATGCTATTATCTTCGTTTTTAAGTAGGTCTTTGCGAATACATTTGAGAAACGTGGAGTGGATTTCTCATAATTCATAACATTTGGTAGAATGTCCTTTCACCTTTTTAGTTTTGACTTGTTTGTATTTAGAGGCAAATTTCGTGCTACACACGATTCATTTTTTAAATAAACTAAATTAAGATTTTATTATATGTTAATATATGTTACTCTATATTACTTACCATTTAGAAACTATGCCCCTTATATACAGGGTAAATTACGTCATTAGTCCATAAACTTTAAAACGTTTTTCATACTAGTCCTTAAAGTTTAAACTTCGCTTACTAAGTCCCTAAACTATGAAACGTTTTTCTTACTAGTCCCTAAAGTTTAAACTTCGTTTACTAAGTCCCTAAACTTTGAAACGTTTTTCTTACTAGTCCCTAAAGTTTAAACTTCGTTTACTAAGTCCCTAAACTTTGAAACGTTTTTCTCACTAGTCCTTAAAGTTTAAACTTTCTCTTACTAAGTCCCTAAACTAATGAATGTTTTGCGTTCATGGCCCTTCCGTCACTCCAAATTGACATGGAAAATGACATGTAAAAAAACCATTTAATAATTTGGAATTATATATATTTCTTTTTTATAAAATAAAAAAAAACATTTATATTGATAAATATCAAGGTTGAAGAGGATAAAAAATAAAGTAGGGTTTAAGGTAATAATCGACTGCGATTGAATGTTTGATGTTCATCGTGAAATCTATTGTTATTTGATGTTAATCGTTATAAATTTTTAAGAAATTTATAAATTTTTTATAAATTTATAACGTATAACATCAAATAGCACTAGTCTACTAGAAAAAAAAACAAAATAATAATTTAACATCATCAAATAGCAATAGGTTTATATATCTTAAACCCTAATTTGTAATATATTTATATATACACCAAAGTTGCGTATGGATTGCTGATGTGACACGCTAAGAATCCAGAATTTAAGCCAAATAGTCATATATTCCTAAAATGTCACTCCTCTAAAAATGTTTGTTTTACGCCTATTTTTATTTCGAAAAAAGCTATATACACGAAGTTCGTTTTACTAATGTAAAATTCGAGCGCAATGCGATAGCGCTTAGCGGGCGCCAGGAGCCGGCGCTCAACTTTTTTTTTTTTTTTTTCCTGAAAATTAGAAAAAAAAGAAAAAAAAAGGGCGCCGGCGCCCACGGTGAATTTTTTTTTCAATATTTATTTTTAATTAAAGTCTTGTAGTAAACTTAGTAACCAAAATTTATCTCTATTTTTTTTAAATCTCATCCCGATAATACTCTTCAACCCTATAAATTTCCTCTACCGAATGAATCTAAAGTGACTTATATTATTATACAGGAAAAAGAGAAATTTATGAATTGAATGAATCCAAAGTTACTTATATTATTTTGTATAGTCCGACACCCTCTTTTTTTATTTAAAAAAATTCTAGAAAAAAAATAAAATGATTGGCGCCGGCACCCGGATGGAAAAAAATGTTTGGCTCCGGCGTCATAATCTATTTCGATTCGATTTTATCTTTGTGTAAAGCTCAATGTTCATCCACAATGATCGTTTTTAACCCCATAAACTCCCTCTATTACGGTTTAAGTCGTACTATATGGAAAAAGAGAAATTTATAAATTGAAAAAGTTAGTTATGTAATTTTTTTTATTGCCAAAACATTTGCTTATAAACATTGGACATCATCAACCAACACCAAGTTTTTTTTTATTTATTGTTTTGTTTTTCAGAAAATAAAAATAAAAATTGGGCGCCGGCGCCATCAGCCGGCGCCCGAATCTGAAAAAAAAAGTTTAAAAAAAATATATACATGGACGCTGGCGCCATTAGACAGCGCTCAAGCTAGGCGCCGGCGCCATGCGACTGTTTTTGACAACAAGTAATTTGAAGTCCGTGTATATAACATGCCCCTTTTATTTTTACTAACAATATCAACAAAAACCATCAAATTTTGTGATTTTCTATCTTAATTAAGGGTATAAATACTCACTAACAATTTTAATTTTTTATCCAATATGGCTGTTTTTTTTTATATTCGAATTTAAAAATTTAAAATTTAAAATTTTCACTTTAAAATTTTATTTATTTTTAAGGATATAAATATTCACTAACAATTTCAATTTTTTAATTTTCAGTTGTTATTTTGCAATTGACGTGCTTTAAGTTTATAATGATTCTCAATTATTTATAATATTTTGATATTAAATATATTTATTGACGGGACAAGATTGTTTTTTTATGAAATTCCGTCGAGATTGAGACGAGATATGGACCGGGGTACGATCGGGATTTGCGGGATTTATTTTCACCTTTTTTATGTGTATTAAAGTACTCATATACATCACGAGTCCTAAATTAGTTAACATCAAACATTCAATCACAATATAATATTAACTTAAACCTTCATTTTATTCTCTTAACCCTTGATGTTGATCAATATAGATGTTTTTTTATCAAAAAAAAGAAGAAGAAAGAAATATAAATAATGTCAAATCATTAAATGATTTTACATGTTATATGTCACGTCAATTTAGAGTAACGGAAGGATCATGAGCACAAAATATTCATTAGTTTAGGGACTTAGTAAGAGAAGTTTTAACTTAAAGGACTAGTAAGAAAGACGTTTCAGAGTTTAGGGACTTAGTAAGTGAAGTTTAAACTTTAAGGATTAGTAAGAAAAACGTTTTAAAGCTTAGGGGCTTAGTAAGCGAAGTTTAAACTTTAGGGACTAGTAACGGACCAATGACGTAATTTACCCCTTATATACACAACGTACCGTTATATATATATATATATATATATATATATATATATATATATATATATATATATATATATATATATATATAATATTCTCCTAAAGTATAACTTATTTTAATTATATACACATTAGTGTCCGTTTCGTTAGAAGAGTGGAATGAAAACGGTTCAAGAAAAAGAAATGAAATTAGAATAATTATGTAATTTTCATGAATAAGAATACCTCTAACATTTTATTTTAGTCGCTAAATATATACGATTTTGATTGATTCGGTAATAATTCGTTTTCAAAAATAATTCTTAGTAATTTCAAACGTATATTTAGTAAAAGGTATTGGTCAAATTAAAGTGAAACTTTCGTGCGGGAAAACAATTATATGAAAGCATTTAATGTTTAGCCAAAAATGGTGAAACCAAAAACAATTAACACTCATACTATTAATAATTACTAAAGTTTAATTAAATTGGTGGAGGGACAAAATTTGGAAAACAAGCTGTGTCTAATCAAAAGAAAGAAAGAAACTCATATACATGTTAAAAGTTAGTCGGATTGAGTGAGTCACGTGTACACGAATGATACGAGTATATATGTACTTTAGGTTTTAAGTTCAACACATAATTTTATCGACGTTTCACGACCTGTATCCGACACCTTTTAGTAAAATTGAATAACTATCCACGAATGATTTCAGTCTAATCAATAATATCCGCAAATATGTAAATTATCCATTTGATCTAATGCTTAATATCCAAATTTAATTTTACTGCTTTGTTTATTAGAAAAACAACTAAAATAACCCAAAAAACAAAATAACATAAATAACCAAAAGTGTACGGCTATTTGTATAGACTAATAAAGAATTGCAATTTATTTTTAATAAATATAATAAAGAATTGCAATTTATTTACAGATATTTTGTAAGATGTTTTTTTGGTGGAAATGAGAGCATGCTTTCTATGCCTAAGCTTTTATTAATAAAAAAACAAATAACGGGACTACACGTGTACCATCCAGGGGTAGTAAACCCCCTTAGTGTCATTAAAAACAAAGGAACTAACACACATAGGAGGCACATCTAATATGTGGACTCCGATGTCAAGAGAGAGAAAAATCGGCAAGCGAATTCGCCACCCTATTACCTTTCAAGAAAAATGACCGTGTTGAACATTTTAATCTCGGAGTAATAAGCCTTGACACCTTAACAACAAGCTAGAAAGCGGGTGCGAGGGGTTCACACCATTGCTAATAAAGTCCAAAATCAATCTTGAGTCGGATTTTTACATACAACCCCTAATACTTGTAGGAAAGTACATGTATTCGATATATGGTCTAGAAAAATATCTTTGATCAGATTAAAACGATTATCGACTTTCTTGGATTTTTTTTCCATCCAAATCATTGGATTTTTTCCCAGATTGGATTGATTACCCCTACCCCTAAATACAATAGTGTTATATTTTATTTTCATAATACTTGCAGGAAAAAAGTACATGAAAACCATTACATCATCTTGAAATAAATGTTACATTATTAGCCAAATTTAATAAATATGTACTAATTAAACTTAATTTATAAGTATATTAATTCATTTCTTATTTATGATAGAAAAGGAAAAAAGATGGAAACTTATAATAGAAAAGATGAAGGAATGATCCGAAGATTGTGAAGGATCAATAGATGGATAGATCTGGTCGAACCCTTAAGACAACCAAGAGCACCCTAGGGAAACTAAGGCCCTAACACACAGCTTGGAATGAATTTAAGGAGCTCTTCCGCTATAATCTCACACAAGAGGGAAAACGATTGTCCCTAGAGCACGAGAAGTCACCTGAAGATGATTGAGAGCATCAACTTGCCAATCCAAGTGACACAACTCAAAACAGTCCAAGTTGTTGGGCGAACGAGATTCCACTCGCTCTGTGTTTGTCTCGATTCCACGAGAAGAATGAAGAGAGAAGAGAGAAAATAATAAAAAGTATTGTGTTTAATTTCAATTTCAAGTTGAAGAGAAATCACGTCCAACCTATGCCTTTTATAGGGAGGGAGGAAGTCCAACTCAGGCTTCTACGGGCTATGGACCAAATCTAATATCGAGCCCAATCTACCTAAAAAGATAAGATCAAATCTTTAAGAGATAAGATCAATCTAGCCAAAAGATAAGATAAAATAAGGTCAAATCTTTAAGAGATAAGATCAAACAAAGGGCTGAACTAACAAGCCGAAAAGCCCAAAACAGTTAAATAAAACAAGCCCAATTATTTAAAAGAGTCTAAAATATGGACTGAAAATAATATATCTTATTAAGACCTTATTTAACAATAAAATAGGCTCAACTAGCTCTAATAAAACGTCCAAAGCTTCCCAATAACACGCAGCTCCTTCAAGCTCTCCTCCTTGCCCATGCATACGTGATCATGCATGTCATCTCCCATCTCCAATCAATGGTCTTCAAAGTATCTCCGGAAATGGTCTTCTCATCACTTCCATGAATAATCTCTTGCACATATTGAGGAATGTCCTTAATTCTTCCTCTCCTTCTCCTTAGAGTGATCAACACTCCTTGCTTTATAGCTTCCATGCTCATGATCTCCATTCGGGCTAGGTCCTGAGATGCTCCTGCATCATACTCCCTTTCTTGAAAAGGATTCGTCCACGAATCCTTGACGTCCTTCCTAGTAATGATCCATGGTGGCATCCAAATGTGAGATCCGTTTGCTCCTGCTCTTAGCTGTGCTCCTACTCGTCCCCAAATTCCTACAATTATCACAACAAGAGCAACATGACAATTGTACTCCAAACTGCCATAAGATGTACTCAAGTTATCATAATAAAAGTGTGAGAAAACTTCCTTGACAAGTTTAGGACTTGTGCTGAAAATTATGTTGTTCAAAAGCATATTATCAATAAATTCAAGAACACATGCATACACAAAACGATCAAACACAACAAGTACAAAGGATATAGGCGCTTTGTAGATCATAGGGGTTGTGTTTCTCTATTCCCCAAAGCTCCTTTTGTAACTTATGAAGTCTTAACTTTGGGTTTTCAATATTTGATTCATAACCATCCCTGAAGTCACTCCTTCCTACAAGAGGTCTATTAACATGCAATTCTCCTGAAAAATGCAAACTTAAAGTAAAGAAGAAATCTTGAGACCAAAAATCAGCATAGCCAACTAACTCCAATACATGAGAATTTCCATCAACTTGAAACACAAGCGGATGTTTCTTCTTAGATGCAATCAATTGAAAAAATGGTTGTATAAACATGTGATGCTTAGGATAACATAACTCAAGCTCATCATCACAAGTAGGATCAAGATCATTATCTAGTATATGCTCATCTCCAAACATAAGTTTATCAATAATGCAATCAGGAGGAATATCTAGGGCTCTTCTTCTAGATAAATGATCAACAAACTCATCCATATGAACATACATATTAATAGGCTCAAGTAACTCAACATGCTCAGCAATGGACATGGTGGAATTGATATCCACAACATAGGGATATACAAATTCAGCAACACCTTGAATAAAATCAGCATGTGAAACAAAAGGTGTAACATCATCAATAGGCTCCTTAGGACAAAGAATCTTGCTAAAATGTCCCAAAAAATCAGAAATGTTATCAATATGCTCAATGGGTTCAACATTTATAGCAAAAGATCCAACAAAATCAACATACTCATTATTATGTGCAATAGAATCGATATGCTTAAGAAGAGATGCATTCACAATATTAAACCTCTGAAAGTTAGTATATATAACAAGAATTTTAACATCATTAATGTTCTCATCAATAGGGGCATTTCTTGCATGATAGACAATAAGATCAACATGCTCCCTAAATTCAACAAAATACATAATATGATCACAAGAGGATCTAATAAACTTTTCAGCAATTAAATAATCTTGTATCATGTGCTTTTTATCAACTCTAGCCTTTAGCTCCTAAGATTCATCACCAACTAACTCTTTATCATCATGATCAAGCTCATCTAATCTAGAGGAAGAAGGTTTAGAATCACTCCCTATTGGGGCTGCGGTAACCCCAATAACCCTTTCCACTGAGGATGATGAAGGTAGATTACAAAGAGGCGTTGTAAGGGGTGAAGTAGGGGGCTAGAACACTTGGTTTGATTGCTCCTCCTTCCTGCTCGTTATTTCCTCTTCCACGTCTCTAAATTTTCTCTCCTCTTCGCCCGGTGAAGATGGACTATCCGTAGGTGTTGTAGAAGGTGAAATAAGGTTTTGAGGTGCTTGACTGGTTCGCTCAGATTCTCTGTCAGACGTATGGGGCCTTTTCTTGACCATTGTAGCTATCTCGTTAGGGTTCATGGATCTAAGGGTGAAAGTGGTGCCCTAAAACTCAAAAGTATATCGATTAGTTCGTCCCTTGTGGCTAACATCTCGATCATATTGCCACGGACGGCCTAGCAATAGATGACAAGCCGTCATGGGAGCAACGTCACATAAGATAGTGTCTTCGTACTTTCCTAGATGTAGACTCACATACACTTGTTTATTAATAGTTAACTCTTCCTGTTCGTTTACCCAAGATATTTTATAAGGCGTGGGGTGATCTATCAAGTCTAGTTGTAATTTAGTAACCATTTCTAGACTAGCAATGTTACAACAACTAACACCATGTATAATTAAATCACACACTCTATCCTTAACAAAACATCTACTACGGGCCGTGAGAGAGACCCAAGTGTATTATAACGGGCCGTGACATCACTGTCCAACACATATGGCGTCTAGAAGGCTCCCCACAACTAGTCTAACAGTTTATACGGGGGAAATGCATTGAAACCAGTCATGTTGGTTTACGGGGGCGGGGGAGAGGGTTTGAGGATCCTTGTGCCACTCTGAAAAGTTGAACAAACTAGAATGACAACCACCAAATGAAAAGATAATAACCGGGACATTGATTGTGCATGCTGATGTGCTTACACTTTCTTTATATGTGTGTGCGCTTTAGTTCCCTTATTATTAAAATTGTTAGCTAACAGTTTATACCGTGTTGATAGATCTTGCAGGTTAGGTTTCTACTGAGTAATCGGGAGTGGAGTGGTCAGTCGGATTTCCGTACTAGGGATTTATATTTGAGAGTATTTTTATTTCAGTATTAAGATTAGTAGACTACGTAGTTCCTTTCGTTAAACATGGCTTCCAAATACTTTTATTATTGAGTACTATTATCGAATATGTTTTCCTTAAAAGATAATTAAATTTAAATATTTGTGCCTTGTTGTGAGGTCCATGTTTCATTGATGTCAAACTAAGGCCGGGACCCACTGTGAGGTCCTAGATAGTGACATCCCGGGTTCTCGGAATTCGGGGTGTTACGCGAGCTTAACAATTTACTAACACAACTAGGTTAGTAAGTTAATGACGAGATACTCCCCGGAGAAAAAACTGTTATTATTAAAATCCTAGAACCGATCATTTTACCTCCAACCATTCAAGTCGAAGCGACTAAGGTTTGTCAAGACACCATCACTCATCAACCATTGGAAGTCTCACTTGGTGAGATTGATAATCCTTATGTCTTGGAGGTCATGCCCGAAACTAAGCCGACAGCTATCAAAATCAATCCGAAAACACTTGCTCCGAGCATGCATAAGTCAAGCCAACTTCCACCGTACTGTCTCCGACTAAGATGTCAGGTTTGCACACTCTTAGTAAAACGCCTATAACTTGTAAGAGCCTTAGTCTTTCGGACCGAGGTTGGACCTTAGCCGAGATTGGCTTTGGCCGAGATTGGCCTTTCCGCACCCACGAGCATGACTGCCGCCCCTGCGGGTTTCCGCTCCCGCGGCTCAGGGAACCGCCCCTGCGGTTTCCGGCGGCTGCAGCCGGTATTGTTGACTCCTTTGACCCGTGCTTTACCCTTTGCCTTACTTCTTTCTTTTCCTTGCTGAGCAAGGGTTTCCTTCTTCACTTTCCAATCCAGTCTTTCACGTCCTCCTTGCTTCTCCTTCATCCTTCTTGATCTTGTTCTTGATCTCTCTTGATTTTGGAAGTGTTTTGGTGTGTTGTTGTTGATGTTGACGATGGTGTGAATGTTTGATGAGCTTGTGATGCCAGATGAGATAAAGATTGTGATCTTTTCTTGCCTAGACCAGCAGTGGTGGTGAATTCTTTGCTTCTTCATCCTTCCTTCCCTTCTTTCCTTCTTGTTCTTCCTTTGCTTAGCTTAGGATTAGATGAATTGAATGTAGGTTAATGTTGGAATGTGTATGTTTATGCATGTGTGTGATTTTGGAATGAAGAAGGCGTGATTTGATCACATGAAGAGTGAAAGAGGACTCGCGGGGCTACGTTCTGCACCGTCGCCGCCCCCACGCCTGGAAGCCGTGCCGCAGCGCCCGCGCGTTGCCTGCGTTGCATGCGTCCCTTGTCACCGCGCCTGCGGCTGCTCCCTGCCGCACGTGCAGGTTGCCTATTCCGCCCATGCGTCCCTTGATCACGCAGGTGCGTCTTGTCCCGGGACTACCTATAGTTGGGTAGCTCCTTTCCTTTCTTAGTATGAGGGACTTAGTACCATGCTAGATATCGGATGTTGATGAGTATGATATAGATATGCCGGTTACGGATTTGAGGTTTACGAGTTGGATATGATCCTTATGGATCCCTTCGGTCTAGGTGTGACCCTTTGTGTGATAGGAGTTTGATATATTTATGTATGCCTTGTATAGGCCATGTTGTCCTCCAGTTTGGAGTGGACCTGAGTGAGAGCTGATCGTAGTGATATACTTCCAAGGTTAAGGTAAGTCCGTAGGACTTACTTAGTTGTCATTCCTATATTGGATGTGTGCATGAGTGGTGTGTGGTATATGTTTGATAATATGCGTTAAGGTTTATTACCGATCTATGGTATATTGCTTGCCCATTGTAGGGCCGTGATAACTTGCCTTGTCATCCCGCCGGGAGTCTGGGAGGTTCTCTGTAGGCAGGCCAGACCTGGTAAACGGTTCGGGCACTCCCCATTCCCTTAGGGTACACGGGTTGGTGTTCCAGGCACCATTCCAGCTGGCTATTGGACCCAGAGGCAAGGATTATATATTCCTCATGTCACATATGATTATATGGATATATATATACGAGTTGATTGTTGGACTTTATAAAGATAATGAACCGGGTAAATGTGTGATATCATGTTGACGTGTTTAGTATTCTTTGATGTGTGTTTGTGCTCTGCATCTCTTATATATGTGTATGGTTAGCTAACGGTGTTATACCGTGTTGTAGATCCTTTGCAGGTTAGGAGAACTGCAGAGTGATCCAGAGGGGTGATCTACTGAGGGCTCCGTACACTGGGTCGTCCTCGTGGGATGGGATCTTTTGACTATGTATATGGTTATGTTTTGTTGTACTCAATAGTACTTGTATAAACCCTTTTGATACTTTATAACAGTTTGATGTTTTGTATTTAATCTATCTATGCCTTGTTGTAAGATTCAGTGAATTTGTTGTCAGGCTAGGGTCAGGATCCATTGTGAGATCCTAGCCCAGTAGCACCTCGAGTCCTACGGATTTAGGGTGTTAAAAAGTTTGTATCAGAGCCCAGGTTGACAACAATGGCACTTGTAATCTACGATAAAGGTCGAATAAATAAACTAACATAACCCGAAAAGGGGTCTAACTTTTCAAAAGGTTTTGGTTTTTAAATGTGTACAAATGTTTTGGGATACCGTGTACGTGAGCCATCGCCCCTATGAAGATCTTGACAGTATAGATATATATAGATATTCTGTTGTGATTGATTTGATATATATCTATACATATGGCATATATATATAGCCTTCTAAGTTAGGTTTACGTCTTCTGCAAATGGTTCAAACTAGAGCCTTACCTGCAGCTAGACGAGGTAGAGGTAGACCCCCTCTAGGTAGAGGACGGGGTAGGACTCCTGCTGGTGGTTCACAGGCAGTGGGAGAGATACATGAGGAGGTTGCTGAGAGTGTCGTTCTTGAGACCGGGAACGGTGCAGCTGAGAGACAGAGGTCACAGAGAGCCCAGTCTGGTGAGCCTGATCGTGTCTCCATGGGGGGATCAGAGTTCCGAGCTTATATCAGACGAGTAGAGGAGGCTGCCAGAGCCGGTAGACGTGCCCCAGATTTACAGGAACAGGAGGGACCATCTGAGAGGTCCCACGGGGTTACACAGGTGCCGGCTGTACAGGCACAAGCTGTTGAGATTCCTCAGGTTCGGGAGGAGCATAGAGGGCCTCGACCAGACACTTGGTTGAAGGCTTTTCATCACATGGGAGTACCCCCTTTCACTGGGAAGGTGGGGTTAGAGGTGGAGCTCTAGATAGGACATGTAGACTCAGCTCTAGAGTCTATTAGATGTCCAGCTGACAAGCAGATTGAGTTGTTGCAGACTTTGTTCAGAGATTTGGCACAACACTGGTGGAGGTCTGTACGAGTACATATTACTAGTTATGAGTAGATGAGGACTATGATACGAGAGCGTTTTTGCCCTGCCTCGTTGAGGAGGGAGAAACTGCGAGACTTTGTTGAGGCTGGATTCGAGGATGTACCGGTCTCAGAGGCCATCAGGAGGTTTTAGGAGGAGCTGGCATTGCTGGGTCCAGTTGCACCTCCTGTAGATCAGCATGTATATCTGTTTTCCCGATGACTGAGGGATGCTACCCGGACTTATATGGAAGGGTTTCATTGTGAGACCTTGGTCGATTATCAGGACCGGGCTTCTGATTACGAGAGAGAGAGAGCTAGCCAGAGGAGACCTTCTCAGACCGGAGGGTCTGAGAAGAGACAGCGGACTGGGCAGACCAGTGTTACTGGTGGAGCTGCTGGTTCAGGGCGAGGTCAGAGTCGCCAGAGTCATCCTTCATCTGCACCGGGTGCAGATAAGGGAGTACAATGCTTCAACTTCAGTGAGTATGGGCATATGAGATCAGAGTGTACGAGGCAGCCGGTGACCTATTTCTTTTGTGGCAGACCTGGTCACAGAGCTACCTTCTGTAGACGAGGGAGAGCTTCATCACAGCAGGATTCTTCTCCTGCTAGTGCAGCAGGAGGTGGACAAAAGCCACCTCAACAGCAACAGATGCAGGGGCAACAGAGAGTCCCAGATCGCCCTACGACTCAGGGATCTGCTCCTGGGCCGAGTAGAGGCAGAGGTCGTGGTGGGAGCACCACTGACACCAGAGGCCCACAGGGCCGAGTTTTTGAGCTGAGGAGTGCAGAGGAGCCAGCTGCATTGACTGCTACAGGTACCATTCTGATTCATGGATTACTTGTTAGAGTCTTATTTGATACTGGTGCTACGCATTCTTTTATTTCTGATGCCTGTGTAGAGCGTCTGAGTCTAGATACGGTTGAGGGGATGCCCTTTATTATAGGGTTATCCGATGGTGGTAGGATAAGCGGTACCCGTGAGATTCATGGTTGTCCCATTTCTGTAGGGACCTGTGTGTTACTAGTTGACTTCTTTGTCATGCCGTTAGAGCATGAGGAAGTCATTCTGGGTATGGATTGGATGGATAGACATTATGCAGTCTTAGATGTAGGTAGGAGGATTGTTACCCTCTCTACTGGGTTAGGTCAGATAGAGGTTTTCTGAGGTTGGGACCTTGGAAAGACAGGTACGATTATCAGTGCAATACGGGCAGCTAGATTGATTGCACAGGGTTGTGATGCCTTCTGGTGTTATGCCATGAAGGAGGGAGAGAGTCCAGCATTACAAGATATCCTTGTGGTTTGCGAGTTTATTGATGTTTTTGCTGAGCCGTCCAGTTTTCCGCCTTAGAGGAGTGTGGACTTCAGTATTGAGTTAGAGTCTGGTACGAGACCGATCTCGAAGGCCCCATACCGGATGGCGTCTGTCGAGATGCTGGAGTTGAAGAAGCAACTTGAGGAGCTGGCTGAGAAGGGCTTCATTCGCCCTAGCGTGTCCCCATGGGGAGCTTCTGTCCTCTTCGTACGGAAGAAGGACGGATAACTGAGGTTATGTATAGATTACAAAGAGCTGAACAAGGTGACCATCAAGAACAAGTATCCACTGCCTCGTATTGATGATTTGTTAGATCATCTACAGGGAGAGACTGTGTTCTCCAGGATTGATCTGCGTTCAGGATATCACCAGTTGAGGGTGAGAGAGCAGAATGTGCACAGGACAGCATTCCGGACCAGATATGGCCACTACAAGTTTGTAGTGATGCCATTTGGGCTTACGAATGCCCCAGCCGTCTTTATGGAGTTGATGAACAGTATCTTCATCGACTTCCTGGATCAGTTTGTGGTGGTTTTCATAGATGACATTCTAGTATACTCTCGCAATGGAGAGGAGCATGCAGGACATCTGAGGATTGTATTGCATGTTTTACGGGATAAAGAACTTTATGCTAAGTTCTCTAAGTGTGAGTTTTGGATGCCATAGGTAGCATTCTTGGGTCATGTGGTTTCAGCTGAAGGGATCAAGGTGGATCCGGCGAATATTGAGGCAGTAGCAGCCTGGACTACACCGACGAATGTCAAGCAGGTACGTAGCTTCCTTGGCCTAGACGGTTATTACAGACGCTTTGTGGAGGGATTTTCTGTGATTGCCCGTCCACTAACGAGCCTACTGAGGAAGACTACTAGATTTGTGTGGTCTAATCAGTGTATGCAGAGTTTTGAGGAGCTGAAAAGACGTCTGACTTCAGCTCCTATTTTGGCACAGCCAGAGGGTACAGAGGATTTTGTGGTTTACAGTGATGCATCCAAGCTAGGTTTGGGATGTGTTTTGATACAGAGAGGCAGGGTGATTGCATATGCGTCTCGACAACTGAAGACGTATGAGGAGAACTACCTGACTCATGATTTGGAGTTGGTAGCGGTAGTTCATGCACTGAAGATCTGGAGACATTACCTGTATGGTGCTACATGTTAGATCTTCACAAACCATAAGAGTCTGAAGTATATTTTCACGCAGCGGGAATTGAATAACCGCCAGCGTAGGTGGCTCGAGCTGATCAAGGACTTTGATTTAGAGATTCTGCATCATCCAGGGAAGGCGAACGTTGTCGCCGATGCCCTAAGTAGGAAGACGCCTCGAGAGCAGGCGATTGCGATGCTGACAGTTCAACATCAGTTGTAGAGAGATCTGATCTGGTTAGAGTTGGACATCCAGTTTCCTGATGAGGATGCCCAACTGCGTACATTAGAGGTTCTTCCTGATCTGTTGGGTGAAATCCAACAGAAGCAGGAGACCTGCCCGACACTGCTGAGGATACGAGATAGGATGTCTCGGGATGAGGCACCACAGTTCCTGCTGGGAGCAGATGGAGTATTGAGACGCCATGGTCGCGTCTGTGTACCCGCTGATACAGAGCTGAGACAGAGGATATTACAGGAGGCTCACTGTACACCTTACTCTGTACATCCAGGTACGAGTAAGATGTATCAGGACTTGAGACGTTTATATTGGTGGGGAGGGCTGAAGCCTGATGTGGCCAAATTTATGGCATAGTGTGCGACCTGCCAGCAGGTCAAGATCGAGCATTTCATACCTGGAGGTGAACTCCATCCACTTCCTATTCCACAGAGGAATTGGGAGGACGTCACCATGGATTTTGTGACTGGACTGAGGCTGAGCCGGAGTTTTGATGCCATCTGGGTCATAGTGGACAGGTTGACGAAGACGGCACGTTTCATTCCTATTAGAGAAACGTGGCCGGTGAGCAGATTAGCAGAGGAGTACACTAGGTAGATAGTGAGACTCCATGGTGTACCGAGGACGATCGTCTCAGACAGAGATGGGCGATTTACCTCGAGATTCTGGCAGCAGATTCAGACTGCCCTGGAAACGAGTTTGCACTTCACGACTGTGTTCCATCCTCAAACAGATGGTCAGTCAGAGAGGACCATTCAGACCCTGGAGGATATGCTGCGAGCTTGTGTGTTGGATTGGGGACAAGTATGGAGGGATCATCTCCCACTTGTTGAGTTCTCATACAACAACAATTGGCATGCATCTATTGGGATGGCCCCATATGAAGCACTGTAAGGACAGAGATGCCGTACCCCGTTATGTTGGGATGAGCAGAGCAGTGTTAGTGGTTTAGCACCTGAACAGATTCAGGATGATGTGGCTCGAGTAGCACTGATTAGAGAGCGGATGCTGACTGCGCAAAGCCGTCAGAAGTCGTATGCTGATAGGAGGCGTAGACCTCTAGAGTTCGGAGTTGGAGCCCATGTGTGGCTGAGAGTGTCCCCGACACGAGGTGTTAGGCGTTTTGGCATTAAGGGAAAGTTGAGCCCCCGATATGTCGGACCGTTTGAGATTCTGGATCGGGTTGGGAGCGCAACTTACAGATTAGCCTTGCCTCCGAGATTAGAGGGTGTTCACCCTGTATTTCACGTTTCTCAGCTGAGGGAGTACATACCAGATCCGAGACATATTGTGAGTTATGATGATTTGGTGGTTGAGCCGGACCACACTTTTGTTGAGCACCCGATTGCAGTCCTAGAACGAGGTATGAGACGCCTGCGTTCGAAGGACATTCCTATGCTGAGGATATAGTGGTCGAGACGAGAACCTGATGAGGCTACATGGGAGACTGAGGATAGTATCAAGAGGAACTATCCAGAGTTCTATGTTGAGTTAGATGCACCAGTAGGATCACCGAGTAGATCTTGTTGTGATAGTATGATTATTGTATATAGCTGGAGATGGTTCTTTCCTCCATGCTATTTTGATATACATAGTACTACTGGAGATGTTCTTCCTCCATGACTTTCTGTTACGGATATGATACAGCTAGAGATGTGATTCCTCTATGCCTTGTGATGTGTTATAGTTGGCTAGAGATGGTTCCTCTAGGCCTTGGATAGTGTTTTGTTGCTGGAGTTGATGTTTTCCTCCATGCTTATGTTTGAGGTTATAGAGAGTTTTACCTCGGCTTTTGGAGTCCGAGTGGTTTCAGGACTTTGCAAGTTTCGGGACGAAACTTGTTTTTAGGGGGGTGAGATGTAAGAGCCTTAGTCTTTCGGACCGAGATTGGACCTTAGCCGAGAATGGCTTTGCCCGAGATTGGCCTTTCCGCACCCGCAGGCATGACTGCCGCCCCTTGCGGGTTTCCACTCCCGCGGCTCAGGGAACCGCCCCTGCGGTTTCCGGCGGCTGCAGCCGGTTTTGTTGACTCCTTTGACCCGTGTTTTACCCTCAGCCTTACTTCTTTCTTTTCCTTGCTGAGCAAGGGTTTCCTTCTTCACTTTCCAATCCAGTCTTTCACGTCCTCCTTGCTTCTCCTTCATCCTTCTTGATCTTGTTCTTGATCTCTCTTGAGTTTGGAAGTGTTTTGGTGTGTTGTTGTTGATGTTGATGATGGTGTGCATGTTTGCTGAGCTTGTGATGCCAACTGAGATAAGGATTGTGATCTTGTCTTGCCTAGACCAGCAGTGGTGGTGAGTTCTTTTCTTCTTCATCCTTCCTTCCCTTCTTTCCTTCTTGTTCTTCCTTTGCTTAGCTTAGGATTAGATGAATTGAATGTAGGTTAATGTTGGAATGTGTATGTTTATGCATGTGTGTGATTTTGGAATGAAGAAGACGTGATTTGATCACGCAAAGAGTGAAAGAGGACTCGCGGGGCTACGTTCTGCACCGTCGCCGCCCCTGCGGAAGCTGTGCCGCAGCGCCCGCGCCATGCCTGCGTTGCCTGCGTCCCTTGTCACCGCGCCTGCGGCTGCTCCCTACCGCACCTGCGGGTTGCCTATTCCGCCCCTGCGTCCCTTGATCACGCAGGTGCGTCTTGTCCCGGGACTACCTATAGTTGGGTAGCTCCTTTCCTTTCTTAGTATGAGGGAGTTAGTACCATGCTAGGTATCGGATGTTGATGAGTATGATATAGATATGCCGGTTACGGCTTTGAGGTTTACGAGTTGGATATGATCCTTATGGATCCCTTGGGTCTAGGTGTGACCCTTTGTGTAATAGGAGTTTGATAAATATATGTATGCCTTGTATAGGCCGTGTTGTCCTCTAGTTTGGAGTGGACCTGAGTGAGAGCTGATCGTAGTGATACTACTTCCGAGGTTAAGGTAAGTCCGTAGGACTTACTTAGTTTCCATTCATATATTGGATGTGTGCATGAGTGGTGTGTGGTATATGTTTGATAATATGCGTTATGGTTTATTACCGATCTATGGTATATTGCTTGCCCATTGTAGGGCCGTGATAACTTGTCCTTTCATCCCGCCGGGAGTCTGGGAGGTTCTCTGTAGGCAGGCTAGACCTGGTAAACGGTTCGGGCACTCACCCATTCCCTTAGGGTACACGAGGTGGTGTTCCAGGCACCATCCCAGCTGGATATTGGACCCAGAGGCGAGGATTATATATTCCTCGTGTCACATATGTTTATATGGATATATATATATATATACGAGTTGATTGCTGGACTTTATAAAGATAATGAACCGGGTAAATGTGTGATATAATGTTGACGTGTTTAGTATTATTTGATGTGTGTTTGTGCTCTGCATCTCTTATATATGTGTATGGTTAGCTAACGGTGTTATACCGTGTTGTAGATCCTTTGCAGGTTAGGAGAACTGCAGAGTGATCCAGAGGGGTGATCTGCTGAGGGCTGGCTCCGTACACTGGGTCGTCCTCGTGGGATGGGATCTTTTGACTATGTATATGGTTATGTTTTGTTGTACTCAGCAGTACTTGCATAAACCCTTTTGATACTTTATAACAATTTGATGTTTTGTATTTAATCTATTTGTGCCTTGTTGTAAGATTCAGTGAATTTGTTGTCAGGCTAGGGTCAGGATCCATTGTGAGATCCTAGCCCAATAGCACCTCGATTCCTACGGATTTGGGGTGTTACATAACTGAGGCAATATTTGGAACTAAAATACACATGAGTACTACTATAAAAGGTATTTTCAATATCTACAACTTTTTAGTCCATTGGATGTCGAGACTCCTAGAGAAAGAGGGTGAAAATAACCCGACATTGCAGCAACCATGATACTTGTATGGACCGTTGGACATGGTTATGCATGGAGGCATGAAAGATGGATATTCATGACATATAAATGTCCAATCCAAGCCTATATCATGCAATATTTCATGAAGGCATATATTGTTTACAATAACAAGTGGCATTCAAGATAAGAGTCAACAAGTCAACACTCTTCAAAAATTGAAGACATCTCTCCTCTTTCATTGAATAAAACCAATATAGTCCATGAGACTCTTTTTCACTCCATAAGGCTGGCCATGCATCTCATTTCCTCCTCATTGATGTGTTGTCCAAGTGAAGAGAATAAGCTCTAAGAGTCATATTTGAATAAAGGTAAAATGTGGTCATATATGTGTTTGAATTTACTAGGAAAAACTATTCCTATTTCTTGCATTTTCTTTGTTAAATCCCATAACATATCTAGAAATTATTATCAATGTTTTTAGGCTGAGTTGTGTGGCTATATAAAGCCTTGTATCCTCCCATTCTAAAAATAAAAAAAAAAAAAACCCGAACTCTAGGTGAGATGTTTAGCCTTTGAGCTTTCAAAGTTGTTATTTGCTAAAAAAAAACTCGAACTCTAGGTGAGATGTTTAGTTTTTAAACATCTAGGTGAGATGCTTAGTGGTTATAAGTTGAGAGGTCGATGAACGAAGGTTCGAACCCTAAAGTGAGATTTCGGGGGTAGTTCGTTCGAGTTGAGGGATTCCCAAAGTGAGAGGCTGAAGGAATTTTTTCTTCATATCCACAACCAATCTTCAATCCCATTTCTTTTCCACATCTCAAAAAAAAATCCATCCATCCAATCTTTAAACAAAAAAAGTCCAGAATGAGAACTTGTGTCGTCAGTCCTCATGCTCGAAACAAGTTCGATCACATCTATTAAGGGTCTCTCCATAAGAGGATTTTCGGGTTGTCTTACCATCATATGAGTTAAATGAGTCTTGTTTTTTCATGCCCAAAATGGACTTATTAATAAACACACCAACCTCAAGACACTGACACACTCTATTCATCACAACACTTGTACAAAAAAAAGTTTCAAGGTTGTTGGAGCAAGGGATGCAACATTTTTGGAGTTCTATGATTTTCGAAGAATTTCTTGTACTATACCCTTTGAACTTTTTCAAAAAATAGAAACTTTAAAATAAATTTTTTTTTTGAACGGAAACACTTTATACTTCAAAATAATTGTATAAAAAAAGTATCACGATTTTTGCGGGTAAAGGTAAATTCATAGAAACTAAAGTACTCATTAACACAATATGGTTTATAAATACGAGTAACAAGGTCTATATACAAGGTGTCCATACATGAAATGTACGACGCTTAACAATGACATCTTAACAAATAAGGTCTCAAGGTGGACATGCAAGTTCCCGAAAATAACCAAATACCGTAATAAAATGATACATATAGCTCACACAATCATAATCAGCTGAATCAAACTCACTTTTTACGTTATAAACCCAAATGTATGAAAACGTGTCGTGACATCACTGCTCAATACTGACAGGTGGTTGAAGAGGTTCTTTGCGACCAGTCCACTCGGTACACAATCACGGCCGCCAATAGGGTGTACAAAAAGCCCAATGGAACAGGGCCACACAATTTGTAGGGCCCCATATATATATTAAGTTGATGTAAAAATTAATAGTTACTTGCTTGCCACAATGGTTGACATGAAGTGTTCTATTTTCAAGGATTTCTTGGAGTGTAGAGTTCGAACTTCATCCATTCCTTTTTTTCATTTTTCTATCTTTTTTCACTTTTATTTTCACGTTTTTTTACATGTCTTATTTTCTACGTATTTTTAATTTACTTTTTTCTTAAATATAATGCTTTCTTAACAAAAAATACTTATAATTTTAAATAAGTATTTTCTGTATATGTTTTAAAATGCAAAACACGATACATATAATTATAAATACACATTGTTATCATTATTTTATTATTTTAGTTAATAATTTTAGTTTTCTTATTATAATTATTTTTTTATAATTAATATTTACATTATTTAAAATATTAGTGGTATCTTAAAAGTAAAAATATAATTAATGCTAAATAATTAATAATTCTATAATCAATAAATTAATAAATCGTAAATAAAATTTAAATCTTAGCACGGGACCTCCAAAGTTCATTGAACGGCCTTGCGGGATATGCATGGTCCCAGTCCGCTTGGTAAACGGGGACAGAGGCGAAGGTCAGGAGACCTTCGTGCCACACGATAAGTTGAACTAATAGAAGTGAATCACCTAAATAAAGATAATAATTGGGATGTGTGTGAAATTATGCTGATGTGTTTATTTACCGCTTTGATGCGTGTTTGTGCTAGAATAGTATTAACTAATATTAGTATTGCTAAATAACGGTCTTCACCGTCATGTTGTAGATGCTTTGTAGGATAGAATCATTGTGGAGTGATTTGGAGAGAGTGGTAAGTTGGGTTTACATATTTGTTAGTTTCAGTTTTAGGATTTCCTTTTTGGGCAAACTTTCTTGCCATTTTAGTTTTTAGATTTTCGTTTGTTATCGGTTGTCCATTTTGTTTTCTTTCTTTTATCATAACTCTTTAATGCATAAAAACGTAATTCGGTTTTTCCTTTATATGTGTCTTGTTGTAAGTTCCGGTAAAGTTGTTGTCAAACTGTGGTTGGGACCCATTGTGAGGTCCTAACCCGTAACATCTCAAGTTCCCATAATTTGGGGTGTTACATAACAAAATCAGATTATTTAAAGAAAATCTTTTAAAATTGACGGGGAGAAAAAAATAAAAATTAAAGGATTTAATTTTTTTTTATTGGCGTTAATTGTGATACCTCCATTTCAAAATACTGCTTTCATAACGCGCTACGTTAGCGTTGATATATAATGCTTTAGTAGAGTATATAGATTTGTTATAATATAAATTAATTCAATTTTTGGTATTTGTAGTAACAAAAAATATTTTTTGAATTTGTTTTGACAATAATCTACGGGCGATTTTAAAGGCACGGTGTAGGAATTCACAATTGCACGACTAATTCGGGATCCGTAACCGTCACGGTTACAGATGCCGTGTCCGTGGAAGAAAAGGGAGGAATTTTTTTTTCTTGACACGGTCACGGGATCTGTGACCGTTAGAATTTTAATTTTTTGTTTTTTTGTTTTTTTCCCCTCTATATTGGTACACTTTATAAAGTAAATATGTCACGGTTACGGAAACCGTAGCCGCCACGGTTCCCGTAAACGTCGTGCGTTTGTAAATTTTATCGCCGTACACTTAGTCTTTCCGTAGTCTATTTTAGAATATAAAATGACATGTCATGGATATATATATATATCTAATGAAAACTGATGTGACAAATCAGTAAATATAGCGTTGCAAATCTGTATATAGCTCGAAAAAGTGTTACGGGAGATGCCTTATGAAACAAATCGTAAGCAAAATGAGGCTGGTTATATATATATATATATAGATTGAAATCCTATATACGTGTCCATTTGGACATATGAACCCGATTTACGTGAACCGAGTCCGACAACTCTTAACAAATGAAAATGACTCGAAGTAAGAGAAACTGAGAAACTAGAGGCGAACCCGATCACATAGAAAGAAGAAAAATCTAAAGGTTAATAATCCCTTTCAAATGAAGTAATTAATTAAATTTTACTAATCACACTCAATATATATGTGTTGTGTGGGGTGAGATCGTCTAGTAAACCAATCGATTTCCGCCTTTGCTGATTGCAACGTCGGCATCAACATCATCAAATGGTGGGCATAACGTAACACCTCTTCTGCCTTTTTGTGTTACATTATTGTTTCACGATGGTAATGTTTGTCAAGTATGAACCATTCAATGTTTGTGGTTTATGTAAACCGTTATGATATCAGAGCGGATTATTGATAATAATGTGAATAATTGGATTTTAGAACTTAAGAGATTGTTAAAGTCGATCTTGAGTAGTCGAGGAGCTTATACAAATGATTTATTTGAACCCGAAAAAATAATAAGTGATTTCAATGAAAACGGAATCACGAACCTTATATAATAGATTTGTTATCACTTTATATTCAACATAAAACACACATCTTGACACTAAGGTTTAAGGTTTTATTGAAGTTATAGGTGCCAAGTTTAGCAAGTGGAAAAATAGTGTTGACTCTTAATTATTGTTTAAAATATTCGGGTTGTAATCCTCAGACTTCATAACGAAGAAATTACTATGAGGAGGGCCTATTATAACACAAATTTCACAAAATAGAAATCGAGCAAGTCATAATTAAAAACCCCCAAAAGTATGGTTACATACTAACTATAGTCGATGATTTTTAAAACTTACGAACTAAAAACATCGCTGATATACCTTTGAAATTGTTGAGCTCGTTTAATAAATTACTATTTGAAATATGATGTAGGTCGAGCACGCTCAAGCAAAAAAAATCATATTGGATGCGGTTGTAATACACATAAGTTAAATAACAAATAAAATCATTTACATTGAAGATTTTTACCTTTTATTTTCATAAAAATTTGATGAACTTCAACAAAGTTGTCCAATGCTGAAACTCGTAATTTCAGTACATGTAAAATAACACTAATTTTAAGGTAGCTTTATAAGAGAGAAAACAAACCAAAAACAACATGGTTCGTATAATGAGTTGTTGCTTGTGGAATGAGTCTTAGATCTATCGATCACAAAAGGTAATTTTACAATAGAGAAATCATTAATTTACCCACTACCTAGATATTATTGCAATGTGCCAATGCCAAAGAACACTATAAAAGGTAACTTTATAAGAGATAAACAAACCAAAAACCACATAGTTTGTATAATGAGTTGTTGCTTGTGGAATGAGTCTGAGATCTTTCGATCACAAAAGGTAATTTTACAATAGATAGATCATTAATTTACCCACTACATAGATATTATTGCAATGTGTCAATGCTAAAGATTTAAGATAAGAAATGACACATCTATTAAAAATTTGACGCATAATAAACCATCTAATAAAAGACGTCAAAAACTAAAAGACAAATTATGGCAAAAGAGATCTAAACTAACAATTAAAAAAGCACAAATTAATAAACAAATATGTTTTTTGAAAATATCATAGCCATCGAAGCTAATTTTAAAACTTAACTAGTATTCGGATCTTTGCTATTCACATGTTTTATTTCGGAGATTTTTTAAAATTATTTAATTTTTACCGTTTAATAAATTATTATTTTTTGAATATTTGATGTTGTTATTAAAATTTGAAAAAAAAGTATTTATATAAATATTGAGGTTCAATATATATATATATATATATATATATATATATATATATATATATATATATATAGGGTCAGGATCCGGTAGGAACCATCCTTAGAGTAGGGAATTGGAACCCCTAAGATTCATTGGATTAAAATTTGAACGGACATGATGGAAGGTACAAAATAAGCTTCCATATGTGAGATTCATATGATTGTTCAATTTTCACAAATAAAACATTAAATAATATACATATTAGGAAAACAAATATACTATTTTTGGGCTATCCCAAAATTAAACGTTGAGTGAATTGATTCTCATTTACCAGTATAACAATTGTTGAACATTAACATTGTTAAGAAACTCTCTCTGCCATCTTCTTCTGGAAACGAAAAATTATTGAGGTTTATTTGAACAAGATTAAGGTTAGTAATTTTTATTCTCAATTTCAATCGTTAATTTTTAATTAATAATATTAGTCGTTAAAAATGCTGCTACATTTGGTTAATCTTTGTTATTTATTTTCAGTCGTTAAAAATGAACAATTCGCTCGTTACAATTCTAAGGGTCGTTAAAAATGATTTTTAGTGTAGTCGTTAAACTCATAAAATTTTTGATGTTCTGTCGTTAAAATTTTAGTTTCATAAGAATATCATTCAGTCGTTAATTTTAGTTTCATACGATTTTTCATTCAGTCGTTAAAATTTTTTCAATTTCTACTCGTTAAAATTTTTTATCTTTCATTCAGTCGTTAAATTTTTTTTCAATTTCTACTCGTTAAAATTTTTGATCTGTATTGTCCAGTCGTTAAAATATTTTTTAAGTTTCAGTCGTTAAAATTGAACAATCTCAATCGTTAAAATATGATTTTAATCAGTCGTTAAAAATTAATTTTAAGTAGTTGTTAATTTTTAACATTATTTTGGACTTAGTCGTTAATTTGGAATTAATTCTAAATTAACCACCAATTTTTGATCGTTAAATTTGTTAGGATTGGTCGATTTGTTTTGGTAGTTAAAATATAAAAAAAGACATTTTAACCACCAATTTTTCTCTATAGAATTTTAACGACCCACAAAATTTTAACAATGACTATATTAATTATATAAAAAATATTTTAACGACCAAATTTTCTCGATAAAATATAATAACGACCCAATATGAAAATAATGTATTACCATAATTTGGTCGTTATTATATTTTATAGAGAAATTTTGGTCGTTAAAATATTTTTATCATAATTCTATTGTAGGCAATATAATATTCTGATTAATTGTTACCATAAATAATGTTAAATCTTAGACGTCCATCCATATTAATCATACGGCTATTATAAGTTCATATTCTCTACTCTAAGAGAGGTTCCTACATGATCCTAACACTATATATATATCAAATTGTGATGATGATTAATATCCAAACAATTTATTCAATTTCGAATATAGAACCAGTTTTGTATTTTTTAAAATATCACTATTGTTTTTAAATTAAGATCATAAAATGAAAGATAATTATCTAGATATTATATACAATAGAAGGTAAAAATATATAGATATTGTGACCAGATAATTGTACTAAAAACAGAAAAGTAAAACCCCATTAAATTATAATTTATAAATCTAGACACAAACTCAATATATATATAAAATATTTTAAATATATATTTATTACTTAAAAATCTAAGAAAATAGTATAGTAAGATTCGTCTATTTGTATAATTGCTTCTAGAACGAGCCTTATATATTTACAAAAAGAAAATAGCTTTTCAAGTTAGGCCAAAGAGAGTTGGTCTTAGTTCCTTCTAAGAAGAAGCTTAGTATACGTACAAAATACAAATCATGTAGTCAACCAAGGAGGGTAACATCATCACCTACCCAAGAGGCAACACAATTTTCTCATAATAGACAATAAGTCCATTTCCATCACCAAAACAAGACATTATGAGCCAACCTTTTCCCTTTACAATGCCATATTCTTCCACAACCCGAAATAACACGGCAAAACATGATCCAACTCGTAAAAAATCCGAAATAAAACTGCCCTATCTTACTTGTAGTTATAGATGATCAATACCGAAAATGTTACAAATTTAGATATAAAGTATAAACCCGTAACATACCAAACTCGATAAATTCTACGTACGATTAGATTCAAACACCTTTCGACGTAAATTAGAATTACCTAACTTGTATATAATTCAAATCAAGACTTGATTGAAAAGTATATTTTAGAGATAGAATGTGACTTGTGCAATATTGAAATGGACACTAGACTTTTATGAATGCCTCTTATACCAACTTCTTAGTGTTAATATTTCACCACAAAGCCTTCTAATAGAAGCCTAATGAGTTCATTAGGAATCTAGTAACAAAATTGAAGAGAGAGAATGGTATTCATGAAGTTCAAGAGAAAACTTGGTTTGTTATGTTGTTTAAGGCCAAAGGTGAGTGCAGTACAAGAAGCCAAAAAGAAGAAGATGTTAAAGCATCCTTCTTTAAATAGGCTACTATTATCCGATCTAAGTGATCCGATCTCATTCAATGATCTTTCCATTGTTCTTAATAGCCCTAAGCTTTGTGTATTCACCTTCAATGAGCTTAGGGAGATCACAAGCAACTTTTCTTCTAAGAACTATCTTGGTGAAGGCGGGTTTGGGAGGGTTTACAAAGGGTGCATTCGAGAGAGCTTGAAGCCGGGTCTTCAAGCTCAGACAGTTGCAGTGAAGGTCTTGGATGTCGACGGCCCACAAGGTCATATGGAATGGCTAGTAAGTGTGACACAGGCTTTTGTTCATTAAATATTACATTTGTCAAACTTAACAAGTGAGGGATGAATCTTGTAGGCTGAAGTTGTTTTTCTTGGGCAAATTCGACACAATCATCTAGTGAAGTTGATAGGCTATTGTTGCGAGGATGATTATAGACTTCTTGTGTACGAGTACATGGCGCTTGGGAGCTTGGAGAGTCGACTATTTAATAGTTCATATCCCTTCTCCTTTCGCGATTTTTAAGAATATTTTTTAGTACTTGTTAAGGTGTGTAAATATGTGAGTTTTATACTTTGGTGCAGAGTATTCGCCTCCTTTATCGTGGACAATGAGGATGAAGATTGCACTAGGGGCTGCAAAGGGACTCGCGTTCTTGCACGAAGAGCAAAACTCGGTCATATACCGAGATTTCAAGGCTTCCAACATTCTATTGGATTCCGTAAAACTCTCTTCTTTACGAACTTTAAAGTTTACTTAACTTTTAGACCCTATAGTAATGAAAAATGTTATTTTTCTTTCTATTCTAGGACTATACCGCGAAGCTATCGGATTTTGGGCTAGCAACCGATGGATCAAGAGAAAACACGAAATGCGTGGTGTCTCCGATTAGGGGAACTCAAGGCTACATTGCACCCGACTACCTTATGACCGGTTAGTTCTATGTTATGGTACAAAATATGAACATTATGAAAGTTTCTTTTTGGGTTTAATTCAAAGTAATTTTTATGCTATAGGTTGTTTGACAATGAAGAGCGACGTTTATAGCTTTGGAGTGGTTTTATTGGAGTTATTGACGGGTAGGCGAACGACAAAGAGAAGTTACAGGACAAAGGAGCATAGCTTAGTTGAATGGGCAAGGCCACTTTTGAAGAGTCCTAAGAAAATGAAACATGTATTGGACCCTAGATTTGAAGGGAAATATCCTATAGAAGGCGCTAGGAAGGCGTCGAAACTGGCTCATCGGTGCTTAAACTGCAACCCGAAGAACAGACCTAGTATGATTAGCGTCTTGAAAACTTTTGAACAGATCTTAGAACTCGGAATCGAGCCGTCTAAAGGTTAGAGAATAATGAAATGAAGATATTATCATTACGAGGCTAAAGATGGTATTGATTGATTAGGATCTTTGGTAAGGATAAAGTGTAAGAAGAAGTTATATTTTGCTAGTTTGGACTTTGGATAATCATACATACTTTTATTTGCAATTCTTTGGGTTGTTTGCTTCCAATGTACTCTAAGCAATCATCTCAAACACTAAGGCAAACGAGAATTTTATGGCAAATATTGATTTTTTTAAGTTGATTAAAAAAGTCTCTCAAATGATATATATATATATATATATATATATATATATATATATATATATATATATCAATTTTAATATATTGTTTGGCATTTTAATTATATACCGATTTTTGACAATCTAAATCAAGTGATTAATTATAAAAAAACTTGGTTAAAAAATCTAATGAACAATTTTAAATTTTAATATATAATTATTAAAACATAAAATTTATAATCTTTAATGATTTTGAAATTACCCTTGCGATAACCAAATGAAAATATAGGAACCATACGGGAAAAAAATCAAGTTCGGAGAACACTAAACAAAAAAACAAATATGGAGGATATCAACCTGAAAATATCAAATTTAGATAACATCAAACGGAAAATAGTTAAATATAAAGAACATCAAATGGGGGGAGGGGAACTAGTGGTCACCAAGTAAAAAAAAAAGCTAAAATATAAGAACATCGAACGATAAAATCCTTACAAATATATAAATTATAGCGATAGTCAAATTGGTCATTCTTATAAAAATAAAATTTTAAACATATTAAATAATATATTAATGATTAAATTTTATTAAAGGTTAGGGGAAAATTGTTTAAAACTTGAGGATTTGTTAAGTTTTTTTTTATAAAAAAAGTAGATTAGTTCAATATATAAAAAAAAAAATACCATATAAAAACCTAGAATAAGATCCAAATAAGTTATTTGTATATTTAAATTTAAGTTGTGGTAATTTTAAATTTAGAGAATAAAGCAAGTAGTACACACACATCCTTCCAAGGAACTCGACGTGTAAAAACATTTGCATACAATGAATTGACTAAAAATAATATTATTAGAGCATATTTTCCAAATAGCTCGACAATAGAATGACGATGGTGACACGAACATACCAGATGACATCCTTCGATGGCTGATGGATCAGAACGTTCAACCACCAAATAAAAATAATGTAACCTACTAACATGTATATATATGTGGCGGTGGCTACCCTAGTAAGTACTACAAATCCCTTATATATTGTTGAAGAAAATAAATTCTCACCTTCTTTTAGACATTCTGATCCTAATATATAAGATTAATAGACTAATTTTCATATGTTGATTGGTTTTCGGATGTAAATTCATCGAATTTATGTGTTGGGTTTGGACCTAATGTCATATGCGCTCTTATTTACACCACCTCCACTTTACGATCCGTTTGTAGTCTCCAAGAAACATTTGACCGAAAATAATCAATGCTTCTAATTTGGATGCATGTCTTGCGTGTGGTATGAGATGTACGATCGTGTGCCTTTTGTGTTTATAAAGACAAATCGATTGTGCGTGTTTTGAATGTGATGTCGATTGTGCATACACGTACTTGTTCAATAAAATATATGAATAAAAACAAAACTACTATATTACTCGTGTCTTTTACGATTTTTTAAGATATTTGTTATATAATTAATTGTATTTAATATTAAATTTATTAAATAATAATAAATAAATAAAAAATATTAAAAATTATTTGATATATTATGATGATCAAAGTTTTATCGTAGATAGTATGCATTTCTATTTATAATATTTATATATATATTATGTTTGTAAAGAGAAAAAGTAATAATAATTTAATATTATATCATATTATATCACAATTATATTATATCACAATTGATGTAAACATCTTTATAATTTAAAGTTGTAGCATTCTAAATATTGAAAAATGTATATTAATGATTAAAATGCCAACTACATGAACCAATTAAATCACCTCTGCTCAAACGTATCGTATATTTTATATATGAAATAAATTAAGATTCGTTGAAATTGTAAATTTATATTTCAATTAAAAATAAGTTTTTTTTAAAAAAAAAGAAGGTTGCGGGAAACGTGGATTCGACACGTGGCAAAAGAAAGCTCTTCTTTAATAGATACTAGTTTTAATACCCGTGCCCTACACAAGTTAGACGATAATTGCGTGTCATAAAAAATATGTTTAATAATTCATTATGTTGAGAATTGTCTAAATTGTTATGTGATACTTGTTGTGTAACACCCCAAATCCGTAGAACTCGAGGTGCTACTAGGTTAGGATCTTACAATGGATCCTGACCCTAGCCTGACAACAAGTTCATTGAATCTTACAACAAGGTACCAATAGATTCAAACAAAACATAAAACTAATATATATATATATACATATCAAAAGGATGATACAGAGTACTGCTGAGTACCAAGTCATACAGAAATCCGTACAATAATAATAATAACCCAAAATCCCACGATAACGCCCATTGTACGGAACCCTCGGCAGATCACCCCTCTGGATCACTCTGCAGCTCTCCTAACCTGCAAAGGAACTACAACACGGTATAAAACCGTTAGCTAACCATACTCATATATAAGAAGATGTTAGAGCACAAACACATATCAAGAATATTAACACTTCATCATGATATCACACATTTACCCGGTTTATTACCTTTAATAAGTCGAATCACTCAATCGTATAAATAGATGTATATGAAGATATGTGACACGAGGAATATAATCCTCGCCTCTGAGTACTATAGCCAACTGGAGTAGTATCAGCACACCTCCCGTGTACCCTATGGGAGTGGTGAGGGTCCTTCTCGTATACCAGATCTGGCCTGACTACAGAGAACCTCCCAGACTCCACTACGGGATGAAAGGGAAAGGTTATCACGGCCACTACAATGGGCGGTCAATATAATATAAGTCGGTAATGAACCATATCGCATGCTATAAAGCATATAACAACCACCACTCAAGCATACATCCAATATAAGGATAGTAGCTAAGTAAGTCTTATGGACTTACCTCAATCTCAGAAGTCGTATCACTACGATCAGCTCTCACTTAGGTCCACTCCAAACTGGAGGACAACACGGCCTATACAAGGCATATATATATATATATCAAACTCCTATCACACAAAGGGGTCACACCTAGACCCAAGGGATCCATAAGGATCATATCCAACTCGTAAACCTCAAAGCCGTAACCGGCATATCTATAACATATTCATCATCATCCGATACCTAGCATAGTACTAGTTCCCTCATACTAGGAAAGGAAAGGAGCTACCTTACTATAGGTAGTCCCGGGACAAAACGCACCAGCGTGATCAAGGGACGCAGGAGCGGAACAGGTAACCCACAGGCGCGGAAGGGATCAGCCGCAGGCGCGGTGACACGGAACGGGCAGGCAAGGCGCTGGCGCTGGCGCTGTGGCACGTGTTCCGCAGGGGCGGCGGCTTCTAGGCGCGGGGGCGGCCTCTGTGCAGAACGTAAACCCGCGGCTTCTCTTTGGCTCTTCACGTGATCAAATCACGTCTTCTCTCATCCAATTCACACACATGCAACAACATACATATTCCAACACCATCCTATGTCCAAACATCTAATCCTAAGCTAAGGAGATGGAAACAAAGAAGAAGAGAAGGAGAAGAAGTGCGAACTCACCACTACTGAAGATCCTAGGCTGCAAGGAGAGTCACACACATCAGTAGCTGGCTTCCAAGCTCAGCATACACATCACTAGCATCATCATCAACCACAAAGCACAACTTTCAAGCAAAACTCCAAGGAGAACAAGAACAAGATCAAAGGAAGGTGAAGGAGAAGCAAGGAGGACGTGAGCACTGAGGAAGAGAAGTGAAGATGAAACCCTTGATCAACCAAGGGAAAGAAAGAAGTAAGAAAAGGGTAAAGCACGGGTCAAAGGAGTCAACAAAACCGGTTGCAGCCGCCGGAAACCGCAGGGGCGGAAACCCGCAGGGGCGGCAGTCATGCCCGCGGGTGCGGAAAGGCCAATCTCGGCTAAGGTCCAATCTCGGTCCGAAAGAATAGGCTCTCACATCTCACCCCCCTAAAAACAAGTTTCGTCCCGAAACTTGCAAAGTCTGAAACCACTCGGACTCAAAAGCCGAGGTAAAACTCTCTATAACCTCAAACATAGGCATGGAGGAAATCATCAACTCCAGCAACAAACTATACTATCCAGGGCCTAGAGGAAAACCATCTCTAGCCGTATCATATCCATAACAGAAAGGCATGGAGGGGAACATCTCCAGCCTATTATGTCCATCAAAATAGCATGGAGGAAAGAACCATCTCTAGCTAAACCTATCATATCACAATAGCATGGAGGAAAGAACCATCTTTAGCTATAAACAAGAATCATATTAGCACAACAAGATCTAATAAGATCATAATCACATCAAAGCTAGTGTGAAAATAAGCACATCATAGCATATAAGCACACAAGACTCACCAAGCTAGTACTAAGATCTACTCGGTGATCCTACTGGTGCACCTATCTCGGCATAGAACTCTGGATAGTTCCTCTGGATACTATCCTCAGTCTCCCATGTAGCCTCCTCAGGTCCTCGTCTCGACCACTGTATCCTCAACATATGAATGTCCTTCGAACGCAGGCTTCTCATACCTCGCTCTAGGACTGCAATAGGATGCTCAGCAAATGTGTGGTCCGGCTCAAACACCAAATCATCATAACTAACGATGTGTCTCGGATCTGGTATGTACTCCCTCAGCTGAGACACATGAAATACAGGGTGAACACCCTCTAATCTCGGAGGCAAGGCTAATCTGTAAGCTGCGCTCCCAACCCGATCCAGAATCTCGAACGGTCCGACATATCGGGGGCTCAACATTCCCTATAATTCCAAAACGCCTAACACCTCATGTCGGGGATACTCTCAGCCACACATGAGCTCCAACTCTGAACTCTAGAGGTCGACGCCTCCTATCAGCATAAGACTTCTGACGGCTCTGCGCAGTCAGTATATGCTCTCTAATCAATGCTACTCGAGCCATATCATCCTGAATCTGATCAGGTGCCAAACCACTAACACTGCTTTGCTCATCCCAGCATAACGGGGTACGACATCTCTGTCCATACAGTGCCTCATAGGGGGCCATCCCAATAGATGCATGTCAGCTGTTGTTGTAGGAGAACTCAACAAGTGGGAGATGATTTGTCGACACTTGCCCCCAATCCAACACACAAGCTCGCAGCATATCCTCCAAGGTCTGAATGGTCCTCTCTGACTGACCATCTTTGTCTGAGACGATCGTCCTCGGTACACCATGGAGTCTCATGATCGTCCTCCGGCAGGTCGCACACTGAGCTACAAATCTGGCTACATCGGGGTTCAGCCCTCCCCACTAGTATGAACGTCTCAAATCCTGATACATCTTACTCGAACTTGGATGTACAGAGTAAGGTTTACAGTGAGCCTCTTGTAAAATCCTCTGTCTCAGCTTTGTATCAGCAGGTACACAGACGCGACCGCGACGTCTCAAAATTCCATCTGCTCCCAGCAGAAACTGGGGTGCCTCATCCCGGGACATCCTCTCTCTGATCCTCCTCAAAGTCGGGCAGGTCTCCTGCTTGTGTTGAATCTCGCTCAACAAATCAGGTAGAACCTCTAAAGTACGCAACTGGGCATCCTCATCAGGAAACTGGATATCCAACTCTAACCAGATCAGATCTCTCTGCAACTGATGTTGAACTGTTAATCTCGCGATCGCCTGCTCTCGAGGCGTCTTCTTGCTTAGGGCGTCGGCGACAACGTTCGCCTTCCCCGGATGATACAGGATCTCTAAATCAAAGTCTTTGATCAGCTCAAGCCACCTACACTGACGGTTATTCAATTCCGCTGCGTGAAAATATACTTCAGACTCTTATGGTCTGTGAAGATCTGACATGTAGCCCCATACAGGTAATGTCTCTAGATCTTCAGTGCATGAACTACCGCTGCCAACTCCAGATCATGAGTCGGGTAGTTCTCCTCATACGTCTTCAATTGTCGAGACGCATATGCTATCGCTTTGCCCCGCTGCATCAAAACGCATCCCAAGCCTAACTTGGATGCATCACTGTAAACCACAAAATCCACAGTACCCTCTGGTTGTGCCAAAATAGGAGCAGAAGTCAAACGCCTCTTCAACTCCTCAAAACTCTGCATGCACTGATCAGACCACACAAATCTAGTAGTCTTCCTCAGCAAACTCGTCAGTGGACGGGCAATCACAGAAAATCCCTCCACAAAGCGTCTGTAATAACCGGCTAGGCCAAGGAAGTTACGTACTTCCTTGACGTTCATCGGTGTCGTCCAAGCTGCTACTGCCTCTATCTTCGCAGGATCCACCTTGATCCCCTCAGCTGAAACCACATGACCCAGGAATGCTACCTCTGGCATCTAGAACTCACACTTAGAGAACTTAGCATAAAGTTCTCTATCCCGCAAAACCTGCAATACAGTCCTCAGATGTCCTGCATGCTCCTCTCCACTGCGAGAGTATACCAGAATGTCACCAATGAAAACCACAACAAACTGATCCAGGAAGTCGATGAAAATACTGTTCATCAACTCCATAAAGACGGCTGGGGCATTCGTAAGCCCAAATGGCATCACTACAAACTCGTAATGGCCATATCTGGTCCGGAATGTTGTCATGTGCACATCCTGCTCCCTCACCCTCAGCTGGTGATATCCGGAATGTAGGTCAATCCTGGAGAACACAGTCGCTCCCTGTAGCTGATCTAACAAATCATCAATACGAGGCAGTGGATACTTGTTCTTGATGGTCACCTTGTTCAGCTCTCTGTAATCTATACATAACCTCAGTGATCCGTCCTTCTTCCGTACGAAGAGGATAGGTGCTCCCCACGGGGACACGCTAGGGCGAATGAAGCCCTTCTTAGCCAGTTCCTCCAGTTGCTTCTTCAGCTCCAGCATCTCGACAGGCGTCATCCTGTATGGGGCCTTCGAGATGGGTCTCGTACAAGGCTCTAACTCGATACTGAAATCCACACTCCTCTTAGGCGGCAAACTGGACGGCTCAACAAAAACATCAGTAAACTCACAGACAACTGGGATATCCTCTAATGCTGGCCTCTCCCCCTCCTTCATGGCATAACACCAGAAGGCCTCGCAACCCTGTGCAATCAATCTAGCTGCCCGTATAGCGCTAATAATTGTGCCTGTCTTTCCAAGGTCCCAACCTCGGAAAACCTCTATCTGGCCTAACTCGGTAGAGAGGGTAACAGTCCTCCTACCTACATCTAAAACTACAGAGTGTCTATCCATCCAGTCCATTCTTAGAATGACTTCTTCATGCTCTAATGGCATGACAAAGAAGTCAACTAGTAACACACGGGTCCCTACAGAAATGGGCCAACCGTGAATCTCACGGGTACCTCTGACCCTACCACCATCGGGTAACCCTATAATAAAGGGCATCCCCTCAACTGTATCTAAACCAAGACGCTCTACACAGGCATTAGAAATAAAAGAGTGCGTAGCACCAGTATCAAATAAAACTCTAACAGGTAAACCATGAATCAGAATGGTACCTGTAGCAGTAGGTGTAGTTGGCTCCTCTGCACTCCGCAACTCAAAAACTCGGCCCTGTGGGCCTCTGGTATCAGTGGTGCCCCCACCACGACCTCTGCCTCTACTCGGCCCAGGAGCAGATCCCTGAGTCGTAGGGCGATCTGGGACCCTCTGTTGTCCCTGAATCTGCTGCTGCTGAGGTGGCCTCTGCCCACCTCCCGCTGCACTAGCAGGAGAAGAACCCTGCTGAGATGAAGCTCCGCCCTGGCGGCAGTAAACAGCTTTGTGACCTTGCCTACCACAGGTGTAGCAAGTCACTAATGGCCTCGTGCACTCGGGCTTCATATGCCCTGGATCAGCACAGTTAAAACACTGACGGCCCTTCTCTGCAACCGGTGTAGATGAAGGCTGACTCTGGCGTCTTTGACCACGCCAACCACTAGCAGCACCACCAGTACCACTGGTTTGCCCTGTACGCTGCCTCTTCTCAGACCCTCCGGTTTGAGAAGCTCTCCTTTGACTCGCCCGATCTCGCTCATAATCGGCGGCTCTATCCTGGTAGTCCATCAAGGACTCACAATGAAATCCCGCCATACAGGCCCGGGTAGTATCCCTCAGTCGTCGGGAAAAGTGATAAACGTGCTGATCTGCAGAAGGTGCAGCTGGTCCCAGTAATGCCAGCTCCTCCTGAAACCTCCTGATGGCCTCAGAGACTGGTTCATCCTCAAACCCAGCCTCAACAAAATCTCGCAGTTTCTTCCTCCTCAGTGAGGCAGGGCAGAAACGCTCTCTAATCATCGTCCTCATATGCTCATAACTGGTAACCTGATCCCGTACTGATCTCCACCAGTGTAGTGCCAAGTCCCGGAATAAAGTTTGAACCAGCTCGATCTGTCTGTCAGCTGGACATCGAATAGACTCCAGAGCTGAGTCTACATGCCCGATCCAGAACTCAACCTCCAACCCCACCTTCCTAGTGAAAGGGGGTACACCCATCTGATGGAATGCCTTCAACCAGGTATCTGGTCTAGGCCCTCTATGCTCCTCTGGTGCTCTGGCAATCTCAGCAGCAGGTACCTGTACAGCTGACACCTGAGTAACGGTGTGGGACCTCTCAAATGGTCCCTCCTATGCCTGTAAATCTGGGGCACGTCTACCGGCTCTAGCAGCCTCCTCTACACATTTGATATATGCTCGGAACTCTGATCCCCCCATGGATACACGATCAGACTCACCAGACTAGGCTCTATGTGCCCCCTGTCTCTCGGCTGCCCCGTTCCCAGTCTCAGGAACGACGCTCTCAGCAACCTCCTCATGTATCTCTCCCGCATGTGAACCGTCAACAGGAGTCCTACCCCGTCCTCTACCTAGAGGGGGTCTACCTCTACCTCGCCTAGCTGCAGGTAAGGCTCTAGTCCGAACCATCTGCAGAAGACGTAAACCTAACTTAGATGGCTATATATATGCCATATGTATAGATATATATCAAATCAATCACAACAGAATATATATAAATATCTATATTGTCGAGATCTTCAGAGGGGCGATGGTTCACGTACACGATATCCCAAAACATTTGTACTCATCTCAAAACCAAAACCTTTTGAAAAGTCAGATCCCTTTCGGGTTCTGTTTATTTATCTATTTGAACTTTATTGCAGATTATTAGTGTCATTGTTGTCAACCTGGGCTCTAATACCAACTTTGTAACACCCCAAATCCGTAGGACTCGAGGTGCTACTGGGTTAGGATCTTACAATGGATCTTGAACCTAGCCTAACAACAAGTTCACTGAATCTTACAACAAGGCACCAATAGATTCAAACAAAACATAAAACTGATATATATATATATATATACATATCAAAAGGATGATACAGAGTACTGCAGAGTACCAAGTCATACAAAAATCCGTACAATAATAATAATAATAACCCAAAATCCCACGATAACGCCCAGTGTACGGAACCCTCAGCAGATCACCCATCTGGATCACTCTGCAGCTCTCCTAACCTGCAAAGGATCTACAACACGGTATAAAACCGTTAGCTAACCATACTCGTATATAAGAAGATGCTAGAGCACAAACACATATCAAGAATATTAACACTTCATCATGATATCACACATTTACCCGGTTTATTATCTTTAATAAGTCGAATCACTTAATCGTATAAATAGATGTATATGAAGATATGTGACACGAGGAATATAATCCTCGCCTCTGAGTACTATAGTCAGCTGGAGTAGTATCAGCACACCTCCCGTGTACCCTATGGGAGTGATGAGGGTCCTTCCCGTATACCAGATCTGGCCTGACTACAGAGAACCTCCCAGACTCCACTACGGGATGAAAGGGAAAGGTTATCACGGCCACTACAATGGGCGGTCAATATAATATAAGTCGGTAATGAACCATATCGCATGCTATAAAGCATATAACAACCACCACTCAAGCATATATCCAATATAAGGATAGTAGCTAAGTAAGTCCTATGGACTTACCTCAATCTCAGAAGTCGTATCACTAAGATCAACTCTCACTCAGGTCCACTCCAAACTGGAGGACAACACGGCCTATACAAGGCATACATATATATATATATATATATATATATATATATATATATATATATATATATATATCAAACTCCTATCACACAAAGGGGTCACACCTAGACTCAAGGGATCCATAAGGATCATATCCAACTCGTAAACCTCAAAGCCGTAACCAGCATATCTATAACATACTCATCATCATCCGATACCTAGCATGGTACTAGTTCCCTCATACTAGGAAAGGAAAGGAGCTACCTTACTATAGGTAGTCCCGGGACAAAACGCACCTGCGTGATCAAGAGACGCAGGAGCGAAACAGGTAACCCGCAGGCGCGGAAGGGATCAGCCGCAGGCGCGGTGACACGGAACGCAGGCAACGCAGGCAAGGCGCTGTGGCACGGCTTCCGCAGGGGCGGCGGCTTCTAGGCGCGGAGGCGGCCTCTGTGCAGAACGTAAACCCGCGGCTTCTCTTTGGCTCTTCACGTATCAAATCACGTCTTCTCTCATCCAATTCACACACATGCAACAACATACACATTCCAACATCATCCTATGTCCAAACTTCTAATCTTAAGCTAAGGAGATGGAAACAAAGAAGAAGAGAAGGAGAAGAAGCAAGAACTCACCACTACTGAAGATCCTAGACTGCAAGGAGAGTCACACACATCAGTAGCTGGCTTCCAAACTCAGCATACACATCACTAGCATCATCATCAACCACAAAGCACAACTTTCAAGCAAAACTCCAAGGAGAACAAGAACAAGATCAAAGGAAGGTGAAGGAGAAGCAAGGAGGACGTGAGCACTGAGGAAGAGAAGTGAAGATGAAACCCTTGATCAACCAAGGGAAAGAAAGAAGTAAGCAAAGGGTAAAGCACGGGTCAAAGGAGTCAACAAAACCGGCTGCAGCCGCCGGAAACCCCAGGGGAGGTTCCTTGAGCCGCAGGGGCGGAAACCCGCAGGGGCGGCAGTCATGCCCGCGGGTGCGAAAAGGCCAATCTCGGCTAAGGTCCAATCTCGGTCCGAAAGAATAGGCTCTCACATGTTGTAAGCTGTAATTTTCACATTATGAATAAAAATGAAGCAAGAATCCAAATCCCGCAATAACAATCGGAAAAGTGAATTTCGGGACAATATCCTTTGAGATAATCGAATGTCAAAGTTAGTATCAATCCCATAAAAAATGAGGGTTTATTAAATTAAATGTTAGGGCACGTAATGTGGATTAACGAATAGATGACACTATAAAATTAATGATGTGACCGTACAAAACTGCGTCAAGTTTCACTTCACGGGTTGTTTTGGTATATAAGATAAATAAGAAGTCATATGTAAAACATATAATAACAAAAAAAAAAGGATAAAACAAATCATAAAATATAAATTATACGTAAAACATATAACAACAAAAAAAGGATAAAACAAATCATAAAATTGAAATAAATAATATTAAATAATAATATATTAAAATTTAAATGAAAGAGATTTACTTAATATAAGTAGTATGTCTAAGTTAAAAATTATAATATCAAATGGTTAAATTCAAATAGTGAATTATCTAACAGTTAATAAGATTAATAACATATGTAAGTTATTAAAATAAAAACATTAATAAAAATATTTTAAAAACTAAAAAAGAAAACTCAAAATAATAACAACTATCAATTAAACTCAATAATACCAACTTTAAAACTTATTGAAAGTGATACATACTATCAACGTATTTATAAAAAAAGTAATATAACTTATTTTTTCAGAAAAAAATTCTAACTCCGGTTATGGTTTGACAACTATTTTTTTCATGTCATTAAAAAATTTAGGGTTATGAATGAAATGTGGATTTGTTTTTTTTTTAAAATAAATTAATATGTTAAAAGTAGTTATTTAAGTAAAATATATTTAACTTTTATAAAAAAATCATAACTTTCTTGATTTTATTCCGGAGTTTTTTTATGATTTTTTAAAATACTTTTGTGTAAATGACAAAAAAAAATTATTAAAATTATTTGCTTTATATTAAAAATAAGTTGATATTGGTTTAAAAAACAATTTTGGGAAAAAAATTACGGTTTTCCATTCAGTCATCAAAAAATCACGACAACAACTTACGAAATGGAAGGCCGGTCATCTTGGCATCTCATCTTCATTAAGATGCTTGCATCATGTAGCTTTGATTTTTTTTTAATACTTTCGTTGGTCCTATCATTTTTTCCGCCTTTTTGATCGAATTACGGTTTTTCGCCTTCTTCGATCGATTCGTTAAGATCCTCCGTCCTCCCTAAGTCATTCGCTACCGTACCTCGCTGAAGAAATGATCGACTTGGAAGATGTACTTCTCTTCCGGCGCAAGACCTTGCTTCCTTCTGCACCCCACCTCCGTAACCGATTGTTAGTCGGTTGACACCTATTGTGTGTGTGGTATACAGTCGAGGGCGACGAGGAGCAAACCCGGACGGGCCAAAGGTGGGGCTCTCCTTTCCCGTGCATCGACCTCATCCTTCGACCTTGAGCACCGAAGCAACCGGCGCCAACTTTCTCGTTCCTTCCTCCCTTCTTTTGCGATCGAACCAGGAGTCGTCTGGAGCCTGGACGAGTGACCTAGGGTCGAGCTTCTCCGGCCTGCTTCGAGTCACGTAGGCCAACAAGAAGTGATGAACAACTCTTTCCTTCCATTCCCTTTTGCATAAATTAATGTGGAGAGTTTTTAAGTTAAAATTGTAACCTATGTTGCTCCTTGCCAGATTCGAACCCGGGACATGTTGGCGGAGAAGTGCCTCAGGAGTGTTTTTGGTGAGAATCGAACATGTGACCTATTGCTTATTCTAGTATTGTTTCCAAAATTCCAGCTTCGTTTTGTCAACTTGGGGACTAGAATTCGATACTTTAGAACTATCTTTTACCATTTGAATTTTTGAAATGATATAGAAGGAAATGTGTACTTTGTTGTATTAAAATTTGGAAACGACCCAAAGGTTAGATTTGGACTTATGATGTCGTGAAGTAGAGTACAAATGTAGTTTTGGAAACATTAGGAAAATTTGGCTAAGTGTTGGAATTGAGTGTGCATGATGGCACTTTTGGATTTTTGTATAGATCTTAATAAATTTTGTTGGAGGATTTTGATCATTCTAGTCAAGAGTATATATAGCATAGTATGTGTAGGATTTTTCTCGGAATATTTGGGAGTCAGTAAGTAGTACTTTTGATAGGCCAGAGTAGAGTACTCAAGGTATTTTCGGAAAAAGCTTTCTTAGGGTTTTGGATATAAATTGTAAGTTTGAGCAAACCCTCAAACAATTATTGATATTTCGGAAAAAGCTTTCTTAGGGTTTCATAAGTGATCGAATTGTGATGTTAAGACGTCTTCCGTCTTGATCAAGTTGTTGAGATCGTTACGTACGGATCGAGATTTAGCAAGTTTGGATATTGGACCAGTTCAGGTAAGTCTTACGAACTTGCTTAGCTAACGATACATATATGTGTGTATATTATAGTGGTAATGCATGTTGGATGTTTATGAGTATAACTTAAGTAGGGCAACATTACGGTATAAGTAGACTCAAGTGTATGAGAACGGGTCGTGGCATCACTGCCCAACGCTAGCTGCTAGGTTACTAGGAGACTCTTTGCGACCAGTCCATACCAGTAAACGGTGAGATACACTGTATCCACTCCAGTTAGTTTACGGGGATAGAGGCGAAGGTCGGGGGACCTTCGTGCCACACAATAAGTTGAACTAATAGAAGTGAACCACTTAATGAAAGATAATATTATGGTTGAGTGTGAAGCATGCTATGTGTTTAATTCTTGTATTGTGTGTGTGGGCTACTTAGTATTTACTTATATGTTGAATTGTTATCTGACGATGTATACCGTCATATTGTAGATACCTTGCAGGGTAAGACCGTTGTGGAGTGATCTAGAGATCGAGAGTGGTCAGTCGGATTTTCCGTACTTGTTCATTTTAGTTTTGGGATCCTCTTATGGGCAAACTTTCATGCCATTTCAGTTTTTAGATTTCTTAGTTACCGGTTGTTCCTTTTTGTTTCTTTCTTTTATCATGATTATTTTATGCATAAAAAGGCATTTGAGTTTTCCTTTATCTGTGACTTGTTGTAAGATCCCGTAAAATTGTTGACAAACTAGGGTCGGGACCCATTGTGGGGTCCTAACCCGTAGCATCCCGAGTTCCCAAAATTTGGGGTGTTACAACATGGTATCAGATCTTAGGTTGACGACAATGGCACTCACATTCTACTAAAGGGCCGAATAAAAAAAATAAACAGAACCCGAAAGGAATTTGAGTTTTCAAAATGAATTTGGTTTCAACCTTCATGCACAGTCGGATTGGGATAGTCAGTACGGAAACCACCACTACTCTCCGCGGATCTCGACAACGTAGTACGAAATAGTTAGTACAGACCTTTAGGTAGTTAATGTTATGTTTTTATCTTAGTCTTTATACTTCATACAGATAGTACGCATTAGGTTAGTGACCATTACAGGTCGAGATAGAGGTTGCCTACCTCTTCCATCCTACCGGACGTGGTAGGGGTAGGACTCCAACAACTCGGAGGCATGGATGTAGGGGTAGACCGACAGTCTCGAGAGAACAAGGTCACAATGCTACATACAAGTCACTAGTGCAGAGCCATAGTTGAGGTGGAAGAGAAGATTGATGAGAGTACGACACCCGCCGATATACTAGAACCTTCAAGAACACGTGATCAACGGAAAGGACTCAGGTCGCGCCTCGATGGCAGCTATAGAGTGCAGAGAGAGTCTCAAGTTCATAAACAGGAATGAGGATTGACTTCTTCAAGAACACGTGATCAACGGTAAGGACTAAGATACAAGCGGCAGTTCTAAACAACGTCCGTCAAGGAAAGTGGACGGAAAAACCCTAGCTGGGAAGTGAGGTCAAGCAATAGTGCCTCTAATCGAAAGACCCTAATTGGGAATGAGGATTGCTTCTTCAGTTCCTTGAATGCTTCATTGATGTTGGTGCCTTATAAGGCACTAACATCAATGAAGCATTCAAGGAACTGAAGAAGCAAATTGAAATGGAAAAATTCATGGGAGTAAGTTCTTGGAGAGGGATATCATTATTGGAGGGTATGAGAAAAGTTAAGCCTAGGATTTGGTGTAGTGTTGGTTATGGACTCCTTAGATTAGTTTCATCTTGAAAACAAAGACAAGGTGAATTATGAACGGAATAGTATAAATAGGTCCGTCCTGTGTAAAATCTTTGAAAAAGTTTAGTTCAAGTATTGAAGGTAATTAATACTTGTGGGTATTTTGGAGATCGGAAGTGACCTTCTTAAGTCAACTACTTGTTGGAGGTCGACTATTCACCGATGGGTGGATAATACCGCCTAGAATAGAGAAGAATGACCATGTGAGAAGAACTTGAAGAGTAGAAGAAGATGGTTACTTTCCTTCTACTATTCTGCATAAATGGAAGAAAAACATGAGTGTGCATAAGTTCTTAAGAAAAGGAGTTAAGTTATTAGCGGTCAGACATCGTGAAGTAGGCTAGTGATGTGACATGAAATAATAAGATTGAGCACACTAGTATATGCTTTAAGGTGAGAACCGCATCACTTAAGGGGAAACGACTTGTCGAGTTGGATGATTATAGTTGAAGAATATACCTCTGCTAGAACGAACATGAGGTAGAAAGATGAGGAATGACTAGGGATTATTACATGGATCTGGTGTCACCTTGACAAGATAAATATAGTATAGTACCGATCTAAAGAGTTTTTCAACGCACGGAATACTCCCTTGGTAATCTAGGCCAATAGCGGAGCCGAGAGTCACTATCTAAACGAATGAAGAAGAGTAGATTAAAGCAACAAATTTATTCCATGTTGTCAATGAATTTTGGAACAAGGTAGCACGATCGTGTGTTATGAGCTAACACACAGGATAAGTGGTAAAATTAAGAGCATTTTTATCGAACGCTTCTTAGAGGAACTCACTCCTTTTCTCGTAAGAGAAATTCCAACATGATCATGTATGCGGATTGTCGCGTTTGATAGTATTGAAATGTATATCTCGTATTGAATTTTAAGTGATAACAAGTCTAGTATGTATGGTTGTTAGATTACTATTTTTTCATCAATCCATTTTAAGTTGGTATTTTTAAGTTGGTATTCAAGTGACTTATTTGGTATTTAAGGCAAACACGCGTATTACCAAACGCCTCCCTCTACTATCCGTTGAATTTTTACGGATGCTTTTTCTTGTACAATAATAGGTCAATATAAAACTTCATAAGCTATATCAATATTGTTTTTGTCTATAAATAAAAGTCATACATCCACTACAAGGAACTTTTGTGGCTAATAGGTCTATTCATGACAATATCCTTATTGCTCATGAGATTTTCCACTCTTTTCGATCCAAAAAGAGTAAAGAGGGATAGGCAACCATAAAGCTTGATATGGAAAAAGCTTATGACCAAGTTAATTTGGGACTCATCATTCTTATACTTAAAAAGTTTGGGTTCATTGATAAATTCGTTGGATGGATTAAGGAGTGTATCTCTACAGTGTCTTTCTCTTTCCTCGTGAATAATGGACCAACAGAGCAATTCTTTCCCGAAAAAGGACTAAGACAAGGTGACCTCTTATCCCCTTACCTTTTTATTTTGGGAGCAGAAATTCTTACACAAATGCTCCAAGACGATTGCAACAATTACGATAATCATATTTGCTTCTATGTGTGTAGACAAGCTACACCTATCCCCTTCTTATCCTTTGCTGATGATATGATCATTTTTGCTAAAGCAAATGTTGCCTCTTGTCTTAGGGTAAAGCAAATACTAGAAATGTACTGCTCTATTTCTAGTCAAAAAATTAACTTCCAGAAATCGGCTTTCCAAACAACAAGAAATATCAGCGATAGTAATATCAACCAATTAAAAAATGCTCTAAATATGTGTCACACCACATCCCTTGACAAATATCTTGGATGTCCAATCATAAATGGAAGAGTAACAAAAGAAACTTTTGGTGAAACTAACCTTAGAGCTAAACAACAACTCCTAAAATGGAAAGCAAACTCCCTTTCACAAGAAGGTAGAAACACACTCATAAAACACAACCTTGCAACTAAACCTACATTTACCATGCAAAGTTTTATGCTCCCAAGCCATAACTTGGATGAGTTGGATAAAACTTACAAAAAATTCTTCTGGAATAAAGGAGACCAACGCAGACCTATTATTAGTTGGGACACAATATGTAAATCAAAAAAGAATGGTGGCCTTGGGATAATAAAATCTGTAATTTCAAACAAAGCGCTACAAATGAAACTCTTGTGGAAAATTCTAGCAGAGCCAAACAATATATGGGTTAAAATTATAAATGAGAAATACTTTAAAAAAAGAATATTCTCCATTACCATTTGAAAGGTGGAGCTTCGTGGCAATGGAACAAGCTCATGAAACTCAAAACCGAGTTCAAAAAAGGTATCATTTGGCAGATCGGAAATGGAAAAACCATCAACTTTTGGCACGATAGCTGGGTAACAACGATACCACTAATAAAAATGGTCCAAAATACCAACAAAATTGATACAAGTACTAAAGTTAGTCACTTCATAAATAACTCAAGAGAGTGGGATAACAACAAAATTGATAATGAGCTTCAAATTTTCATAAACCAAGATATTTTGAGAAAGATAAAGGAAACAATCATCCCGAAAAACGAGATCCAAGATAGACTATATTGGAGATGCAGTAAAAATGGATGGTTTTCTACAAAATCGGCTTCTGACATGATTGAAGAGGAATCAAATATCCAACCAAACCATTTTTGTGAATGGATTTGGAAACTGGATACCCAACCCAAAATTAAAAACTTTATTTGGAAAATTTCTGTTAATGGACTTCCAACAAAAGCAAAACTTGACGAAAGAAAAATTGTTGTAACGAGGCATTGTGAATTTTGCAACCATCATCTTGAGGACCTATTCCACCTGCTCTTGGAATGCCATCGCACTAAACAAATTATCGCCAAAATCGATAGAACAATCTCAACCGAACTTAACAAAATTAACCTCCAAAATAAAAAAGCTCATGTCATCCTACAAGAAATTAAAAACAAAATAGGAACAAACAAATTTGCGTGTCTTGCAACTGTATGGTGGAGTATATGGTTCTTCAAGAACAGAATTATCTTTAATAATGAACATATGGGCCCTGATAATAAGGTTAATACTTTCATCAAAAACAAAATACATAACTGGAAAACTAACATAACTAATGAGGACGATTACAACATAAAACAACAACCAAAAAGCTATATCTCAAACAAACGGAAAAAACACAATATTAAATGGGAAAAACCAAAACCCGGCTTCTTTAAACTTAACTTTGATGGATCAAAACTCGATTCGGGAATCACATCTATTGGATATGTTATTCGGAACCACAATGGTGATATTGTAAGCCTCGCCGCTACAAAAAAATAATTTCAATTCGGTCATAAAAGCCGAAGCATTTGCCCTCAAAACTGGGTTACAAGAGGCAATCAGACTACAAATTAAAAAGATCGAAATCGAAGGTGATAACATGTGTGTAATCAGGGCACTCCAAGGTTTGTGGAGTTGTCCATGGGAGATCGCGATGATTATATCCGACTCCAGACTGGATCTTCGTTTCTTTGACGAGATCCGTGTTAGGCATATATTCAGAGAGATAAACTGTGTTGCTGACCGATTGACCCATCTGGAAATCTCGACCCCCAACACCAATTTTTGTGAAGACCCCAAACTTCGTGTTCTCATCCGCAAGGATGCTTTAGGTTGGACTACCTCTAGGAGGTAGACCAATCTAACCGCTTTCCATTTTCAAAAAAAAAAAAAAAAAAAAAAAAAATCATATATAAAGTTACACATAGGGTCAAGTACAACTACTACCACTAATCCACTATAGACTTATTCCATGTACATTAAAATGATTAAACAAATTACTATCACTAATAAACTATTAAAAATACTTTGATTATATATATATATATATATATATATATATATATATATATATATATATATATATATATATATATATATATATATATCTTATTTTAAATTTTTGATTATCAATCTCATAAGAATATATATAATATGGTAAACAAATTACTCTCCTTTTCAATACAAAAATAACGGTACATTTTTGTACGGGTTGACCCGATTACCAATATCTTCTAACGGGTCAAATACGAAGGATTTTTACAGCTGAGTCAACTCAATGCCCTCATGGGCCAGTGAAGTGGGCAGTAAAGCCCAAATTGTTGGGCCGATAAATATGGGCCTGAACAATGGATCATTTTTTAGATGGAAGAAATTTCGTAACACATTAAATTCCATTTAGCACACCAAACTTATTACAAATGAAGATATTACAACATACCATAAAAAAATATCGTAACAACTTTAAACATCATAAAATACAAAACTTATAGTACATATTTTATTATTGCTAACTATAGATACTATAGTTAGCAATCAACCAAACGCACCAAGATCAATTCTCATACAAACGAGGTGCAAGACGGGGTTCGACAACGACATCAAGAGGATCCTTCCTGGGATTCGAGAGGCCGAAAATCTCCTCCATGTCAAGATCCCTAGGGTTCATACCCTGAGGCAACTTCCATGCAAACCCATGCAAAAGATTCGCCAAGCTAGACTCAATCACCTTAAGTCCAAGACTATATCCAGGGCACATCCTTCTCCCGGATCCAAACGGAAGTAACTCGAAATCTTGACCCTTGACATCCAAACCCGCCATTGGTCCGGTCATGAACCGATCAGGGCAAAACTCCTCGGGGTTTTCATACACCGAGGGGTCTCTCTGAATGGTCCATGTGTTAACCAACACTCTAGTGCCTTCTGGCACGTCATAACCTGAAATTTGAACATTTTCTCTTGCAAGACGCGGGACTAACATGGGTGCCACCGGATGGAGACGCATTGTTTCCTTAATGATCGCTCGAATGTAAGGTAGGTTCGGGATATCTTTCTCTTCGACCCATCGTTCCTTTCCGATGACAGTTTCAAGCTCTTTTGTTGCCTTGTCAATTACACTAGGATTTCGAAGGAGCTCCGAGAGAGCCCACTCTACCGTCACCGCAGAGCTCTCCGTGCCCCCGGCTATTAGGTCCTACACGTATTCAAACATTGATCATGTTAGCTAAACATTGAGCTTGACGGAAGATTCACGTGTTATCGTTATAATAGATTCATCCCGAAACCACATGTCACATTTACTTTGTGCCTACCTTTTAAAGAGAACCATCAATTTATAAGTTGACCTAATAATAAAGACAAGAATCCAGTTGGTCCTACACGGCTACACGAATGCACTACTTTATAAGTACCTCTATTAAAATATAATATCTAAAGAAAGGATTGATATCACTTGCTATATATTATATTACAACTACGTGTAGGACTAATCAACGATGCAAAAAAAGGAAAAGAGAAAATGACGTTATACCCACTAGTACAAAGTAAAAATTAGAAAGGAAAAACAAAACCCCACATAGATCATATAATATAATCTTCTTTACAAAAATATATAATCAATATTAAAAATAACTTAAAATATGAAGTAAATATTAAACAAATAGATTTATACAAACTTACTTGTGTGAAGGCCTTAACACCATGCCTCTCAAGCTTGATCTCAAGGTTAGAATCATCAGCAAGCTCAAGCAACACATCCACCATATCCATTGGAGCCCATCCTTTGACACTCATCCTCCTTTCGTTATGTTCATCCAACACATGCTCCATAAACACATCAAATTTCTTGGCTAATCTCTTCATTCTCTTAACATATCCTTGTAAATCCAAGAACCCTAGATATGGAATCCAATCTCCAATGTTTAAGACTCCATTGAGCAAGAACAATTCATCGAGCATTATCTTGAACTCGTCCGGGCTCACGATCGATCCGGCTTCTTCATCTAAGTATCTTTTGCCTAACACCATCCGACTAATCACATTCAAACTCACATTGGTTAGGAAATCTTTGATGATGATCGGGCTTTTGGATCGGGTTGCGGTGAAAATCGCTTTAAGAAGGGTTTGAGTTTCTTCTACTCGAATGTATTCGTATGAATCAAGTCTTTTGTTGCTGAATAGCTCCATGATACACATTTTTCGGGCCTGGCGCCAGTAAGGCCCGTAGGGTGACCATGTGATGTCGGAGTAGTTATAGGTTGTGTATTTTCCAGCGGCGGTTTTGGGTCGGGAGGCGAATTTGATGTCTTGAGTTTTGAGGATGATTTTGGCGGTTTCGACGGAGGAGGCTACGAGAACCCGATGAGACCCGAACCAGAGCATCATGACGGGCCCGTAGTTTTTGGAGAGAGTGTGGAGGGAACGATGTGGGAGAGAGCCAATGAGATTGAAGTTGCCGATTACGGGCCAGGGTTTCGGGCCGGGTGGGAGGTTGAGTTTCTTGTGGCGGAGATAGGAGGTGATGAGGCGGAGGAGGAGGAGAGCCGCTAGGGAGGTGGCGGCTAACTCGGCCCATGGGAGTGACTCCATTTGGTACTTGTGTGTGATGATTTGTTTTCTTCTTTTTTATGTAAGCTTTGGTGATGATTTTGATGTGTTGTTAAATGGACCTATTTATACTTGTCATTTGTAGTCATAGAAATAGACAAATAAAATAAGTTTGTATGATATTGTTCTTAATTCTGATCAATTTCTTGGTCTTTTCCTACCAAATTTCCACTATAAGTCTAGTTTTGGTTTTTACTCAAAAAGCCCTATATTTGGTAATTTGTTGTTATAACAACTCCAAGTGAGAATTTTCAGAAATTTGACTCCATGAATTTCAATAATAAATAAAATTAATAAATTATTAGTTTAAAAACTTTTAAGTTTTGACAAAACTATATTAAATGAATAGGTTGCCAAAAGTAGAAACCTAATCAACCGGTAGTGTTATGTAATTCATGATAATATAATTTTATTGAAAAACTCACAAATTAAACGAATTATCTTTAGTTAATTTCGGTATATAATGAATTATATTATAATATAAGATTCTACTTCTTGATCTCCCGTCCTTTGTTTGACTATGCTAACAACTTTTTAGTTTCCTTATTTCTTGTTTTTTAATGTACGTTAAGTATTTATATGTTAATATTGTATGATTTTGTGTGCAGTCCACACGTACAAACAATAATCTGGTTGTTAGTATATGAAATGGGAACATTGACTAGCTACTTTATTCTAAAAGCAAATGTAAACACATCACCAACTAAATCTCTTTTTTATTGATTAAAGTTTCTCTTTAAAATAAAGTGATAAAAATTGTGTTTGATGATGTAATATTCAAATATATATTTTATATGAGATCTTTCTTCTTGTCGCGTGTCACCTTCACGTTTTATGCGGGTTTTAATTGTTTTTTTTTTAAAAAGCCTATTGTTAACTGAAACATAAATTGACAATTTCAATAAATCCTAATAAAATCGGAAAATCTTATCATCTTAACTTATATATATATTAGTGTAATACCCGCACATTGTGCGGGGTTTTCAATGATATTGGATTAGACGTATTTATTTGTTATTATATTTTCTTTTTGTATTCTAAATTCTCATATAAATATATTGATGCAATTAGACAAACATTATATGATATATTTATAGGTCGAAAAAATGGTTATCTAATTTTTTTAGAAATATGAAAATTTTAGAGTTATTAAATAATCTACATACAAAATATAAATAATTAAAAGAATTATATATGAACTTGATTTCATATTTTTGCAAATGTACATTAGATCAATTTTTGAATTATTTAATTTTGAAGGAAAAAAAAACTTTTAACTCTAATCAACATTAAAGATTTATTAATATTTCTATTTTTAAGAAACTTAATTAATAGGACTTTTTGTTAACGTAAAAGATTTACTAACTTTTCTATTTTTTAAACTTAATTAATATGACTTTTTTTATTAATGTATAATATTAACTTTTTAAAAGATATTTTGGGTGGCGTGAATTATAACGCTGACACTTGGCAATAAGAGTCTCTCCTTTAATACTTATAAGATAAGATAAGATAAGATTTATTAAAGGAGAGACATTTTTTGTCACGTATCAATGCCACACAACTCTCAAAAGTATTTTAAAAATCTACTTTCAAATATCAATAATTTTGATATTTACAAATTCAAATCTTAATAATTTGTTAATCAGTAAATAAAATATAATAATCTAATCCGTCACTAATTAAACTATAATTATAATTATTAAAAATATTTGTTTTATATTATATAAATATAACTTGAATCTGTTACCTTATTATAATTATAACTTAAATTTGTTACCGTATTATAAGTATAATAAAATATAGTTAAAGACTATAGTGAATAACTAATATTAAGTTCTAAAGAAGAACATTTTTATTCTAATGTTTAGAATAAATATTAAATCACGCCCCGTGCAGTGCACGGGTAATACACTACTACTTCTTTGTTATGAATAAATATTATAGCCAATAAATTCAGAAGGTGAATATTTATATGTTTTATAGTAGTTAAAAAGTTAAAATGTTATATATATATACACCCGATCCCAAAACCTCGAGGTAAAACGTCCATCTCTATTGAAACATTGGTCTTCAATACTCCGATCCATGGAATCTCACAATCTACCTAGTGAACTCCTCGGCGCCGGCCACGTTTCCTTGATAGGAATGAAACGTGCAGTCTTCGTAAGCCGAACCACTACAACCCAAATGGCATCAAAACTCCTACTCGGTCGAAGTCTTGTAACGAAGTTCGTGGATATGTCCTCCCACTTCCAATGCGGAACCGGCGGTGGGTGGAGCTCTCCTCCAGACCTATAATGCTCAATCTTGACCTTATGATAGGTCAAACACTGGGCTACATATCTAGTCATATCAGGCTTTAGGCCAGCCCACCAAAAGGAACGTCTGACATCCTTGTACATCTTGTTAGCACCTAGTTGTGTAGAGTATGGTGTAGTATGAGCCTCATCTAGTATCTGCTGTCTCAACTCAGTATCTAGTGGCATACACATACGCCCCTGGCGTCTCAGCACTCTATCAGCACCTACCACAAACTACGGTCCATCACCTTGGAATATCCTATCCCGGATCTTGGACAATGTCGAGCATCTCTCCTGCTTCTGTCGGATATCGCTCAACATGTCAGGTAGTAACTCCAATGCACCCAAATGACTACTCGAACCAAGATCTCAACCTCTAGCCGAGCTAGGTCTCTCTGCAGCTGAGGTTGAGCGGTCAAACGAGCTATCACCTTCTCTTAAGGCGTCTTCCAGATGAGTGCATAAGCAACTACATTGGCCTTGCCCAGGTGGTACAAGACCTCGAGGTCAAAGTCCTTGATCAACTCCAACAATCTCCTCTGGCGGTTATTCAATTCCTGCTGAGTGAAAATGTACTATACGCTCTTGTGGTCCATAAAGATCTGACAAGTCGCACCATAAAGGTAATGACGTAAGATCTTCAGGGCATGAACCACTGCAACTAGCTCTAGGTCATAAATCGGGTAGTTCTCATCATACGTCTTCAGTTGGCGAGAGTTTTATAAAACGTTCTTGGTGGAAAAAAATGATGTATATGCAATGACCTTACCCCTCTGCATCAAGACACATCCCAAGCCTAGCTTGGATGCATCACTGTACACCACAAAATCCTCAATACCCTTTGATTGGGTTAGTATCAGAACGGAAGTCAATCTCTTATGCAGCTCCTCAAAACTCCTTTTGCAAGGATGAGACCACACAAAGCGGGTGGTCTTCCTTAATGGGCAAGTAAATGGTCGGGCAATCACTGATAACCCTTCCACAAACCGACGGCAAAAGCCTACTAATCCTAGAAAAATGCGCACCTCCTTGACATTCTTAAGAGGTTGCCATGAAGATACCGACTCAATCTTCGCCGGGTCTACCTTGATCCCTGCAGTTGTGACCACATGACCAAGGAAGGTCACCTCTGACATCCAAAACTCACAATTAGACAACTTGGCGTATAGCTCGTTGTCCTGGAAAACTCGTAAAACGGTCCTTAGATATCCTGCACGCTCCTCTCGATTCTGAGAGTACACCAAAATGTCATCAATAAACACCACCACGAACTAATCTAAGTAGTCGATGAATATTCCATTCATCAACTCCATGAGCATAGATGGCGCATTCATGAGCCCAAATGGCATCACTACAAACTCATAGTCACCATACCGAATCCGAAAGGCCGTCTTGGGTATGTCTTTCTCTCTCACCCTCAACTGGTGGTATCCCGACCTCAAGTCGATCCTGCAGAACATTGCGGCTCCCTGTAACTGATCAATCAAATCATCTATATGGGGCAAGGGGTACTTGTTCTTGATGGTCACCCGGTTCAGCTCCCGGTAATTAATCAATACACACCCTCATCGATCCATCCTTCTTTCTCACAAACAACACGTACTGGAGCACGCCATGGAGGTACACTCGGGCGGATGAACTCCTTTTCAACCAGCTCCTCTAACTGCTTCTTGAGCTCCATCATCTCAATAGGTGCCATCCGGTATGGAGCCTTCGAGATCAGTCTCGTACCGAGCTCCGACTCAATGCTAAAATTAACACTCCTCTGTGGGGGTAAGTCAGAGAAATCCTCCCTGAACACGTCAGTATACTTACATACCACTGGAATCTCATCTAACTTTGGAATCCTTTGTTCCTTCAAGGCATAACACTAGAAGACCTCACAACTCTATCCAATCAATCTAGCTGCTCTAATTGCACTGATGATAGCTCCAGATTTCCCGAGGTCCCACCCTTGGAAGATTTGCTTTTGAAGTGATAGCTAGTCACATTCTCCTACCTATATCCAACACTTCCCTTAACCTAAACATCTAATCCATCCCTAATATGACATTTTCATGCACTAGGTGCATAACAAGGAAATCTACCAGCCACTCTCGATCCCCAAGGCGGACTGGACAGTCATGAATCTCTCGGATCACTAACATTTCCACCATCTGGTAGCCGTACAACAAAAGGTACTCCCTATATTGTGACTAAGGACAACCTATCTACGCATGCATCGGAAATGAAAGAGTGGGTTGCACCCGTATCAAACAAAACTCGAACAGGTGCATCTCTAATCCAAATGGTACCTATAGTTGTAGGAGTGGTCGGTTGATCAACACTCCTCAGCTCAAAAACCTTAGCCTATGCTCCCCTAGAGTAAAATGTGCCAAAACCACGACCTCTACCGCGGCCTTGTCCCTGAGTCGGGCCTTGTAGGGGAAGATGTCCTGGATCTCTATATTGCTGCTACAGACCAGGCACCGATGATGTGGTGGTCTTTGTCCACTGCCTTGAGCACCTGGGAAGCTCATTGTGGTTGTGGAGGTCTCCCCTGTCGATAGAATGTAGCTCTATGACTGGGACGACCGCAAGTAAAACAAGTCACCAAAGGGTTCTTATAGTTCGCCCAAAGATGATCGTAATCGCCACAGTTGTGGCATCGTACCTCTCCTAATAGAGTATGTGCCCTAGGCGAAAAACTTTTTTGCCCCTGAGTCGGGCCTCGACCATGACTAGGTGGTCCTGTACTTGAGCAGACGTGCCCTGTCATCTGCCTCTGCTCGGGCCCACCAATCTGACTTACTCTCCTAGTCTCAAATTTGTCTCTCTCAGACGCAGAGGCCCTATCTTGATAGTCTAGCAATGACTCACAACGAAATCCCACAAGGTAGGAACGAGTATCCTCTCTCAACCTCCTCGAGAACAAATAGACATATTGATCCGGCAGTAGGCCCAAGTAAGACTAACTCCTCTCTGAACTTCCTGATCACCTCAGAGATCGGGACATCCTTATATTGAGCCTCCAAAAAGTCTTGTAGTCTCTCTCTCCTTAAATGCTCCCTAATCAAACTCCTCATCTGCTCAAACCCTATAACTCCAATACAAACGGTCCTTCACCAGTAATGGGTCTGCTCTCTAAACAAAGTCTATACTAATTAACTCAACTCGTCGATCCTCAGCACAACGGATCAACTCTATGGCAGTCTCAACGTGGCCTAAACAGTGCTCTACCTCCAGTCCCCACTTCCCATCAAAGGGAGGTACTCACATGTGGTTAAAAGTCTTCAACCACGCATCTAGTACAGGTGCACGCAACTCATCTCGGACCTTGTCCATCCCAACAACTCTCTCGGGTACCGCATGCACAGGGGTCGCTATCCGTGACACCTCGATAGACCTTGTAGATATCGGGGGCTTTGGAACTCGTCCCCCTCTCCTAAACACATCAGCTATCTGTTGAACATACTCCCTAAACTTTGTCGCCCACATTGACATGCGGCCAAAAATAGTTGATCGTGTCCTAGGAGGCCCTGATACAAAAGTGGCATAGGATCAAGATAAACGTTACATCTAATCATTAATCACCTATCCATTTAACACGTATCTCCACCTAAATTTAAATAATTATTTTAATATATTATATACATTACAATTTTATAATTATAGGCCATAGTTCTTGGTTTACACTCGAACTTCCTATTGATAATTTATGCTATTTTCAACTGAATTTAAGCTTTTAAGGTTGTTCAAGTTCCCAAATTTTCACCTATTTCACACACTTCATTAGTTATATATAAGTGGATTTTATACAAGCAAGAGTATCATGAACCATAAAAAAGATGGATGGATGAAATAGACAACGTGTTGTATAGAGTTAAAATCTGACCTAAAAGGATCGTACATTGAAATTGTGTACATACGAATACTCATACGCGTTAGGTTCAAACCCAACACAAAAACGCAACAAAATTTCATCCTTAAAACAAATTAACAATATAAAAAGGACATGTCGAACTTATAAACACGCAACTACTACTTCTAAAACTTCCAAACACATCATTTAAAGAAGCTAATATCTTATTTTTATTTTAGAATATATATCATTGACGACAAACACGATGAGATAAATACATAACAAAATTCATTAAGTTCTTGGCAATTGCAGCGGAGAGTCTTGACGGGCAATATTAATGGTGAGTCAAATTAATAGAAAGGTCATCTAAGAAGACTCTCAGGTCCGAATCAATCTTCAATAGAACGCGGACTTTCTACTAACTCACATTAATACGAAACTACACAGATTTTCACGGTGGGACATGCTACATCATCATGACATCATCTATGACAATCTTGTCTAGGTCAATTTTCCCGGTGCAAACTAGGGTCGGGCATGGGACGGGACGGGACGGAATAATGTCATCCCACGTCCCATCCCGGTCATTATATATGGGACGGGACCGGGACGGGCCTTGAATTTTTTTTCTAAAAATCATTGGGCCCTATCCCGGTTAGGACCGGGACGGGACGGGACTAATCCCGCATGATCAATGTAAACAATTTTTTCGCCTTTTCAGTTTAAAATTAACAATTTACGAAAGCAAATATTTATTGATATCCTTAAAAAAAAGACGTCGAAATAGATAGTCGCAACAAGGTTTACAAAACATAATTAACACGTCAAACCTAAACATCCAAAATGAAATATAGGAACAAAATTACATAATTATCACTACTCAACAATGTCGCAACTGAGTTCAAATTTCATTTACCCTTTGTAGATGAATTTAGACAATTGTTAATTTATAATAACAAAATTACATAATGATCACTACTCCTTAGGTTTATATATTTAATTATTTAATTTATATTTAAATTTTAATATATGCGGGACGGGACGGGCCTTGCAGGACGAGGAAGGTAAGACCCATATCCCGTCCCGCAATATTTTTGGTAGACGGGACGGGACAGGCCTTGCGGGACGAGGAAGGTAAGGCCCATATCCCGTCCCGCAATATTTTTGGTAGACGGGACGGGACGGGATTTAAAATTTTTAGAAGAAAAACCACCGGGATCGGGACAGGATCGGGACGGGACCAGGACGGGCCCGGGATTTGGGGGATTTGTGTCCAGCCCTAGTGCAAACCACATGCGATATGCCCTATTACTTTCCCGCAACCCAAGATTTATAATTATTTTGGTTATTTATTTATTTTATATATATTTCAAATTAATGATAAAGCAATAAAAAGAATAATACACGAAGTTAATACATGTAATAAATAAAAAAAAGAGATGTGCACCGTCATTTTTTGTAAAAAATTTGAAGGGTTATTGAGAAAATGACTAAAAATAATAAAAGTTAACGATTGTTAAAAAAATATTACGAACTTTTAAAAAACCAATTGATATACAAACTATATATTAATAAACAATTTTGGTAACGACCATTTTCTGGCCAAAATTCCGGTCAATGATGTTACAATCTATTAAAAGAGATTGAGCTCAAAACATAATTACTAACAATTGAAGATACATAGTTTAATTTAATAAAAGAAAATCAATTCTTGACTTAATATTGTTCATTTGTCATCCTCGTTGGCCTCTCATCCAACACCATTCCATCCCCGGTAGCAATGGTTGTCACGATACACAATCGTTGCAACTACCACCGTCAGCTACCAAATCCTTGTCACCACCCAATACCTTCTCCCACAACCTTCTTCGTACAAATATAACAAAGGATGAGGATTACCCAAAATTGTACTACCCATGACTACAATTGTTGAAGTCTCCACCCCGAAAGTGCAAGTATATATAAAGATCTACAACCTCCAAGCAAATAGATTTTAATTATTTCAATTATGTGTGAATCTGATGAAATATCTCACTCAAGTATGTGAAGTGAAAACCATAAAAATTGAAAATTTTAAATTCATTTGAAAATCGTTAATGTTTTCTTTTAAATTCATACGGGGATCTTGTTTAATTTAGTTCATAAAACTCAATTTCAGGTAATACGGGGATCTTTTGGGAGCACCTTACCGGCTGATCTGCATGGTTCCATTACATATCCAGCCCCAATTTCTTCTGTTAATGTTTCAATGGAGGATAATGAGGACACTGACATGGTAGTCGAGTCTCGCTCTCCTGCACATATTATTGATGACGATGTTGTCAAAGGATCGTCATCGACAGCTGCAGCGGATTTCATTGAGATTGTTTAGTCTCTCCGGTTTTCCCTATCCTCTCTTTTTATTTTATTTTCTTATTTTAAAAATGAATTGTCTTTTTGGAATTGTTTTGGGGCGGAAAATTCAAGCGTTCTTCGTGCTTTTAAGTATATTTTTGATCATCATTCTATTCACATTGCTCCTATTTTTGAGCAAAGAATTTCAGGTGACATGGCAGCTCGTGCGTATGCCCGTTCACACCTTTAAGGTTGCTTCCGTGTTGACGTCATTGGCTTTGAAGGTGGCATATGGTTGTTATATATGGGACGATGTTAAGTTGAATCTTTTCATATTTCATTTTTCGAGGGGTTTTATTCATGTTAAGATTACGACCAGGTCGGAAAGTTTCCATCTTATTTAAGTGTATTTCCCTATGGATGTTTCTCGTCGTGAGCCTTTATGGTGAAAACTTGATCATGAACTCTCTGCCATGTTGGATCCTTGTATCATTGGAGGAGATTTTCATTAAATTCTTTCTAAGGATGAGTGTCAGTGGGTTTACATAAGGTTCATAGTGATATTGGTGTTTCCGACAACTTACTATCTCCAATGGGTTGATTGATCTGGGATTCACTAGTCCTCAATTTACTTGGGATAATGGCAGAGCGGGTGTTTGGAAGGTTCTTCAAAGACTAGATCGAGTTTTCACAAATGTGGCGGGAAGAGTGAAATGTCTTGAAGCAAATATTAGACATCTGACACGTTTCTCTTTTGACCACTCTCCTCTTCTTCTACAAATGGAGCCTTGCATTAGAAATAGGCCGGTTAAACGACCCTTCCGCTTTGAAGCAACTTGGATGACGCATAAAGATTTTCGACATATGGTTGAAAAATCATGGGCCATGCACCAGGAGGCAGGAGGTAAGTCAAGCTCTCTCCCATTTGAAGCCATATTTAATTATGTGGAATAGGTTTGTCTTTGGTAAATGTGCAGGTTAGGAAGACGAAAGTTATAGCTTCTTTAACCGCTATTCAAGCAAACCCAAGTTTGTAGTCGTCTCATCGTCTACAAACGAGAGAGGGTCGTTTGAAGGCTGATATTGATATAATTATGGACCAAGAAGAACTAATTTGGTTTCAGAAGTTTAGGGAACAATGGTTATCATGTGGGGACCGTAATATTTCTTTTTTCCACCTCTCTAGCTTGATTCGAAACATAGTTTTTGGGCTAATGGTTGGTCTTAATAATTGGGATGAGGACCCGGGGTTCTTGAACTGCATGCCATCAACTTTTTCACATATTTATATGGGTTATCAGATGGTTCAGATAGTAGAATGACCCATATTAAGTCTTATGGTTTTTTGGTTCTTCCACCCTCTGATTGGCTTCCCCTATAAAAGACAGTGCAAATGGCAAAAGTTTGGCGGACAGTCAGAAATATGAGATCTTTCAAAGCGTCAAGGGTGAATGGTTTCCAGCTAGTTTTCTTTTAAATATGTTGGCATATTGTCGGTCAATCTGTCATGGATCTTGTCACCAATATTTTTTTTTTATAATAGTTTGTTACTAGTTAGGAGCAATGGCACCCGCTTATTGCCAAGATGGGTAACCTTGAGTACATCAATCAGTTCGGGCCCATTGCCCTATGTAATGTTCATTATAAGATTATAACTAAGGTTATGGTCCAGAGGATACAAGTTCTCATGGGGCAACTTATCGGCCCAAACCAGGGAAGTTTTATTCCGGACAGGTTTATTCAAGATAATATAATTTTGATGCAGGAAGATGTTCACTCTATACGCCGTAAAAGATCAGGGAAGAAATAGAAGTTGGATTTAGAAAAAGCGTATGATCGTATCAGGTCAGGGAAGAAATAGAAGTTGGTTTTCCACCTGCTTGGGCTAATGTGATTTATTTAGAGTTATAATACTACAACCAGAATGCAACTTATTTAGAATGGGGAGATGAGTGAAATTTGTTCCTCGACGTGGCTTTTTCCAAGGTGATCCACTTTCCCCGTATCTTTTTGTCCTTTGTATTGCACGTTTAAGTCATCGCATCTCTGAGTTGGTGGATAAGGGAGATTGGAAGCCCATTTGTCTCTCTCATGGGGTGCTCCTTTGTCTCATGTGTTCTTCGTATATGATTTAAAGTTTTTTTAAAAAGCATCTACTTCTCAGATGTAGATCATGATGAACTTTGTTGACATTTTTTCCAAGGCTTTGGGTAAGCGGGTGAACCGTCAGAAATCGAAAATTTATGTGTCCTCCAATGTTTCTCATAATTTGTGCAATAGCTTAGAGATTATGAGTGGTGTGGATGTCACTCAGAACTTAGGGAATTACTTGAGGGTTCCTATTTTATAGACTCGTGTTTAAAAGGATACCTTTAAGTTTTCGCTAGATAGAATTAATGCGAAGCTTAGTAGTTGGAGGAGTAAGACATTAAGTTTTACTGGCCGGATCACTCTTACTAAGTCGGTGCTTTAATTTATTCCCTGACGGTTTACAATATGTCTTCTTCGCTACTTCCGAAGAATATTATTGTTGAGATGGAACGTTGATGTCGAAACTTTATTTGGGGTCACAAAGATGATAGGCGTCCAATGCATACTATCCCTAAGAATGAATTTTGTAAGCCTATTATTAATGATGGAGTTGATTTGCATGATTTGGGAAAATGAACCTTGCTCTTGTTGGTAAAATTATTTGACATTTTTTAACAATTTTCAATAACCTATAGGCAAGGGTTCTCTTTCACAAGTATGTATGGAACTCGGGTAATGGCTATCTGCATCCCTCGGTTATTTGGAAGGGAATTCTCCGAGCTATTAATGAGGTCATTAGACCGGGTTTGCATTGGGTTCTTGGGCCTGGGCCTGGGACGGATACCATCTACTGACCGACACCGCTCTACTCGTTCATATTGGAACAGTATTACTGGTTGGGATTTATCTTCCCTCATCTCTCTTCTCCCTACTCGAGTTATACTATCTTTAGCAGCAACGCCTCAGCATACTGTCACTCCAGTGATTTCAATTGGCTCGCCCAATTTAACGTTGCCTATTGAGGACACACTAGCTTGGTGTTTCACATCAACCGGTGATTTTTTGTGGCTTCCGCCTACAGGTTCTTACAATAGGATGTTATCTCCCTTCATGCTTACAGTGCGAATTTTGCAGCCTTGCGGCATTCTCATACACAAGAAAGGGCTCACATATTTGCTTGAAAGCTTCTAAAGGGTGGAGTTTTGTCGGTGCATGAGTTGGAACGATGGCATTTAACCTCTTCTTCGAGATGTCCTTGTTGCAAATTGTCGATTGAATCTATGGAGCACCTATTTCGTGATTGTCTCCTTGTTCGTTTAATGTGGATCAAGATTTTGCCACCAACAAACATGGGAGTTTTCTTTAATATGCATTTTGCGACCTGGCTTCGAGGTAACTTACTTTTCAATACTAGTTATATTCTTGGTGTGTCTGGGAAGGATATTTTTATTGTAGGTATTTGGTGGACTTGGAAATGACAGAATGATTACGCTTTCCAGAATATCGTGTCCAAGGGATGTTGTGCTCATCGTGTCCAAATCATTACCATGCAATATTTGGCAAGCTGGAAGAAGTTTAATAGTTGTAGTACAAAGAAGCATAAATCTCCTACTCCTATTAAATGGGAGCCGCCAAGCATGGGAGTTATAAAGATTAATACTGACGGAGCTTGACGTTTGGATGGTCATGCGACTACATTAGGAATAATAAAGGGGAATGACAAAGAGGGGTCATTGTCAATGTTGGTTCATGTACAATACCTATGACTGAGTTATGGGGTATATTTCATGGCCTTACACTTGTGTGGATTGTGGCTATCGCTCAGTATTGTTGAAAATGGATTCTTTATTGGTTACAACTTTATTGAATTGACCAGTTTCCCCTCACCATCCCTCGCTAGTCTAGCAATTCTGTGTCATGACTTCTTTAAAAGAGATTGGGTTATCTAGTTTTGTCATGTCTACTGCGAGGCGAATAGATTAGCGGACTTTCTAGCTAGTTAAGCTTATGACTTGCCTTTGGGCGTGCATGTATTGTTTGACCCACCGAGGGTGTTTTATGTATTTTGCTTAATGATGTAAGGGGTTGAGTTATCCCCAGCATGCTTACTACTTAGCTCCTTTATGCAATAAAAAGCGCGTCAGATGCGTCCCGGAGACCTCTGACTCTCCTTCATACCAAAAAAAAAAATCTCTCGATATTTTGGAGATACGGATGAAAAAACACGCTCACCTTGTTTCTTTCCTTGTACAATTGCACAATTCCTGTCACAAAGGGTCAAATGGTAGAAGGAGGCCAACGGGAAAGATAGTGAACCGTGGTTGTAATTTTCATCAAAATAAATTTGTGTATTCAACAATTGCTAGTAACTACGTTTTGAGACCAAACTCTTTTTTGGTTGCCACATCATCAATATGGCCGGAATGTTGGCCGGAAAATGGACGGTATCGAAATTGGTTCAATAACGTCTAGTTTGTATATTAATTGATAATTTTTAAAGCTCGTATCATATTTGGTTTTGGTCATTTCTTTTCTTTTTAAATTTGTGTACAGAATTATCTAAGAAATATGCTAGTATAAAGGAAGATACGTAAATATAGACCATAATTTACATGTGAAATTTTGATAGGATTGAGAATTAAAATATTCGTTTGTACTTTGTAATAAGTAATACTCAGTTATATATAAAAATAAATAAAAAAGTAATCATTTAAAACAAAATTCTGATTTCTGTTGCAAATTCTAAGAAATATGTTGTCCGATTTTCTTTTTTCTTTTTCCTTTTACCATTTATTTTATTTCCCAATAGAAAATATTTTACATATTAGCTGTCAAACACACCATAATTCCTCCAATTTTCAAATAAAAAGAATGAATATAAAACTGGTAGTCTGGTACTACGAAACTGCGTATCGAGAACCAGACCCACTGGGCTTTTTAAAGTGGCCCAAATTAATTAAAACAAGGCCCAAATTAATGTCATATTGGAATGACTGCCCAAACTTATTTGTACAATATATGTTATTGTTCACTATTAAACATCAATGATCAATCGAACGCATAAACGTATGAAGATTACACATTGTAAAGATGAGGTGCAAGACGAGGCTTAGCAAAAACAACAAGAGGGTTTTTCCGAGCTTTGGAGAAACCGAAAATCTCATCCATGTCGAGATCCTTAGGGTTCATACCCTGAGGCAACTTCCATACAAACCCATGTAAAAGATTAGCGACACTAGACTCAATCAACTTGAGTCCAAAGTTATATCCGGGGCACATTCTTCTCCCAGAGCCGAATGGAAGTAACTCGAAATCATGACCCTTGACATCTACATCCGCCTTTGGCCCATTGATGAATCGGCCAGGGAAGAAATCCTCGGGATTTTCATATACCGATGGATCTCTTTGAATGCTCCACGAGTTCACAAACACTCTAGTTCCCTTAGGTACGTCGTATCCAGCAATTTGAACGTTCTCCCTAGCGATCCGGGGGACCAACAAGGGTGATGCCGGATGTAGGCGCAAAGTCTCCTTGACTATGGCTCTAATGTAAGGGAGGTTTGGGATGTCTCTCTCGTCCACCCACCTCTTCTTTCCGATGATATCATCGAGTTCGTTTGTTGCCTTCTGGATCACGTTAGGACTTCGAAGGAGCTCAGAGAGGGCCCACTCCACAGTCACCATGGAGCTCTCTGTGCCCCCGGCTATCAAGTCCTGCATTATTAAGGAAATTATCGATCTCACATCGATTATAAAGTGATAAATAACTCGGTATATAAGATTGAATAGATCGTTGGATTTGACTGACTTGTGTGAATGCTTTGACACCGTGCCTCTCGAGCTTGATCTCGAGGTTAGGATCATCGGCCATCTCCAACAACACATCGACCATGTCGACGGGAACCCACCCTTTTACACTCAACCTCTTGTGGTTATGCTCATCCAACACAACCTCCATAAACTCGTCAAATTGATTACCCAATTTCTTCATCCTCTTAACATACCCTTGTAAGTCCAAAAACCCTAAATAGGGTATCCAATCCCCTATGTTGAACACACCATTTAGCACAAACAATTCATAAATCATCTTCTTGAACTCAACTGGGCTCACTATTGACTTAACCTCCTCATCCAAGTACCTTCTCCCCAACACCATCCGACTTATAACATTCAAGCTCATAGTCGACAAGAGGTCTTTTATGAGGATCGGTTTTTCGGGTTGGGTCAAGTCAAACAAGGTTTTCAGAAGGATACGAGTCTCCTCGACTCGTATGTACTCATACGAGTCGAGCCTGTTGTTGCTAAAAAGCTCCATCAAGCACATTTTACGGGCCTGACGCCAGTAAGGCCCGTAGGGAGCCCATGCGATGTTAGAGTAGTTGTAAGTTGTATACTTTCCGGCAGCCGTCTTAGGGCGGGAAGCGAACTTGATGTCTTCGGTCTTGAGTATGAGCTTAGCTGTTTCTACGGAGGAGACGATTAGAACCCGGTGGAACCCGAAACGGAGCATCATGACGGGCCCGTAAGTCTTGGAGAGGAGGTGGAGGGAGCGATGGGGTAGAGAGCCTAGGATGTTGAAGTTGCCTATTATGGGCCATGGGTTCGGGCCTGGTGGGAGGTTGAGTTTCCAGCGGTGGAGGAAGGAGGTGAGGAGGCGTAGGAGGAGTAGAGATGCTAGTGACGTGGCGGCGAATTCGGCCCACGTAAATGACTTCATTTTGTGGCGGTGGCTGTGCGGTGTTTGAAGTGGATGAGGAAGTTGTGGCTTGTGGCTTGTATGATGTCTTCGATGTTGTTAAGTGAGGCTATTTATAAAGAGTTTTATAATCTTTGAAAATGTACCGTTATTATTATAAGCTGATATATCGAGGAAAAAGTAATTACTATTCATTTACTATATATTATCAATAGTCATTTTAAATATCTTAATCATTTATTATATGATAATTTTTTCTCTAAAATATTAACAAATGTTAAATTATGAACTTGAAAAAATTGATCCGAAAATATGCGAAGGTATAAAAGACGTCATCCGAAACTTTTAAAGATTATAATATCTAGATAGGTTTAGATTAGAGTCCTGTAATTTTTTTATTACATATTTTGAATGAACTGTCATCTCTCTCTCTCTATATATATATATATATATATATATATATATATATATATATATATATATATATATATATATATATATATAATTTTGACTTTTCTAAAATATCTTTTAATATTTTGGGGGAAAATTGCATGAAATCACTCTTAAAATATACAAGTAAAAAAAGTCACCTCTAAATTGGATACTTATACAAATTTGCCCTATAAACCCTAAATTATTTAAAATACTCAAACTCAAATGATGATTTGATGAGTCGAGGATATGTATATATTTATGATAAAATAGGCTTTTTATCATAAATCTAATTCGGAAGTGACTTTACTATATTGAAAACCTTATTTTAATAACTATTTGGTATAATTTACACCTTTTCTTCTTTGGGTGATTTAACTGCACATAATTGTCTCTTGAATTACTAATTTTTATAGAGGAAATTTGTAACGTCCGGGAAATTTATAAATAATTAAATCAACGTCCGAAAAATTTAGAAATAATTAAATCTTTTTATTTCTCCTTCCGTAAATTATTTTACGGAATTGTTCGGAAAATATTCCGACCCGTACGGATTTATTTTTACGAGTTTGGAACCCGTCCCTTTTTTTTTTCCCCTCCTTTTTCCACCTCAGCTTGGGCCCCACGCCTGGCTGGCGCCACGTCGTCCGGGGCCCACCGCCACGCTGGCTCCCTCTTCTCTTCTTTTCCTCTCTCCTCCCGCACCTGCTTCTCCTTTTCTTTCTTCCTTCTTTTCTCTTTGGGAGCAACTCCCGCCCAGCTACCCTAGCCTGCAACCTGCGGCCGCCCAGCTGCACCACTCCATGCCCAGCGACCCTGGGTCACACCCGACCCCTCGAGCCTGCAGCCGACTCCTCGGCTTGGAGCACGGCCGGCACATCCCCGCAGCAGCCTCCCCTCTCCCTCATTCCTCACTCTTCTCACCCTCACGTTCTCTCTCCAGTGAACCCCTCACAACCCACCAACTCTGCGCATCACCCTCGCCTCGAGCTCGCCGGAGCCACCACCGGCGCCGTCCGCTGCTCACGCCACCGGAGCCGCCGACGCCACCTCCTCTTCCTCCTGCAGCCTTCCCTCGTCACCCTCCTCTGTTTTGGATCGAAGTTGCCGGAGACCACCACCACCGGAGCCTGCCGCCTCCCTAGTAACGCCGGGGGAGCGCCTGAGCTTCTACAGTCGCCACCGTGAAGAAACCGCAGCCGGAGCCACGCCTTCGTTCTCCCACGCCCGGCGATCTCCTCGCCAGCTCTCTCTCTTCTCTGCCGCCACCGGGAGCCACCACCGCCGGAGAAGAGCCGCTGCCATCGGGACGCCCTCGTCTTGCCGTCGAGGGAGGTCATCGCAGCCCCGCCGCCGCTGGAGTCGCCGGAAAACGCGCAGAAACCGACCGGCCAAGCTTTCCAATAATTACAGTCGGCCCCCCTCTCTTTTGGTATAATTACGATTCTGACCCTCGGTTTTATGATAATTACAAAATATGCCTAGAGTTTTGAGTTATTGCAGTTTTGACCCAGATTTCTGAAATTGTTGCAATTATACCCTCTGTTGGGTTTTGCCGGAAATTGCCCCAAGGTTTAATTACGGTTTTGACCCATATGACTTAGGAAATGTATAATTGCCCCGGAAAATATGTTAGCGAGTTTTAACTTCGGAAATTATGAACGAGTTTTAAATAGGTTCGATATTTCATATTTGATGATCAATTTAGCGTATGGGCTAAATTGTGTAATTTCATGTCAGGTTCCGAATCCCGATTAAAAGTCACGAATTCATATCGATCTAGTTATGTTCCGTAGTATCATGATAGGTTGAAATTAGCATAACTTAGTGGAAATGCCAAGTAGCGGCTTTTGAGACCTTAGGTGAATGTGAAGAGCGTTTTTAGACCTAGTTAGCTTGTACGTCGTTTTGACGGTAATTATGGTAGACTCTAGGAAGCAGTTCTAGAATGCGAGTCAAATGATCCTGCGTAGATCATTTGTGTAGAAGTCCTAGACTTCTCGAGTTGAGCGGGTTTTTATGGATACCTTGTTGTGAACAGGTTGAGTGCTTCCTCCCGAGGGAAGCGAGAGCGTTGTGAGTTAGCGTTTGGACGAGGTAAGTCTCCAGACTTACTTAGCTCGTATTATTTGTATTAGTATTGCTTGTGATTGGTGGTGTGTGTTTACTTTTGTTATAACGGCTAAAACCGGTAAATAGGATCACCGACTATATTTGTGTAATTTGGCCCAAGTGTATGATAACGGGCGGTGACAATACTGCCTAGCCCTTAGTGAGGTCTAGGGGATTCTCGGCGACTAGCCCGGCGGGTTAGATGGACGGATGCATCCGTGCCATTCCTTGCCGGTAAGTAGGGACCGAGGCGAGACCATTGGGGTCTCGTGTCACAAAAGAAGTTGAACTAGATTGGGATATGACTAAGTAATAGAATATAATAAATCGGACTTGTATGTGACTTATGTTTGTATATGATTGTGTTTGTGCCGTCACGGCTTTCCTAATACTTAGAATATTAGCTAACGGTTTTAAAACGCTTGTGTAGATGATGTGCAGGGTAGGAATGCCGCCGAGTAAGGCGGAGGAGCGGACAGCCTGGGTCCCCGTACACTATAGGATGGGGACGGTTTTGGGTTATGTCTTGTATGGATTGTCGAATATTACTTTACGTTTAACTTTCAGTATTGTGGTTTGTCGTTTTGAGGACTCGGCTGAGTTTCCAAAGTTGTATTTCTACTTTTCGTTTCCGCATACATTAAAAACGTATTTAAGTTTTTCGCCTTTATTCTGTGCTATTGTTGAAAGGTCCAGTGAAATTGTTGTCAGGCTAAGGGTCGGGACCCATTGTGCGGTCTCGCCCGTAGCGCCCCGAGTCCCGCGGATTTGGGGTGTTACAAAATTGGATGGAAGAGAATTATGTTTATTTATTTACTAATAAAATAAAGGCTGAATTGCGTAATCGGTAGGATGACAATCTCACCCGCAATCGGTGGTTACCCAAAAATCCGAACCACTTGAATGGTTGAAAACCCGGTAAGGTTGAAATGTGGGTGATGGTTGATGGTTTGGTTACGGTTTAGGGTGATAATATTAAAAACCATCACTCGAACCACCATCCGAGCCATCACCCGACCCGCACTCAAATGATGTTCACCCGATGTTCAAATGGCTTACCACCCTCTCTTAAACCTTAGCCACCAAAATTTGTGTTTATATGCATCAATTTAATCGTCATCTCCGCCGGATCTTAAACACCGGCACCTCGTGAACCCCACCTCTGGCTTCTTCTCTTGAATACCATCGTCTTCTTCAACAATGTCTTTTTGGCTCATACCATCTTCACTGGCCAGACCTGTCACCACCATTAATGTCTCTTGGAAAACAACCACACTAAACCTTTTGAATCTGTTGATGTGAACCCTTAACAAATTTCTATTAAATTGATGATTTTGCACCTCCCTCGCAATTTCCTCCCGACACCGATGTTTTTGTTCCCTCTTCCGTCGTTTAATGATACATAGTACGCATCACTATACTACGATAGCTAAGGGAAAATAATAATGGTTCCAAATCAGGAAAAAAATGCGTCGACAATCTCGACTATTGTAGGAGGAAAACCTCTCTACTGTTTACAACAATTTCGACTTATTTTTAATTCATAACTACCATAGTTACGGGTTATTAAATTGATGTATACGGATCGTTTGACTATCATAATTTCTTTTTTTATTTATTGATTCATGACTACCATAGTTGCGTTTTTTAAAACTACACAAATGAGTAATTAAGATTTACAAGTTTAATTTGTTGGTTGAACCCGGAAAAAAAAACCCGACCCACCCGATCAACCGCGGTTATGGTTTAGGGTGGAGGAGAACTTGGGTGGTTGATGGTTCGGGTGAAGGGTTTTGTAGTACGGTTCAATTGATGGAAGTGATACAACCACCCATCACCCGAACCATTGACATCCCTAGTAATTGGCCCCTTGTAATACCCTTTCATAAATTTGTAAGATTTATCTCTTTTCACTATTTTTTTATTCCTGATATTTCTCTCCAACTTAACTAGACAAAGGACAAATTCTTAATAAAATTTGTGGGTATGACAAAAACTTAATTAAATTAGTGAGGATAGACACCCACCTCCAATTTTCTCTAAAATAAACTACACTTTTGTAATTTTAAGTATAATGGTTGAAGTATTAAAATTCAGGTACATGTCACCAAATAATTTCTAATTATTAAATTATAAATTGCACGGTATTTAAATTCATAATGTTGTTAGAAACTATTTCTAATTATTAAATTATAAATTGTTGTTATTTTGTACAAGTTCTTAAACTTCTAAAATACCGTGCAATAGATTTGACTAGATGAAATTGATATTAAACTTCTTCTTAAGCTTAATTAAATTCTAACCATTCATGAATATGAATATGTCAATGGTGATATTTTATCTATTTTTTCATATCTGTACGATTATTTATATATTCATTCATATATAGAGAGAGAGAGAGTGAGGCTTCTTTAACTTCACAAATAAAATTTTATCATAAATATACAGCTTTTTAAATCTTTACTATTATTAAAATTCATTCCTATAGACTTTCTCAACTCCAGATATAAAATTTAATCAATATATATACAATATATTAAACTTGTAAAATTAGGTAACTAGGTCCATTGGGCCGTTGAAAGAGCCCATATAGTATCTCATTCAAAAGCCACAATATCAGAACTAGGAATCATAAGCTCATAGGCATAACTCCAGCCCCACGAGTAACTGAGTAAGTGTTATACGAGCCGGACTTAAATTCTATAAACGATCTTTAAAATATATTAATATTAATATTCAACTTCTTTAGAAAATGATAAAGTTCTAACAAACTCGAATAATTAGATTAATATACCAATTTATAGTGTTATTTTAGTCAAATGAGTCGAACATTAGCCGAATAAGCTGACATAGTCGTATATAAAAGTGAATTGAGCTGTTGGGTGAACCTCATAACAAGATCACTTGTTGTCTTGCGTTTGTGCCCCACGTTCATAATTTTATTCTATTAAACAACATACCAAACTTATTACAAAAGAAAATCTTACAATGGAAACAAACCTTGAATCATACAAGTAACATGCATATATATAGCATAAACTATGTATATTGTAGGCATCAATGATCAACCGAACGCATAAACGTATGAAGATCACTTATTGTAAAGATGAGACGCAAGACGAGGTTTAGCAAAAACAACAAGAGGGTTTTTCCTAGCTTTAGAGAGACCAAAAATCTCCTCCATGTCGAGATCCTTAGGGTTCACAACCTCAGGCAACTTCCACACAAACCCATGCAAAAGATTCGCCAAGCTAGATTCAATCACCTTGAGTCCAACGCTGTATCCAGGACACATCCTTCTCCCGGACCCGAACGGAAGCAGCTCAAAATCCTGACCCTTGACATCCACGGCCGTCTTTGGTCCGTGGATGAATCTCTCCGGAAAGAAATCATTGGGATTTTCGTACACCGACGGGTCTCTCTGGATGGACCACGTGTTCACAAACACTCTAGTGCCCTCAGGCACATCGTATCCAACAATCCAAACACTCTCCCTGGCTAGCCGGGGCACCAACAAGGGTGCCACCGGATGTAGGCGCATAGTCTCCTTGACTATGGCTCTAATGTAAGGGAGGTTTCGGATGTCTCTCTCGTCTACCCACCTCTCCTTTCCAACAACAACATCGAGCTCCTTTGTGGCCATGTCGATTACGTCAGGGCTTCGAAGGAGCTCGGAAAGAGCCCACTCCACCGTCACCGTTGAACTCTCCGTGCCTCCTGCAATTAAGTCCTACAATATCCGTGTATCAATTAGGTCACCTAGGGTTAATACAACATAACGTAGACAATTCAAACGCAGTCAACCATATATAAATAGGGATGCATTTAAGCGATAACGAATCATTATGTTAGAAATGAGAACAAATTTGGAACGTATATTTGAACTAGATACACGGGTAAAATTTCAAGGCTCGTGTTAGGCATGTGTGTGCATATTATGTGTTGTACATATACGCCAGACGCACATATATTCGGTGCGCATCGCACGTAAGTAGTTGGATATGACGCATCAACATCTGTTTTCAATTTCTTGAAAATTCGTTCTCATTTAATTATATATATATATAGTTAGTTAGGATAATGTAGTAACATCTTTTAGAGTAGGGAATAGGGACTTATAATAGTTGTTGGATTAATAAAGATGAACGTTCAAGATTTAACATTGTTTATGATAATAATTAATGAGAATATTATATTGTCTCTAATAGAATTATGATAAAAATATTTTAACGACCAAATTTACTCTATAAAATATAATAACGACTAAATTATGGTAATACATTATTTTCATATTGGGTCGTTATTATATTTTATAGAGAAAATTTGGTCGTTAAAATATTTTTTATATAATTAATATAGTCATCGTTAAAATTTTGTGGGTCGTTAAAATTTAATAGAGAAAAATTGGTGGTTAAAATGTTTTTTTTCTTCATATTTTAACTACCAAAACAAATTTTAACGACAATCCTAACAAATTTAACGATCAAATTTCTTATAAAATTTATTAACGATCAAATTTCTCTATAAAATATATTAACGACCAAATATATTAACGATCAAATTTCTTATAAAATATATTAACGATCAATTGCTTCAACGTTTATTTATGGGATAACCCAAAAATAAGAAATCTGTTTTCCTAATTTGTATCTTATTTAATGAATGAAAAATGAAAAATGAACAATCATGTGATTTTCACCTTCGAAGCTTATTATGCACCTTCCATCATGAACGTATAAATTTTAATCCAACGGATATTGGAAGTTCCTATTCCCTACTCTAAGGGTTGTTCCTACCGGATCCTGACATATAGAGAGAGAGATAGAGATAGATAGATAGTAGGCAAAGGCACTTACTTGTGTGAATCCTTTGACGCCATGCCTCTCAAGCTTGATTTCTAGGTTAGGATCATCAGCCATCTCTAACAACAGATCCACCATATCAATGGGAACCCACCCTTTTATATTCATCCTTCTGTGGTTATGTTCATCCAACACAAGTTCCAAAAACTCATCAAATTGCTTTCCCAACTTCTTCATCCTCTTAACATACCCTTGCAAGTCCAAAAACCCTAGATATGGTATCCAATCTCCTATGTTGAACACTCCATTAAGCAAGAACAATTCATCAACCATCTTCTTGAACTCTTCCGGGCTCACTATGGACTTAGCCTCCTCATCCAAGTACGTTTTCCCTAACACCATACGACTTATGACATTCAAGCTCAAAGTCGATAAGAAATCTTTTATAATGATCGGGTTTTCAGGTCGGGTCATGCCAAACAATGTTTTTATAAGGTTGTGGGTTTCCTCAACCCGTATATACTCATACGAGTCGAGTCTCTTGGTGCTAAAAAGCTCCATCAAACACATTTTACGGGCCTGACGCCAGTAGGGCCCGTAGGGAGCCCATGTGATGTCGGAGTAGTTGTAGGTTGTGTACTTTCCGGCAGCCGTCTTAGGGCGGGAGGCGAACTTGATGTCTTCGGTCTTGAGGATGATCTTAGCTGTTTCTACGGAAGAGGCGATTAGAACCCGGTGGAACCCGAAACGGAGCATCATGACGGGCCCGTAAGTCTTGGAGAGGAGGTGGAGGGAGCGGTGGGGTAGAGAGCCTAGGAGGTTGAAGTTGCCTATTATAGGCCATGGGGTCGGACCTGGTGGGAGGTTGAGTTTCCGGCGGTGGAGGAAAGAGACGAGCAGGCGGAGGAGGAGTAGAGATGCTAGTGACGTGGTGGCAAACTCGACCCACGTAAATGACTTCATTGTCGGGTGGTTGTTGTGGCGGCTGTGCGCGCGGTGGTTGGAGTAGAAGAGTAAGCTATGGTTTATGTGTCCATTTATAGTCCCTTGTTCATAAGCAATGGTTTATGTGTCCATCATCTACCGAACGTACCCCTAAGATTTTCTTTTCCTCACTGTGCCGTCTGCGGCATCGGCATGTATTGTGTTTTTTGTGCATGTCATCAAATAGTGTGCTATTATAGTGATTATGGTTAAGTATCTCTGATAATAATTCAATTGAAAATAATTGGCTTCGTTTGGAAGTAGTCATGTAATCAAATAACAGTTGAAATGAGAATAATTGGTCCTTTGGGCTGCTACTTCGTCAACTTATTAGACATATAACTATTAGAAAAATAGTAATCAGAATTTATTATTGATAATACAACTTTTATTTTTATTGACATGACGTGTTGTTCAACTTTTTCTTTGTTTTTATATACCGTCGCTTCACATATTTTATAAAAGAAATTGAAATTTTGATCTCAACTTTTTATTTTTTGTATCCTTTAATCAAACGAATATTAATTTCAAAAAATTCCCCAAACTTTTACATAGTATTTCTAAATAAATTTTATTTGTTGATTATCAAAACACCCATTGCCACTAATTATAATACGATCTAACATAATTTCAATAATTTCAATTAATTGCACTCTCAATAAAAAAAATAATAAAGAAAAATGTATTTATAAAAAAAATCAATGAAACAAATCGAAAAAATAAGGAAAAAGGTTAAAGAAATGTTTTTTTTTTCCTTCTTTTAATTAAAGGTAATAACCTAAATGATAAAAAGTTGGGTTATATTAAAAGTAGTTAGGAGTGTTTTTTCAATTTTAAACTTTATAATGTCACCAAATTTCTATTGTTTAATGTGTCTCAAGAAAATATAATTTATTAAATTTTCAGAAAACATGAATTCGTTAAATCTAGTAAAACAAAATTGAATTGGGGTACACTTTATTTTTTTAAAGTCGGGTTATTTCATTGCAATATATACTTTTTGTCAAAACACTAGAAATTTATAACCTTGAAAATAGACATCAATTACAACATTATTTGACATGATTTATCATACATACATATATCCCCTAGCCCACTTACAAATTTCTTAGCCTTATTATTCTCATACCAATAACCCAATATCTCTACAAAGCTAGTTTTACATATACAACACTAGTACTACTACAATTAGAGTAACTAGGTTTATTGGGCCATTCAAAAGCCCAAAATATAAAATGAGGCCCAAATTGAACATCTCATTCAAATAGTCACACTATTAGGGACACCTCTGCCTGTAACGCCAGGCTCAGAACTAGGAGCCATAAGCTCATAAGGCATAACTCCAGCTCCACACCTATTCTTCAGCTTAGGGTCACCATTTCTCTTCTCTATTTCCTTTTCGACTCTCTGCATCTCCGACGCGAACTCGAAGAACTCCTCGACCATTTCAGCATCTCCCGTCCACGTCGAAGGGTGAGCCCGCTCCCCAAGATACTCCTCGTCCGGAGAGTGTGTAGACAATGTGTCAATCACAGCAATGAACTTGCTAGTTTGTAGTACACTTGGTAATGCTGATAAGTAATACTTTTGTGGGTCAGCTAGGAAGCTTGTGTACTCGGGATCGTTTTCGTCCGGGATCAACCTACGCATTAAGACGGGTCGGTTCGGGATGTATCCTCCGTACGGGTATTGACCGAAATTAAGTGAAGCATGTTGGGCAGATCCTAGCCAGATGAATGTGGTTAGAATCGTAACAAGGTCACTTGGTGTCTTGAGTTTCGGCCACCAGGGCTCGTCACGGAGGTCAGCATGGCCTACGTTCACGGCCTCGTAATACCACCCTTGGAGCTCGTTGTCACTCATGACGAGGCCTTGGTCCGGATAGTAGCGGTCCACGTATGTTTGGACCCATGACTCAATGGCTTGCCATATGAGGAGACCGTCCGATGCATATGGGTAGTCCTCGAGTATAAGCTTTACCCCTTGTGGTTGTGTCGGGTCCGGCTCTGCCATTCCCCTGAATTTGCAAGAGAAATTTACAATTAGCACCCGTTTGGCTGGAGTGGAGGAATGGAAACAGAATTTTTGATTGGTTCAGAATCAATCGGTTAATGGAATGATTCTTAGTGATTCTAAACGAACCAAAATATAGTGATTTATGTATTCCAAGAAAAGGAAATGTTTCAATGAGCACTGAATGTACCTTCTAACAAGATCAGCAGGGAGGCCTTCCAAGTCAAACCGCCAATTCTTATAGGCAGCGGCGCTCATGTCCATGCTATAGCGACCAGGGGTGAAGCTCGCTTCTATGACACCATCAGCATTAATGAGTGCTTGTCGAGCTAGAGCATTGATCTCCAATGTGTACCTCATGTGAGGCTCCAACAGCTTGTATATCGGATGCATAGCGCTCATCTTCCTGTGTGCTGCCAAGATGAACGGTTCTAAGGCCGCGTGCGTCCTTAACCTACAAGTTCACAAACAATTCAAAACCCGAAATTCTCCTAAGGAAGTTTATACTAAATATTAACCAATGAGAGGGTGGTGGTAGTTACCAGTGATTGATGAGCTGGTGAATTCCGGCGTCATTGGACCAGACATGGGCCTTGGCTAGTTGCCAGATCCAGTTCGTGGTTGCGTCGACAGGTGGGGTCACAACTCTCTTTGATCTTGTACAAGGACCTTTAAGTGTAGGGGGAAGACTCAGCTCAATAGCAATCGGCTTCAGAGTTCCAGCTGTGGTCAAGAAAAAGACTGTACGAGTAGCATAGCATTTTCGGCCATCCAGAGCATTGATACGATCGACGAAAGGAAGGAATATGTCATGATAATCCGCGACAAATAGCCTTTTTGCATCTAAAGCCTGAGAAATTGTGATTAAGTATAAGAACTCGAATTCACCCTTAAGTAGTGTAGTTATAAAGGATAATCTTGGCAAGGTTTTTATTTGGTACCTCTTGAACTGACAAGCCATCAAGGTGGCCTAGTATATGCTTTTCTTTGATTGCAGATTCGGTTGGGCCGTAAATTTCTGGATCAAGTTCACTGACTAACGGAAAAGATTTGAGTCTCTCAATGCTCATTGGGTTAACTCCGGCCAAGAATTGGCGAGCAAACTCATCATCTCGCATCCAAGCACACTTGTCCTCTGCAATTTGATCCAAAACCAACAAAAATTAGCATTTGTTCAATGTATGGATTCTAAAATTCTAACATTGTAAAAAAAAATTGAAGTAACATATATATGCTCACTTGAGATTATCATGGGAGTGTCGAATTTGAGCAAGCCTTGGCTAGTGGCTTGGATCTTGCTAACCACCTTAGGAAGTTTCATTAGGAGCTCATCTTGCAATCCGAGATTAAGAAGAAGTCCTTCATTGAATAAACTGTCAAGATGTGAAAAGCCCGCGAAATCATGCTTTGCAGAGATGTTAGTAGTCAAGTTAGGCAAAAGGTTGTGTAGCACAGCCTTTAGCCTACAAAACGAAAACGTCCCTGCCTTAGACTCCTCAAATTGCTCGTCTCTTGGCACATACATAGGCAACGGCTTCTCAACTCGACTCTCCACTTTCATGTCTGCAAATTACAAAAAAAAAAATCAAACATTATATCAGCTGCATTTTCCTCATTTACACATACCATGCAATTTTTCAAATTATAATAATTGTAAAATTTTATGACATGCATTACAAGGAGCAAAATTTACCAGTCTCACTAGGAAGACGACCAGTACGACAGCGTCTAGGATAAGGGATCTTTTCGCCTCCGAGAATAGGGCGGGCAAGGTCGGCACCTTTGTCAGGGTTACCAAGGTCATTGTAGATATCATAATCATAAATTCTATCACAAAGCTTCCTTTGTCCTTTGCCATCTCCCCTCAAATCCTTTAGCTCGTTTTCTCTTAGTGCTTTGAGTCCTGCTGGTGTCTCATGTGGTAGATATGGCTGCTCCAACCAACAAAATAAGTAAATAAATTGGTGATATTAGTAAGTATTGTATATGTAAGTGTATATTTTGACAAGAAAGCCAAATCTAGATAGAGGAAATTCATTTCACCATCCTTTATCTAGTATCTACTCATTTTCACATCACCACCGACAAGTCTAGGATCATAAAACTAGCCTAGAATGACTAAAATACCCTCAATTATGCTAATGAATTATTCAACACTTGGAAAAAAGTAGGCAAGAACTTAGTCAAAGAATGATATGATGAACTATTCAACTCAACAGACAACAAGTAACATAGCATGGAGAAAAACTAGCTTAATTATCACCACAAATTGTAAGCAAAAAATCTTAACCATAGTAATTCAAGGTAGAAAGTTCTTATTTAGCATTTTACCTGATTGGAGAAGAAAACTCTCTTGCCATTGCCAGGAAGATCTTTCTTGGACTGAACCCATGAGTTGCAAGGGAAGTGGACAGGTCCACAAGCAAAACCCTCAATTGTGATGGTCTCTAAGAAAAACTCTTGCTGATGCTTGTTAGTTATTATTATCGCCCCCGGGACACCAAAGTTCGAATCCACCAGAAACTCAGCTGTGTAGTTAACCCTCTCAGATTTCAAGTTTGATTTCTTGGACCAGTCCTTTAGTGCTGCTTCACTGCTCTTCCATGTCCTTCTTGTTTCTGCAGATAACGCAATGCAATCGATCCGTTAGACTGATCCAAATGTTTGTGATGTCTATAATTAACGGAAACTGATTGTCTAAATTTTAAGTTTTGGAGTTGTCATACTATCTGTACCATTTAGAATATGTCTAGACTTTTACATAAAAGTAGACATAAATTTGAGTACTCTACACCAAATCACCCATAAATATGAAGTTTTAAAGATTAAAAGGGAAAAGAATCATAATTTCTTCCATTAATCATCTTCATAACCAAACAGCTTCAGCCTTTTCCTTGTTTCCCCTGTAAGAAGGGGCAAATAAGAAAGCACCTTTTGGAATAATCTATTTATACTCATTTTATTTTATTTGATCTAGTTTGTTTATCATGTGATAAACGTTCCCTACCACTATTAAAGTTATAATGAATAGGGACAAAAGAAATTTCCCATTTGGGTCAGTCAGTATATGAACAAAAACAACAGGAAAGGCAACATGTATCCATTTCTACAGAATATTCAACTAATCAGGCAAAATAGAAATGAAAGTCAAAAACCCAGATGGAAAAATGGCATAATAATCTAATTAACACACAATTGACTGCAATTTAAAGCAAACCCACAAAGATTAGAAGCAAAATTGAGCACTTACTAGGATCAATTTCAGTGCTGACAAGCTCAAGAACTACATTTCTCCCAATCAAATCAGTCAAAGCATCCCATTGCTTAAAAATGGCTTCCTTAAGATCCTCCTTGATCTTGTTCCTAACTGTAACCACAGCTCTCACCTTCACCTTTGCATTTGATGAAGGAAAATAAGAAGAGGAAGAGGAAGAGGAAGAAGAAGAAGAGGAAGATTTCTCCAATTCTTTGGTATAATTTTCCCTTTTAGGAGATTTAGTCACCACAAAATCCTCACTAATGGCAGCCATAACTAACCCACCACACCTCCTTGCTTGCTTCCTAACCAAATGGGTTCTTTTAATACTCCCATTTGGACAAAAATGGCGGCTTTTGATACAAATTGGAAGTAATTTTGCAGTGGTAGAAGAGGGCAAAAGAGACGAAGAAGAAACACCCTCCATTATTGACGCCCTCATGATTTGTAAACAATAAAAAGCTTGCAAATTTCTTCAAATTCTCTTACGAGATTTTATGGGTTCGCAAGAAAAATCCTCAAAAGGCGATCAAAGAATGGAGGTGGAAATCTAAGGTGGGATGTGAATGGTGGAAGCACATATATATATAGCACCATGCCACCATGGCCGGCAAGTATGAGCACCCATTTCAAAATTTAATTTTTTTATTATTTTATTTTATGTTTGTCAAATTTGATGAGTATGAAGGTTGGAACTCGGAAGGACGGAATACGGCGTGGGTCAAAACTCAAACCCGAGTTTGCCGAGTGAAACGAGTGACACGGGTGGAGGTATAAGCTCATACTTGGGTCCACTTTTCCATTTTCTCTTTAGTGTTTTTAAATTTATGGAAATAATCATAAGTATTATTATTTTCAAAAAACTAAATCAATATTTTATAAGTCTAACCTACTTATTCTCATATTTAACACAATTATATAATTCTTATAAGGACATAATTATTTTTTTATTATATGATTATTATTTGGAGGCTTGAGTTGAACTCACATTATTTTTAATATTATTTTGATCAAAAATTTCGATGCAATTATACTTCAATTATTGATTATTAGAGAAATTATTAAAAAAAATTGATTCCAAAATAATCTGAAAAAACTGTCCAACACATCCTAAATCTTCAATCACTTAAAAAAAAAAGTGTTATTATGATAATTTAACCATCTAATAACATTTGTTTCTGTATAAGGATTATTGTCTAACAATATGAGATCATTTATCTGTTAAAAAAATTAAATTAAGACCTTTTATTTTAATAGCATTTAATTTTTTGTTTTTAAATTAGATAAATTCAGAAAACCTGGATGTTCAAATCTTTCAAATCATTTTTGATAAATCAACAATTTATATTTTCATAACTTATTTTTTATTCTAAAAAGAATGGGAAATTGCTTTAAGTACCACTAGTTCAGTGTCCGCACCTTGTGCGCGTTTTATCTGAATAAGAATACTATATTATAATTTTTATTATATATTAATATTAATTTAAATAAAATTTAATTATGAGTTACAAAAATTGGAGTAATTAATACTACCTTCTTAAGAAACGTGTCGTGCATTATAGCTTGATTTATGGTTTGCAATTAAAATTATTCTACTTTCATTATTGGTTAATTATGAAATTCGATTAAAACTATTTTTGTTAGAATATAAATTAATTTAAATTTAGTATTTGAAGTAATCGGAAATTCTTTTTTTATTCTATTTTCATAGTAATCTATTTTAAATTAATAAGATGACGTGTCATGATGATATATTTGATGAAAGATAACGTGGCATGTTTGATTTTAATAAGAATTTTTTATAAAAGAATTAATGGCAAATCATTAATTATATTGTGATAAATATGTAAATAACTCGAAAAAATCTCAGTGACATATTTTAGGATGCGACACGTAAGTAAAATGTTGGTTTTAGTTATATATATTTTAGTTATATATAGATTGGTAAGTTAATATGAATTGATATGAAAAAAGATTTTACTTTGATATCTTGGTGAGTGTTCTGTTTTTTAATTTATATAATTATTAAAAATAATAAATAAAATGTTGTTTAGAATAAAAGTACTAAAGTATAATCAATAGTTGGGTGATGCCTTGGAAATTCTTCGTGCATATCTTGGCCTTGCACAAAAAACATAAATATTTTATCTTTTCAATTTCTGCGTTAAGAAACTCCGGATAACTATATAGTACATTTAACGTTCTAAAATTTTATAAAAATATTAAATACCCTAAATTGTAACTAATCTTTTTATTAACTTTATCACTCACTAACTATCATCATTTATTATAAATAAATTAAAAATTACATAAATACATAAATTAATGAGAATTTTTATTTACACGAAACACTTTAAATTTATATACTTATTAAATTTTAGAAATTAAAAATGTGTAATATGTTTAAAATACAGTTTAAATACTATGCATATATATTTTGTATAAGGTAATGCCATTAGTTGTTAATTGAAAGGATAATGCATGGGAACAAGACTTTTGGGTATGAAAACAAAAAAATGACCTCGAATGGTATACGATCCATAAATAAACAATCTAAAGAAGTGATATTAAATCGTAAACCATCTAAGTATATCCATATATTATTTTTCTAAAGCATACTTTAAATTATTTTTAAAAAGATCTTTATTGTTTTGCATTCATAAGTAATCGGATTGACGTACGAACCTTTACTAGAAAACTTGTTGTGTTGGCATATGTTAAGCAAACAAATTAAACACGACATGTACTTTGATTTAGTGCTTCATTAACTAAATAACAAAGACCATATCTCGCCATTTTCATGATGCTTGACTTACATAAGTATAAGGATGATGTTATACTCATATTATTATTAATTGTTTTTACGATGAAATTTAATTGTACTTAGTGTTGGGTTCTTGCCCCCTAAATATCTGTGTTCGGACTTGCGATAAAAACATTCACATCATATCTGACAAATCGGAATTCCACGAAATTAAGGAGATTTTTTTAAAATATTTTTTGTATTTTGTATTGGGTTCGTTTCATTAGTATAAGATTTTTTAACCACTCTTTATCTGCTTAAATAGTTTATTAACAGTATTACAAAATTACTTTGTAGTGAAGAATAGAGATTCGTACGGAAATTTTTTTAAAAAAATAAAAAATAAAATGCTAAAAAGCTATATACATGGTTTTCGTTTTACCAACAAACAAACAAACTCGCAATCCAATGGTTTTCAGTGAACGCGGGGCACCTAGCACCAGAGTTCAAAATTTTAATAAGTCAACATCGGGCGTCGGCCTTTTTCCCGGAGAAAAAAATGAGGGTTACCACTCAAAAGCACGGTTTAAGATTGTTAGGTTTTTCGATTGTTTTTGGAATGTCATTTCTTTTGCATGGAAATTCCGGATGGTGCCCATGTGGTTTGGGGTATTCCGGATTTTGCCCACAGGTTTTTTTCAGTTCGGATGGTGCTCCATGTGTTTTAATATTTTCTGAAAATGCCCAATTACATTTATATTGTAGAGGGATGTTAACTAAAATATAAAAAAAAATTAAATGAGAAAATTTTCTTTTTAAAAAAGGAGATAAAAGAGGCTAAACATTTTGCACATAAATTTTTTTTAAAAATTAATTTAAGTTGACATCTCTTTGCAATTTAAATGGAGTTGGGCATTTTTCGGAAAATATGAAAACACAAGGGTACCATCCGAACTGAAAAAAACTTGTGGATTAAATCCGGAATACCCCAAACCACAGGGACACCATCCGAAATTTCCCTAGAATTAATTATGGAATTGTGGAAGATAAAAAAATGTGAAATTGGTATTGTGTTTTTTAGGCATTTGGATAACCTTTTGTTTCTGGTTATGTCTTTTGCTTAATGACATGAAGTTTGTTTTAATTGTAAATAAACGAGAATAACTTATTCATATCAGCATCAAAGATAGGGAAGCAGGTCCGGAGGCTGACCACCGACGCCCGTCTTTTCGGAAACTAAAATAGAATTGAGCGTCGGTGCCATCCGACGACATTCCGTATGAACACCTTTTGTTAGCAACAAATAAATCGAACGTCGTGTAAATAATACCCAATCAAATATTACTCTATCTTTAATAGTTCAAAAAAATTACTTCTTAACTCTTTAAAAAAAAGACTTAAAATATTACGAAAAAGTGAAGAAATAAAAACTTACATATAATGAAAAGAAACAAAAAAAAATAAAATTGAATGAACCGACCTCCTTCCTACTTAAAAAAGATGAAAAGATAGACTATGTTTTCATATTATTAACTTTTCATATTAACTTTGAAAAGTTTGGGTTAGACTTAGACTAGAGTTTGTAATTTGGATTATTTTTGTTGAGTAATTATTTAGATTTGTATAGATCTAATTTTTTTGGTAGGTGAAAAGTATTAATAGTTGGTTTCCTATCAACTTCCTGACAAGATCTAAGTATTAATTGTTGGTTTAAATCTTCTTCTTTTTTTTCTGTCTTTGACATATCGCTCTTTTAGTTGGTTAATTTAGTCTAAAAATTTTCAAAATTTTGTTTTTATTTTGAATTTAATTACTACTTTTTAAATATAAATTTAACCAATCAAAAGAATATGATATCAAATTGAAACAGAAGGACAAAAGATTTATACCGATTAGTTGTATGGTTGAATGTTGGTGATTGCCCAAACTCAAAAATATAAATATTGTTGGGAGAATTATAATATTTAATGTGAAATACGTATGATGGACCGCTATAGATCTGTAAAATTTTCAATTGGGTCCCATAATTTATATCTATATATTAATATATTATATTAAAACAGATTTATAATCATTTCGTCTACATAATGTTTTGAGATCATATTAAATAATTTATTTAAATTAGATATAAATCTGACTTTTGTTTTATCACAATTTTATTTAAATTATATTGTATTTTTATTATAATTTATACTCTTTAAAAAAGATTAAAATAACATATATTAAATAGATTAAATTTTACTTTCGTTATAAATATAACTTTATTTAAATTAGATATTACGTCAACATTTTATATATCTCTATTTTAAATTCTAAAATTTTTAATATAAAATAAATCATTTAAATTAGATCTACTTGTACAACGTTTCATTTAAAGTCTGGTACAATTGGTCCATTATCGTTTATAAGTCTTCATCGGTGTAACTAGATGAACATGTATTGGATCTCATTCTCTTTATAGTTAGTCTTGATAGCCGAAATTGAGCCATTTGGTTAACCGTTTTGATATCATATTAAAGTCAAATACGAATTGTTGATTACGATTGTATATATACGCTCGTACATGTGTGATAAACATATACACATAACATAATACTAGCGAAACTATAAAGAGAAGAAGATCACAACTTTACATATTGGGTTGTATATTCAACGTGTGATACACATCTCAATATTGAAGTACGACGGACTAATATAGTTTCATCATAAAACCTTCTTTTTTTTGTTAAATTTCATCATAAAACTTGATCGTAAATAAGAGGACTAATCCACAACCACCTATCCTATATATTCATTACATGTCATGGATGTGAAATAATGTTGATGTCCTTACTCCGTACAAAGGGCAACTAGGTAAACATGTATAAAATGAATCTAACACACAACCAGGGTAAAAAACAAAACTTGTCATCAAATAAACGGTTCAAATAACACGTTAAAAGTTTTTTTTTAAAAAAAAATTGAAAGCGGTTAGATTGGTCTACCTCCTGGAGGTAGTCCAACCTAAAGCATCCTTACGGATGAGAACACGAAGTTCAGGATCTTCAGAAAAATTGGTATTGGGGACGAGATTCTCAGATGGGTCAATCGGTCAGCAAAACAGTTTATCTCTCTGAAAATATGAGTAATACGGACTTCGTCAAAAAAACAAAGATCGAGTATGGAGTCAAATATTATCATCCGATCTTCCAAGGACAACTCCATAAACCTTGTAGTGCCTTGATTTTACAAAGGTTATCACCTTCGATTTCGATCTTTTTAATTTGTAGTTTGATTGCCTCTTGTAACCCGGAATTGAGGGCAAAAGCTTCGACTTTTATGATCGAATTGAAATTATTTTTTTTTAGCGTCGAGGCTAACAAATATCATCATTATAATTCCGGATAACATATACAATAAATGTGATTCCCGAATCGAATTTTGATCCATCAAAGTTGAGGTTAAAAGTTGAACGGATCATAGATCAAGTGTCCTATATGTCCTATCCAGACTCCAGTGGTTAGTCGGTCAATCTTATTCCACTTCTATAGTATATTATACAGTATAACATTGTAAGTATTATAAAAGCTTTGTTATAGTTGAAATTGCATGCCAAGGTGGAATATTTCAAATTCACAAATTTAAACATACAAATCTAACTCGATTACTTTGATTTTCTTCCTTGAGGACCAGTTAATGACGTCCCACAATACCAATTGTCATTCAACATACATAATATCTATCATTCTTATTTAGCTTTTATTTATCCATAAAAATAGTTATAATAATTTTAAAAAGTCATATATTCAAGTTTATTACACTTCACCAATTATTATAAATTATCTAATATAAACTCATTTTTAAAAACAAAATTCCATGGATTAACGAAAAACTATGTTGACCACTTAATCCAACATTAAAAATCAATATCATTACCATTCTTTGAAGAATAATATAAAAATGTACATATGAAATAGAATATGTAGAGAGTTCAAACACAAATTTGACGACTTGTAACATTCTTGTACGTTAAATTGTGAGACAAGTGCAAAGTCATGTGGTTAGTAGAGACGAAAGGTCAACGGAGATAACGATACAAGTCAAACTTTATTTTTTAGCAGCCAACAGTTTAATGAAGAAGAGCCAACAGTTCTATATATTCACGTCATTTTAGTACATCAAATCAGTCAAATTAATAAACTTTTTCCTTTATTTTAGCTTCCAGGAAACTCTATGTTATATACTTTTGTATTTTTTGTTATATTAATCTGATTTTTTTACAAAGAATTTATTTTTTTTTAAAAAAAATCAACTTATTTTTAATAACGTTGAATTTGACCCATTTACATGAAAATAGTTATTGGAATAACCACATAAATTATAGAATTGAAAACGTAATCACCAACATTTCATGATTTTTAATCAATAATTAGTTTAGGTCCCGTGCCTTGCACCGGGTATCTTTAATATATATATATATATATATTTTTTATTTTGAGCTTATTAATTACACGTGTAAAATATTATTTACGTAATTTAAAAATAAATATTTTAGGGGTTAAAAAATATATAAATAAAATAGATGGATTTAAAAAAATATAAAATTAAAATAGATGGATTTAAATAAAAGATTTATTAGCGTTAAATGTGGGAGCTCTATTTTAAAATACTGCTCCCACAGCGCGCCACGTCAGCAACCATGTACATTGCTTTAGTAGATACTAGTTTTAATACCCGTGCCCTGCACGGATTAAACGATAATTGTGTGTCAAAAATATATTTGATAATTCATTATGTTGACAATTGTCTTAATTGTTACGTGATACTTGTTGTAAGACTTTAATTTTCACATTATGAATGGAAATCAAGCAAGAATTCAAATCCTGCAATAACAATTGGGAAGGAGGATTTCGGGACAACATCATTTGAGATACTCGAATGTCAAAGTTAATATCAATTCAAGAAAGAATTAGGGTTTATTAAATTAAATGTTAGAGTATGTGATTTGGAATAACGAATAGACGACATTGTAATACGAACTTTGATTTATTTTTAAAAAGTCGATATATATATTTTTCTAAATCGAAATTATTTTTTTGGGGAAGTTTTTTTCCGATTTTTTTTCATATATTTTAAATATTAAATTTATGAGTTTTTATACAAAATCATTTAAAATATCTGAAATTTGTTTCAAAAATTATTAAAATCGAATTTTTTAAAATGATAAAACAATTATTATAAGAAAATGAATTTTTCATTATTAAAATCTTTATTCTAAAAAAATGAATAAATATTTTTGTTAATCATTAAAAAAACTGATTTTAGAAAAAAAAAAAGTTTATAAGTTTCTGGGAAAAACAGTTCAACTTAAAATTAAAAATAAAAATAAAAATATTAAGATCGTAAAAAATTTAAATAAATAATAAAGTTCATAAGTCGTGAAAAAAAAAACGTTGAGTTGAAAAACATATGTAAATAAAATAAGATTAAATTTAAAATAAAGTTTATAAGTTATAGAAGTTATAAGTTCAGTTGAAAATTAAAAAATATAAGTTGAAAAAATTAAGATCTTTAAAATTTGACTGCAAATTTTAAGTGTTTAAATTTTTTAATTACAAATAATTAAAGGTCAATTAATAATATGAGGGACTAAAAAAATAGTTAGTAAAATATTTAAAATAAATTCGTAAATTCAATTTTTAAATAATTTGTGTTAACATGGTGGGACCTAGATTAACAAAGAATTGACACGTGTAAATTTAATGACGTGGATTCATAAGACTGTGCCACGTGTAAATTTAATGTCGTGGATTCACCAGACTGTGCCATGTGTAAGTGTCACGGGCTGAGTTTTCCCTAACTCCAAACGGTGCGGCTCTTAGCTTGTCTCGACCCCTTGTCGTGCTAAGATCAGCCTATTCCCGATGTTGCCAACGAAAGAACTTAAGATTGATGGCTAAGAGAACTTTGAAGGCTTTGTGTGTGGGAATGAAAGCTTTGTATTACAAGAGAGCTTTACAATGCTTGGATGAGAGCTTGGAACTTGGATGATGCAAATGAGGGGGTGACACTCCCTATTTATAGCCCAAGTCCACCTCCTTTATGAGAAGGTTCCGGAAGTCAATTCTCCTAGGTCATTCCAGAGCCTTCATCTCTACACTAAGCCTAGGTTTCACTACACTTCTAGATTATTCCGTAGGGTTCTAGCCAAGCCTACGGAATTCTACACGGTCCTAGATAATTCCGTCATTCTCTAGAGTAGTCCACAATGTTCCGGAAGTTTCCACACAAGTCTACATAATTCCACTTTATTCCGGAAGGTTCCGTCTCCTTCCGGATGTTCCTCCACCTTCCGGAATGTTCCTCCACCTTCTAGAATGTTCCGCCATCTTCCGGAATGTTCCGTCACGTCCCGGAATCCTCTTGAGTATTCTGGATCCTTTGTGATCGTCCTGGATTTTCCCGGAAGACTCTTTGTCTCATTCGTGCCATCTTGACAAGCCTAATATGCATTGACCTTCTTTCATGCCACGACTCCTTATCCTTGTCAAAGGGTGTCTTGGTGGTGTATCTTGGCAAGTCGTCATACCTTGCCAATTTAGGCGTCGTCACGGATGAGCGGTCCGTGACACTCTCCCCCACTTGATTTCGCAACGTCCTCGTTGCGAGTCCATGCTCAAGGTCTTCCTGCACCGTGTCAACCTCTTTCTCTAAAGAGGCATTGTTTTCCGAAGCGTTTCCTCCCACAACATGCCAACTTTCCTCCTGACGGTTCCCGTTGTGTATCCTCCCGAAACGGGCTAGCCTTGCCTTCTTTGGTGTCACTAGGTGGCTTGCCGTCCTCACATGCCCTGGATGCTCTAGACTCCTCCGCTAATCTAGGAGCATTGCATGTCCTCACGGCCCCGAGCCTTGCTACCCTTTCACCCGGCTCCTCCTCGGGTGGCGACTCTTTCCTTGTCGCCTTTTGTGGGCAGTCCTGATTCAAGTGATCACCATCGCACCTAAGGCATCTAAACCGCCTCACATTAGGAGTACTCCTTACAATTGCCCCGAGCCTAAGCGGCTCCCTTTTGGGCTCCTCTTGCTCAGCCGAGACTATAGCGGCGAGCTTGTTTTTGGTCGGGCAGTTCCTTACGAGATGTTCCTCTCCACATAAGAAGCAACTCAAGCGGCGTCGTTCCGTCTTCTCGCTCTTGTCCCTATTGAACTTTTCCTTTGGTTTTGACGAACCCTCCTCGCCCGTGCGAGACCAAATTCTTCGATCCATGTTCTGCTCGCCATCACTCCCTAATGCCACATATTCCTGCTCCTCACACCCACTATTACCCTTTCTCCGCCATGGATTACTTTGTTCATGACTTCGGAACTCGATGAGAGAATCCGCCTCGATCATGGCCTCGGTAAGGGTCTGAACCTTTTGTCGGTGAAGCTCTTATCTTACCCAAGGCTTGAGCCCGTCCATGAACTGGAAGAAGGCTTCCTTCTCGTTCATGTCTGAGATTTGTAGCATTAACTCCGAGAACTCCTTTACGTACTCTCGGGCGGTCTCTCTTTGAGTGAGCCTGCGAAGCTTGGCCCGGGCTTCGTCGGCGGCATAGATGGGGTAGAATTGTTTCTTGAGCTCTGCCGAGAACTCGGCCCAAGTGGTTATCGGGGTTCCTCCAGTCCTTTCACAGGTCCTTCTACGCCACCATAATAAAGCTATATCACCGTGACGCGGAAGTATTGTTCCATGCCCCACAAGAAGTTCTCTACGTCTTTGGCGGAACGACTTCCCTTGAACGTAGTTGGTTTGGGTGCGTTCACTTTCTGTAGTGGGGCAACTCCGACAAGGCCAGCCCCCATAGCTATCTTGCATGTCGCCAACTCCCTTATGACCGTCTCCAGCTTGTCGGTCAGCGCCTCAAACTTGGCCTTGAGAACTTCATGTTCTGTGGCAAGGGTCTTGTGGGACACGTTCACGGCCCCTTGGAACTCCCCCTTGAGTTCCTCAATAGAGGATTCCATCGTGGATTCGACGTCATCAACCCGCTTGTTGGCGTCGAAGATGGAGTCCCGCATTTCGCCCACGGCCAACTCGACTTTCTCTAGCCTATCCTCAGTGCTTGACACCACGTCCCTTGATGCATCCCTTGCGGCTTTCTTGCCTTTCTTGCTCACATCAACGACTTCCGACACGCCTCCTTGGCTAGCCATCGAAACCTCCCTCGGACCTTAACGTGCTCTATGTCCCTGCCTACTTACCAACCTTCTTTGCAAACGCTTGGCGATCCACAGAGAGCTCCTCTCGATCTGTGCCCCTGCTATTTGCCTCCCTTGGTTGTAAGCGCTTGGCGCTCGAATAGAGTGATCGTCCGAACCTTCGCTCTGATACCACTTGTCACGGGCTGAGTTTTCCCTAACTCCAAACCGTGCGGCTCTTAGCTTGTCTCGACCCCTTGTCGTGCTAAGATCAGCCTATTCCTGATGTTGCCAACGAAAGAACTTAAAATTGATGGCTAAGAGAACTTTGAAGGCTTTGTGTGTGGGAATGAAAGCTTTGTATTACACGAGAGCTTTACAATGCTTGGATGAGAGCTTGGAACTTGGATGATGCAAATGAGGGGGTGACACTCCCTATTTATAGCCCAAGTCCACCTTTATGAGAAGGTTCCGGAAGTCAATTCTCCTAGGTCATTCCAGAGCCTTCATCTCTACAACTAAGCCTAGGTTTCACTACACTTCTAGATTATTCCGTAGGGTTCTAGCCAAGTCTACGGAATTCCACATGGTCCTAGATAATTCCGTCATTCTCTAGAGTAGTCCACAATGTTCCGGAAGTTTTCACACAAGTCTACATAATTCCACTTTATTCCGGAAGGTTCCGTCTCCTTCCGGAATGTTCCTCCACCTTCCGGAATGTTCCTCCACCTTCCGGAATGTTCCGCCATCTTCCGGAATGTTCCGTCACGTCCCGGAATCCTCTTGAGTATTCTGGATCCTTTGTGATCGTCCTGGATTTTCCCGGAAGACTCTTTGTCTCATTCGTGCCATCTTGACAAGCCTAATATGCATTGGCCTTCTTTCATGCCACGACTCCTTATCCTTGTCAAAGGGTGTCTTGGTGGTGTATCTTGGCAAGTCGTCATGCCTTGCCAATTTAGGCGTCGTCACGGATGAGCGGTCCGTGACATAAGTTCACGGGCTGTTTTAGTATATAGATAGATATATAGAATATAGATTATATTTTTTATTTGAAAAAACTTTTCAATGATAATTTTTCAAACATTTTTTTTTCAATAAAATATTTTTCTATTTTCCCCCCAAAATATGTTGATGATTCTACTGTCAACCACAATTAATAGTCCATGTATGATGTATCATGTATGGACTCAACAACCCTTGACATTTATATTTTTATATTTGCACCGTTGTGTTAACCGTCCATAATTACACCGTCAATAGTTGACAACGTAATTTTTTTAACAAAATGTTGTAGAATTTTTTTTAAAAAATTGAATTAAGTGGCTAGAAACAAATCTGAAAAGATGACGGGTAAATTTTCATTTTTATGACTCGCCTTAGTTAATTAAAATGAGTATATTTGCTAACTAGCATTCACCGATAATAAGTTATACAAATTGTCATCCTCACAAAAACAATTGAGAATTTGTCCCTTTACTCCACATTCATTATTCTATTTTTCTCCCCCACTAACTACGAGGAAATGCATACTTAAGTAAATTATTGTTGAGGACAACCAAAAACTTAAATTATTAAAAGTGAAACCTCATCCAATTAACTCTTTAAAAATTGGCTCTTATTTACTTGTTAATTTAATAAGTTGAAATATAAATAAAACTACCGTTAGAAGAAAAAAATGACTTATTTATGTGTTATGTATTATATTTTTATTTATTTTATATTTAATATGTATTTTTTTTAATAAAAAAACGATATCCGCTTGAAGCCCAACCACGAATAAGGCCCCATATCCAAGTTCCGGACTTAACCCTAATCAAGCTCGGTTTTATGTAGGTCTATGATGTAATAGAAATCGAAATTCCGTACATGACCTAAAGGCAATTAAAAAGTTTTAAAAAAAAAAAAGGGGTAGAAATGTAATTTGGACGGCAAGCTTTAGCACCGGCCATGATATATTGAAACCTGAAACACGCCCCTACACAACTTTATGAATCACGTACATCTCACAAATCACACTCATAAATCATAGTCAATCGCTTTTATGCATAAACTTATTATTGATATTTCATTTGTGTTAATAGAATTCATTTTGAACGTTGGCTCAACTTCTTTTTCAATTGTAATCGTTTAATTTGTGCTAAATCGACCTTTTCTAAAATCCTATACAGACTGACGATAGATCGAGAGTCGTGTTCATACGAGAATACATACATGTTAGTTCCAAATACGTCACATAAGTCCAAATATTTAAAGGTATTTGATACTCTTCAACTTACTTGCCTTTAAATATACTTTATTCACTTGAGACAAATACTAAATATAAGATCAAATTTATTTCTAACTGGAGACAAAATATTCACTTGTTATTGTTAATTTTGCATTTTTTTTACATTATTAATAACATGTATTTAATATATGAAGAGTGTCAATGTAATTTTCAAGAAAAATAAATAAATACAAGTCTCGAATATGTTATAACATATTAATGCTTTTAATTGTATAATTGTGTTGTGGAGAATAATTTATCATGACTAATAAATTTTTTTTATTTATTTAAAGGGAAGGAATTTCAAACATCGAATATGTATGGTTTATAGAAAAAACAAAATGAGGATTTTGTTAATGTCTCACTCGATTGAGCCCCTCGACACTTGAAGTTCTAATATACACATTTTATGTAATAATCGGAGGTTTTGGAACAATATTGGTAAAACTATAAGAAACTCTAAGATAAATCAATTGATACACAAGGTCAATCTTATGCGGTTGTGGTAACATTTTTGTTACTTGTTGTATTTTAAGTAGGGCTTGACACAAATCCCGTAAATCTCGGGTCCGTTCCGGTCCCGATGGTTTTTCATCTAAAAATTTTAAATCCCGTCCCGTCCCACCAAAAATATTATGGGAAGGGATATGGGCCTTACCTTCCTCGTCCCGCAAGGCCCGTCTTGTCCCGTATATATTAAAATTTAAATATAAATTAAATAATTAAATATATAAACCTAAGGAGTAGTGATCATTGTGTAATTTTGTTGTTATAAATTAACAATTGTTTAAGTTCATATACAAAGGGCAAAGGAAAATTGAACTTAGTTGCGACATTGTTTAAGGAGTAGTGATAATTATGTAACTTTGTTCTTATATTTTATTTTGGATGTTTAGACTTGACAAGTTAATCATATTTTGTAAACCTTGTTGCGACATTCTATTTTAATGTCTTTCGTTTTGAAAATATCAACTAATATTTGTTTTCGTAAATTGTTAATTTTAAACGGAAAAGGAAAAAAGAATGTTTACATAGATCATGCGGGATTAGTCCCGTCCCGGTCCCAACCGGGATAGGGCCCAATGGTTTTTAGTAAAAAAACTCAAGGCCCGTCCCGGTCCCGTCCCATATATAATGGCCGGGATGGGACGTGGGATGACCTTAATCCGTCCCGTCCCGTCCCATGCCCAACCCTAATTTTAAGTTTCAGGATGAAACTTTTTCTAAGTGGTCACTAATGTAATAACCCGAATTTTGATTATCCGGGAGAGATTTTCGTATTAGGTTTCCTTTGAGTTTTATGATAAATGAGTGGTCTTGGTATATGTCGAATATATATATATATATATATATATATATATAAATATAAGTGACAAAGTAAAACAATTATTTTGGAAATTTAGTGATGATATATACTTTTCTTTCGGATTTTAGAAATATGTTGAGAATTTTTCCGAGCGATATCAAAGTTGAGAAAAATATCGTTCATAGACTCGTAAGGTTTTATGGAGCTTGCTAGAAACCCATTTCAAAACTTGTAACATTATTCACTATTTCCAATTTTACTATTCATTGTCTCCTACCTCCCAATACCCTAACCATTCACTCTTCTTGGTTTCTCATCCCGGGATCACTATTCACCACCGGAAGAGCATCATTTTGAGCCAAACCCACTAGTTCCCGTTGTTTCTACCGAGTCGGAACCGATCCACCGATTGAGTTCTCTTGCTCAAACCGGATCCGGGGTGCCTTTCTCGAGCTCCGCCGCTCCAACCCTAAACCGCCCAAGAGTCCACTACTACCGCCGAGAAGCGGCATCACAACCGCTCCAACATGCGCAAACCCGAGGAGAACAAGAGCAATCGTCAAACTGTGAGCCGACATGACGATGATGTAACAACCTGAGTTTTTAGTAACCCAAGACATCACTAGGTTAAGGATCACACAATGTGTCCCATCAATTATCTTGACAACAACTTCACAAATAGGACATTGTAAATTTGCAACAAGAAGCACGACAAAATAAAGAAAACATCCAACATGTCATATAAAAAACAACACATCTACAGAGTTGCACACGAGCAACAAAGAGTCGCTTGCAAGCGATTAGTTTCAAAAGAAGTTCAACCAACCCTTGAGTTAACACTATCCCATATGTCCACTTCCTGTATCTGACGTCCTTGCAGTGTTCCTATGATCGGCATTACCTAAAGGTTAAAAACCGTTAGCCATCGATCATAATCTATCAACGAGAGATCATATCAACACATCAGAACACAACACATGTATTCAGATACCATATAACGTGCTCATGAGATTATATCATGTTTTTATGAATGATGCACATGAATGCAATATGAAATTTACAATTAGCGACCTAGACCAAATCCGGAATCATTGCTTATACGATTCTGGTTTTGGTGTGAGCATCACCATTTTACATATTAGGTTAATTCGTACATTTTGCTCTTAGGTCGGAGCCAGGCTGATCAAGCCTCGGGTCAGGATTACTCGTGGTGGGTTGTAGTCTTAACCACTAACCACATGCAACATTTTCCCGTTCATGTTAATGCAAACATTTACCATTATAATTATGTGTGCAACCCAAGTCTAGAAAACTATCAGACTCGGTGTCATTCTTATACAAGCGCAAGTGATCCCGACTTGGCAAAGCTCCGTCATTCATAGCAATTTCTAGCGACCTGGCTAATGGTTAAGCCCAACGCCTTGACTTACGCTAGCGACCGGGGCGACGTACCGGCCCAACATCACTGTTGCTGCTAGCGACCTGGGTAATGGTTAAACTCAACGTCATTTACACATATTTACATGCTCTTGAACTTTATAGGTCGTCGTCATATCACACGTCTCACAAGCTTATCATGCCATACACTACCATGTCTCAACAGGCTAACACGTGTCGTTTGAATCATTTTATAACAATGGCATGATATACACATCATAATGTATATCATCATTAACAATTAACACAACAAGATATAAATCTCTAAGGCACGGGTTTCTGTAGATCGCAGCTTAGTAAGTCCGAAGACTTACCTAGATACGCTCACAAGACAAAGTACGCTACAATCAGATCAAAATCTTCAACAATACCTGTTAGGAATATCATATTCTTCATATTAAACTTCTTGCTTCAAACATCAATTAAATTCATTCTTTGAGTTTTAATTAGTTTTATGACATTTCTCGAATCTTAATTTAATTAATTAATCATTTAATTAATTAATCAAATTTTGGCAGCGTAACATTTTGCTTGAAGGCAATTTCGAAACAACCTGTTATCAAACCTAAGATCATCAAAATAACTAAACGAAATAATGGAAGTTCCATTTATCCATTTTGACAAGCCTAAGGTCAATTATAGGCCAAATCGCAAGACGAAAAAAAAAAATTTCATAACTAATTATTTGTTACTAACTCAATTGACGAACCGAAAGAAGATTTTGAATCACAACGACGAAGACTACCCTCGGACACCACCATATTCACCGTAAATTGGACGATGGAACCGGCCAGGTAAGGGATATGCTCGACCTGACCTTAACTTCGTTAGAGATGCGAAACGTTCGTACCGAAATGAAGAAAACAAAAAGAGGAATCCGAAACCTCAAACGGAATTAAAATCGGATTACAAACGAAGAGGTAGATCTGAATTTGAAGGTTGAGAGAAATTAGAGCTTTTACGAAGAAAATGTACAAGAAATTGAATTAATAAATGAATTTAGAAGAGGATAATTATCCTTTAGCGAAGTAGATAATTATTCTTTGACCGATTCGAATGCGATTTGAGCCCCTTCTCCAAACTTTTTGAAATTGGAGTAATAAATCCGGGAATGATTATTCCACAACATTCTCGGAAAACGCGTATTCTTAAGTTTCCTTTCTTAGCCGCTGAGAAACAAAATAACGACTCTTTTGGCCGTTTTCCCTTTTCATGTTATTTCACATATAGGACTTATTCGATGTCCTCATCATTTATCTCAACTGTAATTTTATTAATTAAAGCTCTCAAACGCTCCAAATAACAGCGGATGGTAAAAATTATTCTACGGAGAAAAAGTGAAAATTTCCTCACAAGTCCAAAATTACGCCAAAAACATAACGGTGGAACTCATACTCGTCATTTAGGCATTCTTCGTGAGTTATGAGTCAATTACTATCGATGATTAAGTAAATCATCATTAATTAAGATTATGAGAAATCCTAGCTTTTATAGATGAAGCCACCGACTCGTCGTCAAGTCCACCAGAGAACACCAACCGAGCCCAGATCCGACCCGTCGTGGACCGTCATGACCTCCTTTCACCGGAAATCACCTCGTGACACCGGAATGCCTCTCACCCACATCGAACTCGATCCTTGTCATCCAGGTAAGCGGGACCACCTCCATTCTCGCGATTTGCCGGTGAACCCATATTTTCTTCCACAGTCGACCGCCGTGCCTCCTACCACCGGAAGAACCAATTGTTGAAACCTCATGAAACCCTAATCGGGTTTGGGGCTTTTGTGGGTAAATTACACAAAACCTCCTAAAATTTTACTTAAGTTTTTAGCCCGAGTTTTATTAATTTCATAGTTTACCTCTATTTTGGAAATTACAGGAAACAACCCAATTTTATAACCACATAAGTAGCCCATATTTTTTGAAAGTTCAGTTTTTATCCCAAGTGAAGTAATTACGTATAAGTACCCAAATTTATTTTTTTTAGAAAATGAATCATATTTCTGAGATTGTGAATTATGACCTCAGTTGGCAAATGGAAGGTACTTGTATAAGTGGATTCATGAAGTGAAGAAGACCTTCATTGTGGGAGTTCTTGGAGTTTACAAAAGGTATAGAGATATGTTTTGGCATAAAATATAGTCGGAAAATGACTAAAGATGGATTTTATGATTTGAAGGAATAATGACCTAATTTGGTGTATTTTATGGTAAACGAGTTGGGTTCTCCGTTCCTATAATACAATAGGAGATATTATTTATGTTTAGATTATTATATATTAGAAGCTTAATGATAAAGTGCATAGTCTTAGCTAAGCATGTTAGATGATTTTAGAAATTTGGGTATATGACTTTTTATGTTGCTAGAAGGTTAATTAAACTATTAGAAAGTTCGATAAGTATTTCACTCCTAGAAGTCCTAAGAAAGTCTTATGAGTGTTTCTAGGAGATTATAAATATATTGATAGGTATGTTCACCGTTTATCAGGTATTTGATATGGTACACACGTGTGGACTTTGCCTTGTAATGACCGATTGTCGATGAGTTCAGGTAAGTCTTATACACTTACTTATCTAGCTTTTCTCGTATTGGTGGGTACTATTGTAGTAGTGGTATGTGCTTGGTGGTTTATAATTATAACTTGAATAAGACAACGTTACTATATTATGAGACCCAAGTGCATGTATAACGGGTCGTGGCATCACTGTCCAACTCTGTCATGAGATTGGGAGGTTCTCTACGACTAGCTCATTTAGGTACGGTGAGATGCATCGAACCACTCCTCTTGGCATATGGGGACGGAGGCGAGGGTCGGGAGACCATCGTGCCACACAATAAGTTGAATATAGAGTGAATCACATAATAAAAGATAATAACGAGGTTTTGTGTGCAAGCATGTTGTTGTGTTTATTTCCTGCATTGATGAGTGTTTTTATTATTGCCGTACTATCTGATACTTAGGATTACTAGCTAACGTTTTTACCGTTATGTTGTTAGATTTATTGTAGGGTAAGAAATTTATAGGGTAATCCGAAGCAGATGGTCAGCCGGATCCACGTATTCATATAGATGGGGTGGCATTTCAGTTTTACATGCATATAAGATGGCTTAGTGTTTTAGTATGTTAGTAGTTTTCGTACAAGACTGTCTCATGTCATGCATTCATGACATTATTATTTTGTAATACGTTTTCAATTGTTTTATACATTTGTGTCTTGTTGTAAGATCTAGTGAAATTATTGTCCTAATAGGGTCGAGATTCTTTATGAGATCCTAGTCCGTGACACATCGGACTTCTTAAATTTAGGGTGTTACATTTCACTTGATTGAGAACATTAAGCTTTTTTTAATTGTTGAAGTTAAAATTAGAAATTAGCTGAACAAACTTACTTTCTTATAAGCTTGATGATTGATTGAGAGAAAATAAATTATTATCATCGATATACATGTGAAATCACTTAAACTGATTTTTTTTTATTTAACATTAATTTTATTGAGTTATACATATAATATACCAGTCAATAAGGTACCAAATGCTCTATAAACTTCCCCACATAGCTTATGTTCTTCCAAAAACTTAATGTTTTCTATAATCTTCGTAAGTTTAATAACCTCCATAAACTAATCATCTAAACGATCATAGGTATAATGAAATTTAGAATAATTGAAAATTCCCATCAATAAAATAAGACTGAAATTGTTGTATTATTTACGGTAAATTATACTAATTAATTTAAATTAGGTTATTTTTCATAAAACTACCTTTAAAACATGTAGTTGTACAAAATCACTCAAAAATATTATTTTAATATAATTATTTATGTTTACTAAACAATAAATGAAGGTTTTTATTTATCAAAATTGGTCTTACTATAATAAATTAGCCAGAGTATTACATTTTGAAAATGCTAAATAAGGAGTAATTCGTACTCCGTATATATTGGAAGCCAAATCTGAAATGGGCCAAAGAGAAGATACGTTAGTTGAGGGAATGGAAGCCCACATGTTCTTCACTCACCTCAATCATCACTTTCAATTATTTTTGTCTTCTTCCTGCTCTCAACTTAACAAAATTATTGTAAATATAAAGTATTTATATGGTTGAATTATTCGGATCGGATAACAATTTCACCGCACTCGATTTATATTTGAATCATCTGATCCAAAAAAAATAAAAATAAAAGGTGGACGATGTGTGAAGGTCTTACACTCTTACACATATTACTCACTCGAAATATACTTGAAATATCTTGATTTTGTAAATGTAGTCTTAAAATCAAAAAAGAATAATACTTTTATTATTGTTTACTTTATAATATAATGGGTTTATATCTTATTTAATTTAATGGTACTATTGATTTAAAAGTCATTGATTATATAATATATGTAAAAAAAATACTGTAAAAATGCATTATATATTAACAATATTTATAACTCTTAATCATCCACGGATGAACCCGAATCACACAATCATTTGATGGATGACGGACAAGTATATCAATAAGGTTAACTGGTGTGTGATGAAAATGCTTCACCCGACCATTATCATTCCTATACTTGAATCCAACTCATTAATAACGAGTTGAACACGAACATGTCAAATCTCGACTCAAATACAATCTTTGTACCAACCCAATCAACTTATGATGTAATTGTTATATGAATCAAACTACTATATATTAACACATTTTAAAACGCAATAAACATCTCGTTTGGCTGAAATAACAAATCTACACCACCAATCCGCTAACAAAATTTGAAGCCATTAAATTTGGCACTTAATGCATTCACAACTCAACCAAATCTTGACCACTTCTATACTAGGCTCAAAGTAGGTTGTCTTGGTCAACTTATACCACTAAGGCACTAACACTTTCGATTTTTTTTTAAAAACTTTTTATTATTACCTCTATTTTAATTTACTACTCCCTCCCATCACAAAAAAAAAAAAACTTTCTAGTTACAATTATTAAGAAAATTATTAAACAATATTAATCTTATAAATTTTTTCCTCAATTTTACAACTCATTAATTGTTCACCACCATTTTACACCAATAAGTGAACATTTTATTATAAAAATATTCAATAATAACAATTTTTAAAAACTATTCTCACAACTCTCTCTTAATTAATAATCTTGAAAACATAAAACAAAACTTAAACTTGATCAAAATTTTGATGCTAGAAAGTCATTTATTTATGATCGGAAGAAGTAATGTATTTTATTTTTTGACTTTCATGTTAAGTTTACTTCATTTGGCCAATAAAAAAAACAATCATCAATTGCGAATAATATAATAAGCAATTAAAACAGGGTTTTTAAGAAGTTATATATTATAATATTTTTGTTGAATAAATTTCTACTTGAATTGGTTAGACATGTACAAAGTCAGGTCTGTAAGTCGGTTTACCCGTCCGTATAATCGAGCAGGTATAACAAAATTATAGGACAAAAAGTCCGACCCAAAGTCTGCTCGGATAGATACAAATAAGGGTTCAAGCCTATCGAGCCATAGAGTCTAACCCGAAAGCCCGCTTTTTTTTAAAAAAAAATTTGAATATTCAAAGTAAGGTTCAAATGTTCATGATACTGAGATACTTTGTTTTTATATAATATTTTATCTTTTTATATTTAATATGAGTTTTTTCCGAAACCAGACCTGGATGGACAAGGACGAGACTTTAGACCTAAATTCCGGACTTGATCGGAGTCCGTCCTAGAAAAATGGACAAGTTTTATTTTGAAAACAGGAGATCTAAACTTAGTATACTATTGGTGTAAGATTTTGGGTAATCTGATCGTGACTAGAAGCATGTTGCAAAATTTTGTAACCACAAATTGAGGTAGATTTTTAAAGCTTTATAAATATCAACTTCCAATGAGTTGGAGATGCTTCTTTTAGTACATACAAACATGCAAAAACGATATATGTATGCCGTATGCTTGCTTTCTTATCTCTTCCTTCTTTTGTTTCGTTTATTTGTCTCATATCTTAACTACTTTTCCTCGTCTGCTTTCGTTTATTTCTCACATTTTTTTAAGTATTTTCTACTGCCTTAACTAGCTAAGTGATAATGTATTTTCATTTACCGGAAATGATAAACTTGTTTGAAACGTTCAATTTAAATAAATTAAACCTTTTGATTTTACCACGGTCATTCACCTGAATACATTTTTACATGTCAATTAATCATTTAAAATATAAATATTTGGCATCTAAAAACATTTGTATGTATTGTTTTCTCTCGTATTCTCCGTGTCCACAATTTACACCGTGTTAATTTTACACACAAAAGTGATTTTTAATGTTAACCCAAAGAATAATTTTATTTAAAATGTCAACTATTATTTCATATTTATTTCTTACAATGAATTACTTGTTTTTCTCTATTTTCCTCTCTTTCTTTTGTGATATCTAGACATTTATCCCGTTAGTTGTAACTCTAAAAACGGAAATGAAAACAAATCAGTACTAAATGACACATGTGTAGAAATATTAAAAGTGAAAAGGATAAAATGTAAAGAGGATTTGAAACTCTCGACCATCTAAATTCAATATTGAGTTGTAACCACTATGACAAATACTCTATTGTCAAGTTAATCAACTAAAATAAATATTATGATGCCTAGAAAAATTAGGAGTATGTCTTATTAGATCCAATGACACATGTTATCGGATGAGTATGTATATATCACTGTTATAGAATGATTTTATGAATGAACAATGTCATTTAAATAAATAAAGTTTGTTTTCGTTCTGTTTTCAAAGTTAAACCAAACGGAACCTTATTTTTTTATCATTTTCCAAAAGATACAAAGGGTGGTATGGCATTATATACACATACTCAATGATTCAACACAAAGTCACCAATGAAATAGACTTAACACGTACATTATGGTTTCATAGTGTACGTGAGGATGTAAGTGGTGATCACCCACATGCATTATCTTGATTGTTGATGCTTTTGGTACTTTGTTTTTACTTTACCACTTTCACGTTTTAAATATGAATTCCGCTCAAATTATATTATGTTTGGTTTTTAGACAACTTTAAGATCCGTGGAATCTACACCCCTCTTTTAAAGCATATTATAATCCATAATTCAAATTCAACAACTAAAAGAGAAATCAATTATACATTATTGTTTGACCAATTTGAAAATCTCAATCTCAAATACCAGTTTCTTTGATAATTATGAACTTCACGTTCACATCGGCAATAATCAACATAGCCATTTTCCGTTATCAAAAAAGAACCTTCGTAGACTACATAGAGTATATCGAAGTTATACGAGGAACTTAGTAAAAGTCTTAAAATAGTTTTGGATATTTTTAAAGCTAAGCCACAACAAAGATTCAAAATTTTTAAAAACAATAGAAATGACATTTTCATATATAGATTTAGGGAGAATTAAATGCATTATATAACCTTTGAATATTTTCAAAAATGACAAATTTCAATAAGTACATTTTTTTGATGGACTTGCTCCATAGCCTTTGAATATTTATTTTTTCTAAAGACAAAGGCTATAGTACAAAGCAAATATCATAAATATTAAATAGCTAAAAAATGTTAGGAATTTAGGAATGATTTTAAGCAAGACAGGGATGGCACATTATAACACAAAGCAAATATCATTGATTGCCAAAGTCTAAATTTAGTTAATCGCATAAAATCGTTTTATATTTTGTTTTCAACTAGGTCTTAAGGCCACATAATTCCCACATTAGGCATTTAACAGTAGCTTAACAAATGGAATTAGAGAAAGTAGATAATATGACAGCAAACACTGTTTCCCAGCTGCTATGTGCTTCAATGGCCGTACTTCTGGAACTCCCACTCGCTGTTATCTGCAAAGGTTATGAATAAACAAGTGATTAGGGGTAACAAGTTATGTTACTTCCAGGGATAAGTAGGAACAAAGCAGTAGAGTTCATAACTTACCCAATGGGCAAACTTGGCGGGTTTTGAGCCAACGGCTGATGCAATGGAAGTGGAAAGCATGGTTGCACACACCTTAGAGGAAAAGTTCAGGAAGAGTTGGCACAGAGTGATAGAAGATGAACTAGCATGAGCTATTGAACAATAATAAAGACATGAAAATTCCGTTTCTTAGTTTCTAAATCCTTTTTGGTTCAATTTACAAGATAAATTTCAGGTTTTGTTGTATGTTGAGGTATTCTACAGATATATTTCAGTACACTTTTGGAAATAAGACTCATATTCTCAATGAACCTCACTGACATTATGCAATATATCAAGATAACTATTTTTTTTTAATAGTAATTTTATGAGAACCTAAAGTCTTGGCCCAAGACCTCATTAACCTTTTTTCTACATTTGTTAACATGATGATATGTAAGTATGCAACTAGAGAACAATTTAGCAATTCGGAATTTCTGGACATAAGATGGAGAAACAAGATCATCAGATAAGAATTCAATGTCCTTCCTGAAGAACCACAGCTACATGTTCCTAGGCAATGAGCAAAAGATACGGTAAGCAACTACTTAGTGATCCTTATAGCAAGTGCGTGTTCATATAGGTTGTTATATGACTATATGAGACGAGCTACTCGGACTTGGCTCATAAAAAGCTCAGCTCAAACTCGTTCAGTTTCTAAAAAAATATGAACACATTTTAAAGCTAGTATAAAATTTAGGTTTGACTTGTTTATAAACGAGCCGAGTTTGAGCATGTCGATATTCTAGGCCGGCTAAAACTTAACTCATTCATCAAAAATAACACTATAGGGGCGTGAGCTATTCGGGTTCAGCTCGGAAAAAAGATCGGCTTGATCTTGTTTGCTTTCTAAGCAAGCCGAATAAGAACACATTTTAAAGCTCGTTTAAAATTTAGGCTCGACTCGTTTAATGCTCAGCTCGTGTAGCACCCCTATTTTCATATGCTTACTCTCATTTCATATACAATAAAGTGGTTACAACAACTCAATAAGTTTTATGACAAGAGCATTTCATATATCAAAATATATCAAGATATTTTTTGTTGAAGCCTCTTAAGAAAAAATATAATATTTCATAGACTACTGATTCTGATGCACTGCATGACAAGATCTAATCATCTCCCTCAACTTGAACACTAGAGAATGATTTACACGCAAAAAAGAATGAAGAAGCCCCAGACCCCATGTTACTAGAAAGAAGATTGTATCTTGGAGAAAATATGTTTTAGGTACTTGATTGCACTTGGTTAACAAAGGCATATGTCAACACTCCTAAGGAAAATCATGTAAGAGTTCAATAAAGTATCTAATTTAACCAGCAAGCGAAGAGCACAGTAAGAAAAAAAATCATTTTGTACAAAAGAACTTAATGATGCATACAACATCATGTCTAATGGTGTGAATTTGCTAGTACATACATCTCAGCCAGATGGTCTACACTAGCCACATCCAAATACAGATGAAGGAAGAGCTCAAGGAGAAAACGGAACTTGGTAGAAGTATATTTTGACAAATGAATAGAACATCGGAGCTTTTCTCTGTAAGCAAGAAAGTACTTCTAATCCATCCGGTTAATTTCTCAACAATTATGTCAGCTGGTGGCTCAATATGTTCAAAAATAATAATCTAAGTACTCAAATGAATCTGAGATGCTTCGGATAGACTAAGATGCAAATTTTTTTTTATAAATATGAGCAGAAAAGATGGGCATTAAGAATTATTAGTTTATTACAGGTTACCCTCACGAGAAGCTATATGTCATGAACAACCACCAATTGACCTTCCAATTCTAAATTAACTTGATGTGAAAATGTTTGAATCTAAGTATCTAACCACTTAGGAATAAAGGCAACCCCTGTACTTCTATCACAATCTACATAATGAAATAGTTAAGAGTAAATGTCGACATCCGAATGATACTATGAGCAAGCTCTACAATTAAATTCTAAACACTTGCAAAGAAACACCTCCAAACATAACACACTCATTCATACACAAAAGCTATAAAATAGGCCTGCACCTGCTCCTAAACTAAAGAGGAGGGTATGGTGTTAGTGTGTTAATATAGCATCACTCGGGCATACACATAAGTAAGCCTATATACAGAGACAATCAGACACTTGCATTTCTGCAGACTAAATATTGGCCATTGCACCAAGATTGAACAGAAGCAATAGAAGATGACATGATAAAATTGATTTTACAGCATATATCACTTGAACGCTACACCACTCTAATAGTAATAGTTCAGCAGTCAAAAATTCAAACAGAGAATAAATACAAATAATCAAATCTTATATGTTACATGTAACAGAGCTGCAGCAGACAAGAACAACAAAAGGCAATATCCAATTTCTAGGGTTTTAAAACATCAGACACATACCCCAAGCAACAGTGCATTCCTCGCTCGTTGCACTCGCCTGATTAGCTTGGCACTCGATACCTAAACGCCGCAAAAGAGACATCAATCAATAAAAATGAACAATCTAATCAAATCACAAGAAAAAACGAAACACGGCAGATGAAAAAATCACAAACTGCTTACAAAGATCCATGATATGGTTCCTGCAAATCGCACAGTTGTCGACAACAATATCTACAACATTGAAACCCTATTAGCACGATGAAAAGCATTAGAACCGTCACGGAAAATAGGATATCGAGGGAAAATAAGCGTGGTTACCCCAAGCCCAGAGAGAAACGGCGTTCCACTTCTTGATCTCGAAGCGCTTAGGTTTTTTGGAGGAAGGACCTCCGGTGCTTGTTCCTTCGCCGGCGGGAGCTATCACAACGTCGACATCGGTGGCAGCCATTGAGACTTGAGAGCAAATAGCTGTGTAATATTTTTGCGAATTCTTCTTGATTTCGTTTTGAAAGGAGTCGTTACTCGTAATATAAGGAGAACTCGATGTCGACATTATGATATGCATATATTAATTACGCAGAAATTGCCCCGACCCGGATCACCTTGGGTTTATGGGCAAACGGATCGATTTTATTAGTCCTAATCGGATATTTGTAAATATTTTTTACCAAATGTTTGGTATGTATTGATATAATGATATTTGGTCATATATTGCGGTCTTAGTAAAAAAAAAAAATTGTAAAACAAAGCAAACATCAATATACTGAATCAGAAGCAAGCAAGGTTACAATGTCTGGGGGGAAAAACAAAAACCTGTTTGTGACTAGTGATTCTTGAACATATAAATTGCGGCCTTAGTAATTAGCTGTCAATAAATTGAATATATAAAGAGTGATTTGTTAATTAGCATGAGATGTTAATATCATAAGTTTTTAATGTTCATCTCTTGTAAGTAAATATTTTTAGACTAAATTGTCCTTAATTTAACTAGTGTGACTTATTATGGGAAAATTAGTAATAATATATGGTCAATTAGTAAAATTATATCTATTTTTCAAAATTAAAATAAAATATCAGACTAATTTTATACCTATCTTTTTTATACATTAAAAAAAAACCAATAAAATAATCCAAACTCAATTAATACATCTAAAATAAACGAAAATATTGATCATCTATTACTCTACATAAAAATATATATCAATATAGATATCCGGATATATTCAAATTTACAACTGAACCAATTCGATTTAATTATTCATTAAGGGCCCGTTTGGTTTGAACTCCAGAAACGGAAACAAAACAAAAACGTATCTTGTACATACGTATACCCATGTTCATGAAATTTTTGGGAATCATTGTGGTTTAAAATAATTGTGGTAGAAATGATACCTATAGGATAACAAAATGGTATGAAACCACATAAAATGATTCCATGAACAAAGTACAAATGTGGACTAGATTCATTTTCAATCCGTTTCCGAACCAAACGGGATAAATGTCTATTATGATCAGATTATTAGTAGCACTTTCCTCTGATTTTTGTGGGTCGGATCATCGGTTTTTCGAACTGTTGATTCGAAACTCGAAAGTCAGACTAGTTTTGTCCATAGTCAATATGAAGAACTGATAAATTATTATAGAAATTTGGAATGAATTACTCAAGATTCTGTATAGTTTTTACTCTATTATAAATAGATTTCTAATCTTTTTCTTGAGTCATAAAAAAATTGATAAGCTAACATATGTAGCTAAAACAAAATAAAAGTTTTTAAAATTTAAAAGACCCACCTGCAAGCACATTAACAATGACACAAAAGCTGGCTAAAAACATTAGTAATATCCTTGAATAAGTTATCAGCAGGCCTTGAGGGTTCAGCATCACAACTACAACCAAAGGTCAATATGCAACGCATTATATACAAAAGGCTTGAGAGTAGCTACAGATTGACCCATACCAAGATCCTAAATTCACACCAATGTTCTTTTATTGTTCCAGCAGACTGACACCGATGGCGTTATTTGCCTGTCGCCATGAAAAATAGTATTCATAAGTCTTGCCTGTCGGCTGTCGCCATGAAAAATAGTATGTCTAGATTTACCTGGGAGAAGGATCTAGCCGAAGTTGATTCCTTGTGCCAGTGGCAATTCATTTCCATAGTTAATCGTACTGGCCAACCAAGAGAGTAAGTAAGATGAAGATTACATATCATAAGGCTGATAAAGCAAAAAAGAAGTACATATACCATGTTGATCGGCGCATGTACTGTTTCCAAGAGTCACTTCCTGCTTCTCGGCCTCCTCCTGTAGCCTTCTCACCGCCGAAAGCACCACCAATTTCAGCACCATTTGTAGGAATGTTTACATTCACAATTCCACAATCGCTTCCTAGTGGTCTGTTTTTATCCAAGGGGTGAGATCAGCTTTGAACAACTGATACTGTTGAAATTATAAAAGTTACGGAAAAAAGAACTCAACACTCACCCAATCCATCTGAAGAGAATTTCGGGTTTACGGGTGAAGATTGAGCTACTTAATCCTTGAGGAACTGAATTGTTAATTTTGATGGCTTCTTCCAAAGTCTGGGGGGAAAGTGAATTGTCATAAGAGGGAGGGGGGGGGGGGGGGGGGGGGGGGAAGTACTGCGAAATGTAAAATATCATTGTGGGCTTACTTTAAATTTCATAACATAAAGGACAGGAGCAAACAATTCTTCCTTCACAACATCTGCATCGGGAGTGATTTCAACAATTGTAGGATGCACAAAGTTTCCTTCTGACTTTACAACTTCACCTCCAGTAAGGAATTTTCCACCCTACAAGATTTCATTTTAGTAATGTAAATAATACTTGGAACAACTGGTCAGCAGTCAGCACTAGAAGGACAAAAAAGCAAGACACTCACTATAGTATCAAACATGAAGTGAACTCGACAATTTTTTGAAGTAACAAAACTTGAGCAGAAGGTAAAATTAGATGGAGTAGAGCTCATGCCTGAGATTTGATTCGCTCAATACCCTTCACAAAGTTCTCCACTGAAGATTTAGTATGCAATGGTCCAAGCAGGGTACCATTCTCCAATGGATTTCCTATTTTCACTTGCTTGTAAGTAGTAAGTAGTTGATCAAGTACCTTCTGGTATATGCTCTCATGGAGGAGCTTCATCACAAGAAAAATGAAGATCTCATTAGAGCATGTGATATTCAGTTCATAATTCAAAGAAAAGGTTCAGCAGAAAGAAACGTTCTCTTAACATACCAGTCTACGGCAAGTTGTGCATCGCTGACCAGCAGTGCCAACAGCAGCAAACAGAACAGAACGAGCAGCTAACTGAAGGTCAGCATCATCCATGACGATGATTGCATTGTTTCCACTTAATTCAAGCAAACATTTACCAAATCTCTGATTTACAGTCTGTTGCACCATGAGACCAACCTTCAAAACAAAAGATCGAGTAAATGTTAATCAAGACTTAAGGGTCAATCCTTCATATAGCTGAGACTGCAAGTAATATATTAGTTATTGCGATATGTATACGAAGAAAAATGATGCTTTAGGAGCAGAGAGTTATTATTAAAACTGCTAATGCATGCGTACAAAATAAACATAGTTTGCAACATCATTTTAATCGTCTTAACTCAAAAAACTAAAGAAACTAGAGACAACAAAAAGTAATGTTTTAAAGTTGTTACACTCATGTGAAATATTCTTGTTTCAAGCTGACATTTGAGGGCTCGCTAATCACACATGCATTAAATGTGAAGGTCTAATGCGTACAAATGCATGATCATTTATGTAGCAAGCAGAAAACAAAAGCCTAAACAGTGATTTATCTCCATTAAAGAGGGAAGAGCACATGTAATCCTGAAGTTGCCTGCAATAGAGTAGGCTTACTTTAGAACTTCCAGTGAAGGAAACAAGTGGAATCCGCACATCCTTTGCAATAGCTTGACCAATTTCAGCATCTCCGCAAAAGGCAGTGAAAATTGCACCTGGTAAATTGTTCTTCTCCAAAACTCCAGCAATGATTTTCGTCAGTGCAACAGTTACCAGTGGAGTTGTTGGAGCACCTTTCCTGATTTTGTGAAACAACATAAAGAATCACTTCATAGTTCATTCAGTAGCCACGTTATCAAAAAGCTGAAAAAGAAGGACCGTCAAGTTGACATATGTAACGAAAAACAGATACTAATTATGTCAATGGTGAGTAGAAATTACAGCAGATAGCCAGATAGGTTTGTCTTATATATAGTTGATCATTTTAGCAGCCAGTTAACCAAGTCATGTATGACAAAATCTTCCTATCAGTAACGTTTTTCCTCTTCTGATCATTAGTTTATTCTGAAATACGTTAGCCACTAATGGTGATCAACTGAAAACAATTATTTAGATTATCAGATGAACTCACAAGTGGACCAAACTATAAATGGATAAGATAAGCTCATTGGAACACAAGCTAAGGGTATTGACTTACCAGACAACACAATTGCCGCACACTAGTGCAAGGCATGCATTCCAGCCTATTCATCAAAAAAATCAGAAATCACAAGGCAGTAGAGAGTTTTACATAAAACTATTAATTTAGAAAGGAAAGCATCATCCACTACAGGAGCTACTAATGATTTTGATCAAAATAGGATAATTTATCAAGGAATGATGACAACTCAATAACTTACCAAGAACAGCACAAGGGAAGTTGAAAGCCGTAATAACACCTACTATTCCAAGGGGATTCCACATCTGCAGATGCCAATCAGGAATTAGAAAGATATCGAGTTAGTGGAATTAACATGTATTCTTTGATTTCAGTATACCTCGAGCATTGCATGATTTGGACCTGTCGGGGAAGAGAATGCCACAATTAGTTGAGAGTTGAGAATAAGTATCATAAACTTCCCAGGTATAATATAGAAAGAAAAATAAAAAGGGAGTCTTTAAGCAAGAATGAGAAGAATCAGAGCCCTTCGTGTAAATTGTAAGAAAGACAATAATACATTATACGTGTAAACAAACATAATAGTCTTTTGTAGGATATTATAGCCCTGAAAAGTGAAGTTCATAATATTTGTACTCTCTCTTAACCACAAAAAATTTTCTTTCCCAACAAGAACAACATAATACAACTTCAGAATGAAAGCTGATTGCAACTTACGTTCGGAAGGTATGATAGACCCATTCAGTTGTCGACTTAAGCCCACAGCAAAGTCACACATGTCAATAATTTCCTGCAACATATATTGCTTGTTCAGGCATACAGAGAAGTTAAATGAAATTAAATTCTTGCAAAATCTTATGAGCAAGAACTCGTAATTAAAAATGTCTGCAGCTTGTTTTAAAGGAATTGAATGGATAACTGAATACAACCAGTGTTAATAGCTTTTACTGAGGACAAAGAATATTGTTCTATTGAACCTGAGAGCTATTTATAATCTTGAACCTCCCTCACACACATGCACAGTATATAGTCCTCAATTCTCAATCATATCAACTTGGCTATCTTCACCAGAAAAGGCCTAAACATTTATGCTTCACTTGAACCATCAAGCAAAGATCCTTCAGGACATATCCTAGATCCGTCCACTAAATATAAACTCAAGCAATATCCAATAAGCACACCCAAAATCTTCCTCCAGTTACATACTACAATATGAAGTTCAAGCCAACAACATATAATTCCAGCACTTATACTAGAAGCCATGTTGAGATTAAAACACCCATAGACATGCTTCCCAAAGCTATTTGGTCAAAAGGCTTCTACTTGGAATGTACACCAAAAGGAAAAGTGAGAGACCTCCTATATGAATATAAGAGCAACTTCTATACACATTATTTTTCAAAGCTACTTTTTCACAGCCATATGCACTAAGCTAGAGATTCCTTTTGCCAACAATTTATTCAATTGAATTCAACCTCATGGAATCATAACTACGGGGAAATATTTGAAAAAGATACACATTGTGATAACAATACATGAAAACTGAGAGAAAAATCCATGGAGAGGGTAGCCTTAAAAAAAGTGCTAACACCAAATCATTCAACTCAGATGTCGGAATACAAATTTATCAAAAAAAGTAATAAAATGTGTCATTTATGCATGGCATGTCTTGACTCTTGATGAGCTCTTTTTTTTCAAAAAACTATAATACACACAATAAACATCTAGGAACAATATGTACCTGAACTTCCCCTATTCCTTCAGGCAGTATCTTTCCCATCTCAAGGGCCACTAGCTGACCAAATTGTTGGAGTTTATTTCTCAAGGCATCACCTATCTGTCTAACAATATCACCTCTTTTTGGAGCAGGGACCTAAAGCACCAGGAAAAATCTCAATTAATTGAACTTTATAGTTCCATATCAGATAGTTGAATTTTAAAAAGCTGACACTTCACAACAAAGTAACAATAATCTAGAATCAAATGATGCAAAAAGTTAGCGAAAACCAAAACTACAACAAATTTCTTCTAGTGAGAGACAAAGATCGCACCTGCATCCACACTTTTGCAGCTTCAGCGCAGGATCGCATGCCTTCCTCATAGTCTTCAATAGAACCCTCCACGACTTCAGCAATCGGCTATAACAACAAAAAGAGTCACAATTTAGCGATGAAATGCTGAAACTCACAACCACAGAACTTTCGATCAACATGGATCAGCTAGAAAACAAAACTAGACGATTCTGATTTTCAATGTATAGAGACGCTCGGAGAAGCAACACATTTTAAGCGATAGCTTCAAATAACCCTATTTTCTCGCAATTGCAACCAATCCAGAACAAATCGACTCTCATAAAAACCAAACGAAGCACCAGAACGATAATATAAAAAACATCAACTCCTTATCCAATCAAAATGACTAGAAAAAAGTGGAAGATCAAACACACGCTAAAAAACCGATCATATATGAATATCAAATTGACGGCAAGGACAATCAATAAATAAATCACCTGATTGGTCGCCGGATTCGAAGTAGAAACCACGGGACCGTTAGCCTTCCATTTACCGTTCACATAGCATCCAATACTCCGAGGGCTAATATCAAGCTCCTTCAGAAACTCATACTCTTTCTTCGCGAAACTCATCTCTGAGAAAGAGAAGACAAACAAAATGATAAGATTTTTGAGCGATCAAATGGTGAAATCAAAAGTGCCCATTTCGAAAACGGGATCGGAAAAGAAGCGAGGAAGAAGACATACTTTAGGGTTGATAGAAAGAGAGGGGAGGAGGATGAAGATTTAAGCAAATCGCTTCTTGATGGAGAAGAGAAGAAGATCAGCACGGTGACACTGAAGTATGTAATGTGAGCTGTGGGGCCCCTTTTATACTGCCAAAATTGGGCTTCTTACACGTCAGTGAAGCCGACATTGCTAATTTACTATTAGTAATTTTAGTAAACCTGTAAAAATGAGACTTTTTTTTCAATCGTATTGCAGCAAATTTCATCTTTTACCATTAGGCATCAATGCATTAGGCTTTCAATTTCTATTATGAATTATGGATATGTATAAAGTTTATTACATAAAACTTAACGTCCGTTAAATTAAGGGAGTATTTTTTTTAAAATTGAGGGAGAGGAAATAGTTTACTGGCGGAAATTGTGGGTTGCTACGGACATGAGTCATCCCAGTTGCTAAATGTTAGCAGAAAAGACATTGTATTTTTTTATCGTACCTATTTCATATTTATTAATTTGTTGATAAATTGTACCTAATTTTAGGTCTAAACATAGATAAAGCAAAAAGGAAAAGACTTGAGGAGAGTTTCATTCAAAGACGGAATTCACATCCTTCGGACAAATCTGCTAGGCCACTTCACCAACTTCCAAACATATCACTATTCGATTGTTAAATATAACATGATAGGTTATATATTTTTTAAATATAAAGTAAATTGTTATATATTACTTTAACTGATTACAAAATTTATTATATTATAATTTCGGGATATATTTTACCAAACGAGTCCATTAGTGTTCCGATTAGTGTTCTATTGTTATATTTTACCAAACGAGTCTATCGTAATATTCACGAATTTTATATTTTATCAAAGGAGTCCGTCATAATATTCACAAATTTTATCAATATTCGATATCGATATTGAATACTGATAATATTTTACCAAAAGAGTCCACCATAATATTCACGAATTTTATCACTGGTAAAAAGTACAAAAGTCAATTTTTGTCTATACTTTTGTGATTCAAACTAGTGAATTTCCATTGAATCCTCTTTCAGTCTTTTGTCATTATATGTTGTTCTAAAGGTTTCAATTATTGATTAGATGAGGATGGAGAGTGGAGAACACTATCTTTACGATGGAGAAATAAAGAGGTTTATTTATACAAAATCACAATTTTTGTAGGGTTGTATCGATTTCAATAGATAAATAAATATGGATACACACCTTTGTTGAATCAGAAGAGTATTAAGTTTTAAAAAAATATATAAATAACTCGTATTTCATATTGAATTGAGTCTTACATCAAGTTAAGTTAAGCGAACAACAAGTTGTGCCGCCAATGTATAGCAAATCCGATTTTCCTAAAGACTACATCAGAAGATCTAGGTGACACAATATTATCATGCAAGACACGTTGCACCCTCTTGAGAATCTCGACGGCATCAGGCGCAAGAAAACCCAAAGTATCGAAAGCGAACGGAAGAAACACATGCTGATTTTCAAGACAAGCCTTTTCATGCTTTGCCACCTTTAGAGAGGTCGCGCTGAGGGCCATTTTACCCACCACAAAAGGCCCATTATCCAAACCAACCAAAGGAGAGACTCCTGTCAAATCAATGCAAGCATGTTTTCCACTCACCCATCCAAAAACTAACACATCTACGGGCCTCAACGTAGACCTTTTTTCACACGGATCAGTCAAGAAGGATACAAGCGCCTCTTTCTTGGCCAAAATCTCTGCTCTCTTAAACACGTCACATAAAACATCATGAACCAGATCGTGCCTATATTTGAAGCCGGGTAGTTCTTTACAATGAACCGCATGCTCCCCAAAAACATTTAAAGGCCTCCCACAATTAGGCATAGGACAAAACACATCAGGCGGGAACAAATGAATCATAAGGCGATACTTGAGAATCATGCTATACTCAACCGGAGACATACGTTGTCCAAGTCCATCAATAGGTAAGGCAAGAAGGAAATCTTGGCGATGCGCTGTCTGTAGACACTGAAAAACCGCTTTTTGTCTAACGGTCAAACCAAAAGTTGCTTCCATCATATGTACAGTCTTACCAAAAAAAGCACTCGCCAAAGCATGTTGGGCTTTAGGGGGGACGGTGCTCTTTACAGTAAAACCAAAAAGATCAAAATTAAGAATAGAAGCTTGAAGTTTTCCCAAAGCTCCAAAAAACTCATAGCCCATATCAACAACTCCACCGTCCCGTAAAATGTGGTCTTGAAGGGCCCAAGACTGAGCTCTAGAAGCCACAAAAGCAAAAGAAGAAGTCTCCATAGCTGAGTATAACCCAAGGCCTCCACACCGGATCGGCAAAGAAGCAAGTCGCCATTGAAGATCGCCAAAAAAAGCACCCCACAAACCACAATATCCTCAACTGATCCACGAAGTCCCAAATCAAAAAAAGTAGATGCACATTCCCCATGCTCCGGTAGACAAGTCCTTAAGCTAAACATCATCTTAGCAACACCCATACAAGAACGAAGTAAAAGAAACTCACTCTACGGGTCCCTCAAATGCGGAAGTAGGTGCATCAACTCAACCGCCTTAACAGCTCTTTTCATGATTAGCTCTCTAATAAACCCATCATCTTTACTCACAACCCCACCCAACAACTTAACGCCCAAAACCGGCCTAGCAATGCCATGAGGGAATAAATATTCTCTAAGCTTCGATCCATCACACGAAGGCCAAAATAGCTCCGTCTTGCAAACATTCAGCTCAAGGCCAATACTCGGGCCAACTTCTCTAATGATATCAAGCGCTCTAGCCACTTCCTCTAGCCGGCCAATAATAGTACCGTCATCAAGATACCAAGCATGTAGAAGAGGCTTACAACTGTCTCTGATCCGATGAAGAAGTGGGTGCAAGACAAGGGAAAAAAGAAGCGGCCCCAAAGGGTCTCCTTGTTGCACACCAGTAGCCGGCCAAAAAAAACCATCACCAACATACAAACGGGAAGCCTGACCATACAAGAAATCAACCCAAAAATAGATAGAGGGACATATTTCCCTTACTTCCCTAAGCAAAACAGTTCTGTCAACCAGGTTGAAGGCATTAGAAAAATCCACTGTCAACATAGCTAGAGAATCATCTGAGTGACGCTCGCTTAAAACCCTGTTAACACTATGTAGAATAACCTCTACACCACCTGAGATACCAACTCCAAACTGAAAATCTTCAAGATATTCCCTCATATCTTTGCTCACTCCCTTCATGGCTACTTTGGACACCAGCCGTCTCCATATAGTACCTACTGCAATGGGACGAACCCCATTGTCAGGCTTCAGCAGCGGCGTAAGAGACGTTGAAGCAACAAACTCAGCCAAACTCAACGGACACTTACCTCCCAAACACAAATTGACCACTGATGAAAGCGTTTTCAAAAGACTTGTGGCTACCGCAGAGCCCTCGCCACACAAAGCATCTAAAAGGTGTTGTGCTCTCAAACCATCTCTACCACAAGAGGTTCCTTTGGGAAAAGACTTGATGCACATAAAAATCAAATCAACATCAACAACGAGGGGTGGTTCATGAAAAGTAGAACAAGGCTTAGAAGGAGGAGGTTTGAAGGGATGTTTAGCCTTCAATGCCTTCAAAGTCTCATCACTATAAGGAGCTACTCCAAAGGAGCATAAAACTTTTACAGCTGCCGTAAAATGCCCATATGAAACCTTACGAAGACACTGCTTGATATTAGGGTTCCTTTCCCAACCTTCTTCATTAATTGAGTTGCCATCAACCCTAACAACAGGTCTATGCTCTGAACTGCCTAGCAAAGCATGCACAAGCCTAGAAACACCATCAACTTCTCCCCAAGTAGACAAGGCCTGCAAAATCCGTTGATGTTGAATAAACTTCCTACCTCCTGATCTTCAATCTCGCCTGCTCATAGGCCTGAACACCTGTAACGTACAACGAGGAAGCAAAAACAACCTAACCCAAGCAGCCACACAACTTGGCTCAGCAACCACCTTTAAAAGAGCACTCAACAACGCTTGAGAAAAGCTTAAACGACAACTATGAGGGATGTTCTTCACAATAGTGATAGGAACGCACATAACCCTCTCCAATAAACCAGCATCAAGCACCAAACTCCCGTCAATTGTAATTTGCTCAGCAACAACTAGCTTAGAGATATCTGCCAACGGCCTCGAAATACCCACAATGTATTCACCATCCTCACCAAAAGCATAAATAGAACCATCAGTGTGACGACACTCACAACTCAAAACATGAAGACACATACATCGGCCACATAATCACATCTTGAGGACAGTCAAAACCTCCACAAACGCCACAAAAACATCAAGGTTATATTCAAGGATGGCCCGAATCTCATTCTTGCGCTCAACTGCAAAAAAGTGTTGTCTTTTCAAATGACCGACCAAGCAAGAGAAACCTCTACCTCCCTCCCTACCACCACCACATCCATGAGAGGAACTAAACGGGCAAAAGAGAAGCCCATTGCCTTCCCTATTTTCCATAGAAAACAACAAAAGTTTTTGTTTTTTTTTAATTTTTGTTTTTTTTTTCAAAACTGAGTTAACTCGCGAGTTGACTCTCTATCTGAGCCAACTCAGCGAGTTGACTCAATCTTCCCCAATCAAAAAAAAAACGTGAAACAGATTATCGACAACAGCCGGGAACCTCCACCCACCATGCCTCCAACAGCTGGGAACCGACTCGAACCAGAAATCGAACCACCTGTTCAAATTATCGTCAATGAAGCCGTGTTGTTCGAAGAGATAGGAACACTGTTGAAATCGCCCCACACCGGAAACCGTCCCTAGATGCCGACTTCTCGCCCCATTGGTGTCGAACCACTAGTGTCGCCTACAACTGCCACAGTGTTGTGTAACCTTGCTGTGTTCAAACCCTAGCAGCCGGAAATCATCCAAAACCCTAGCCCGTCGGAAATCGTCCAAACTTAATTATTATTTTTTAAACTTAATTATTATTAACTTAAAATATTAATTTTTTAAAAGATTGTTTTAAACAAAATCTTAGTTGCGAATTGTTAGTGTTAAAAATTTACTAACTTTTTTTTTATTTTTAAATTTAATTATTATTAACTTAAAATAATAGCTTTTAAAAAAAAAATTTTGATGAATTCTAGCGCTGAGACGTGATAATAAGATCTCTCCTTTCATACTCATAAGATAAGACTAGTGTATTACCCGTGCCTTGCACGGGATTTTGATAAAAAATATTATTTGTTATTATATTTCTTTAAGGGATTATATATAAGCTATTTTTTTGTCATTAGATAGAGTAGATAATAAGCAATAAATATTTGTACATTTTACCTATAATATTATATAATACATTAATAAAATATCCAACCGTATAATAATTCATATTTTGATTTTTCTCCCCCTTATTATACCGATCATATATTAATAGAAATAGTACGCTGGTAGCATATTGTGTTAAATTAACTATTATATATAAATTAATTTAATAAATAACACAATTTTATGTAACAAAAAAGGTGATCGGAAGGGATAGAAACCGTAACATTTAATTGTTAAAAGTGAATTTAATTAATTGTTTTCTTTTTTTGTACTCCTAAAATTTGTTAGTGATTTTAATCTATTATACATATCTCAGATACAAAAAAAAAAAAAGTGATTGAAATGGATGAATTTAATTAAGATTTGATTTTAATATTTCGTTAAATAATTTTGTAATGAATAAACTTAATTAATATTTTTGTGGGTTGCGGTTAAATGCTAAAATGACACGTGACAGTGAGTAATTTTTCTGTTTGACACGTGGCAAGAAATACTACTCCTATAATATATATAAGATTAGATACACCTTTATTGAATCAGAAGAGTATTAAAATGTTAAAAAGAAATATAAATTAGAAGGGAAAAAAAAATTTGATGTCGCATTTTTTCATTTGTAGGAAAAGGCTCGAAGACTAGTGCAGAAGTCTCACTTTTATTTATCCATTATAAATACTCCAAGGCTTGAATCAATGGCCCCAAATTCCTGGTCACATAACAAATTGTGCTTAGGCAAAATGGCCTCAAACACACGATCGCAGTCCAAGCTATCACATTTTTGCAAGAAGACGGGAACCGAAAAATGGGCGACTGCTATCAGCAATGGAACAAATACGGGGAGGGGGTCAACAAGAACATGTTTTTTCCTTGGCTTGAGAAAAAAATGTAATAATACTCTAACCAAATACTAATTTACATTGATTTTTAAGGCTACAAGATCTATAAACTTGCTATTCTCTTTAATATTATACATTCAAGTAATCAGCCCACAGATATTCTGCATGGGCATATTCCTATAAACTCTTCAACCTCCCACAATCATTAAGGCTACCAAAATTCCCCACCAAAAACTGTAAAATGAAAAGGAAAAAATAACACAAGGAAATATAAATAATTAAGGTACATCAAGAAAGCTTTTAAATTAACTTCCAATTGCTTTCTCGGCAATGCCTTGGGCTTAGACATGTTTTTTTTACCCCTGAGTTAATCAAGAGCTTCCTAATCAGTAGGAGTCAACAGGAACCCCTTCTCTCTTCCAACCAATCGAAAGTGAACTCTCTCAAGACTCAAAGAGTGATGGAAGCTCACCTGATACGATTACGGGGATGAGAGAGGGAGGAAGAATATCCGATGCCTCAAGGATTATAAAATGGTGGGGATCATGAGTATGTTAAGCCTTCTGAGAACCCATTTGAGGGTTTGTGCTTCTTCTTAAAATTAGTGACGCTGCAGTGTGGGCATATGTATTCTAACCCATCCGTTTTTGCATAGTCCTACACGAACAAATGCAGAAATGGATTATTAGTAACGACTAACACTTCGAAACTTCCAATTACTTTTTAGGGTTCATGAAGTTGGAGTCATATTTACCTTGAATGCACCGAGGCCTTGCCGCCTGTCGCAGCCAAAATGTGCCCATTCCCCACAAACACCGCAGTTTACCCAGTCACCTGCTGCACTACTGGTGAAAGCAACAAGGAAAAGCATAGCAGTGTCAAAAAAAATCACATTTAATCTAAAACTTAAATATATATATATATATATAAAGAAAAGGAGGTTAATTTCATTTTGTTATCATGAAACCAGAGACCTGTGACAAAGCAAGCAGCACTCTCCATCTACGTCATCATGAGCTAATTCATACTCTAAAAGGTATGTCTCATAGTGCCTCTTGAGTGTATTGCCAACACCCTAAAGGTAAAGAACAGCAAACTGTTAAAATGATCCAGGCAGATCACAATAGAGGAGTATAAACTCACCTAAATATAACTACATGGGAAAACAGAATAACTAATGCAAGTATAATGAGCATTAAGAGTGCCAGATCATACAGTCATTTTATTTGTTGAGGTATAGTTCCTCATCTTGTAGAAAATTTGTCCTTTCCAATTGATGCCATTGCCAACATGAAAGCCTCCCCTTGAAACAACCTGACAAAGTTCCAATTCCACTTCACAAGTTTAAGCATAATTCTGATGAATAAAGAACAACTAAGGTGAATCCACTTGGTGAAATCCATATGCATATATATATTGAAGTATAACCGAATAAGAAGTTGGTTATTTAGTTGTATCTATATACTTCAAAATTAATTTGGAAATATATCTTAAGGGACAAAGCAATTAGCATATCAGGTGTCAAGACTTTTACAACAATATACTTAAAAAGAATATAATTTTATGATAGAAAGAGTATTCCTTGACGTATGCTATCATAGACCCATAAATTAGGAAATTTATAACAGATAATATGTATATGAAAATTATATAAAATCACCCATCCTTGTGATTTAATTTTTAAACATTATTCTGATAATTTATTTTTAAATTATAAATGAACTAGTTTGTTCAGCTACACTACAATAAAAATGTGTTAAAGATAAATGTAGAAATGTGATAAATGTGTTAAGCAATTCTTATAAAGTTTGTTTATAAGTCGTACTATAAATTTTAAAAAGATTTAGAAATATCTAATAATAGTTAAAAATATTATATTATCTATGATATATACTATTTACGCATTTGGTCAAGAATAATGAAAAATCATTGATTTTTTTTATACATTTAACCAATATTTAAAAGACATACATGCAGGACACAGGGAAATAAATTAGTTATAAAGTAATTACCAAGTGATTTGTAAACAATACTTAAGAGTTTGGTATTTTATTTATATAAATTATATCATTTTTGTAAACTTTGCACGAATTAGAAAAAACTAATCACAAATATTTATTTTCTAAAAATTCCATTTAGATATTCTATCATTCAAAATAACAAAAAAAAAAAATTCATACATAACCACTATGTACAAGGTACGGGAACTCAAACTAGTTTGAAAACAAAAGGAGAACAGAGTTGGTGATGCACATACCTCACGGTATAGATTGAAGAGGTCAAGTCTCTTTGAATTTAGAATAGCATCTGGAAACTCAGCCAGCCCAGCTTGAGGTATGAGACGGTTGTGTCCACGAAGGACAAGAAATTCCAGTACATCCTTTAGGAATTCCTCCTGAAAAGAGTTGACCACAATTAAAACATGTGCACATAACCAAGAATACCACTTTTTGTGTTCAGGGAAATCACAGAAATCAGAGTAAAACAGCATACTCCAACTAAAACAATGATATAAGCATCCTATACCAAGTTTCTGTAACTGTTAGGATGTTAATCATATTTTTATGTTCCATAATTGTGCAGATATACTATAAAGTTAGAAGAAAAGAGAAAAGAAAGGTTCCATTTTTCCCTATGAGATGAAAGAACACAATAACAGAGCATTAAATGTGTATAAATTATAAAACAAACGAAATAAAGAAATGAATTTAATCCATTTTCTCTTTGTTAGCAAATAGCTACGACCTCTAGGAGGTAGACCAACATAACCGCTTTCCATTATCAAATAAAATAAAATAAAAAATAGCTACGACCTCTTAGCACAACAAACCTAGTATGATGCACAAGGAAGTGTGATACTAGATTAAAAACACTCCAAAACCAAGTTTCTGTAACAGTTAGGATGTCAATCATAAATGATAGAATTTGTTTTCTCACCTCAGAGCATAACTGAATTGGACGCCTGCCACAGCCATGCTTCTTCAAAGGTAATGGGTTCAAGGGTACAGCATGCTTGGCTTGGTAAGGGTTTGGCGGTCTTCTAAATGAAGGTGGATTAGATCCTGCAAGCCTAGGTTTTGCAGGCGGGACGGCTTGCAAGATGGTCCTAAGTTGATCTCCTTCATGACCATCTGGCTTACTGAACCCAGTAAATGGCATCAATTTACGAAGATGAGTATGTGGTAGCGGCCTCATAGCTGCTGGTTTTGACTTTTGTCGTGTTGATGCTGTTGCCATTGACCTCCCATTCATTAATCTTGATGATTTATATTCGTAGTCAACTGTAGTCGCGGGCAAGTGATTCTCAGTCCCTAATTTTTTATATGAACTCGGGCTTGCCCCACGACCTGTTCTTCTTTGAAAAGGAACCGGTGGTCGTAACCAACTAGGTGGTGTGGCAACATCAGCATTTAACTGATCAAAATCATCCTGATGTCCTCTACAGAAGAAAAGGAAACGATCTGCATCGTCTTTCTCAAAAGAGGCAACTGCCAAACCCTGGATGCTGGCAATACCAAGTGCAACCAGACTACGATAAGAACTTTCAGGTGCCAGTTGCCTTAAAACCTATAAGAGATGAACCAGGAGGGTCAATACAAGTTCATAAGTAGAAAACAGAAGATCCAAAAATGAACTACTAATGCAAAAACATCAAGATTCGAGTTCAGTTTACTTCTTTATTAGGGAAGAATCCACTAAGCTCAGATGCCAGACTATTGATTCCATCCGTGAAAAATGAAATACATTTTATACACAATAAAATCAATGAAGAGCTTCAAATATTCGCATTGGACGTACAGAGGAGCAAGATGCAAGGCATTTGAAAGTGAAGTGAGATGGAATCAAAGTGAACTTTCCATGATGTAGCATGAAATTTTACACGAATATTGGTAATAAACACAATGGAACTCAGGGAAATGCTAAAACTAGTATTGTGTCATATAATCAAAAAAAGTAGACTCAAAGATTTCAAGAAAAACCTTGTTCGTTTATACCAAAGGAAAGATGCTAAAGTCAACAATACAAAATTCATTACTAAAAACTATGGAATTTTAGTAAACAAACTTAGAGCATTAAAGGAATAGCACAGTGAAGAACAAACCTGCAATGCCCATGATGGCACTTTCATGCAAACTTCAAAAACACTTGCCCCACATGCAATTGCATCAGATTTTGGAGGATCGCAGAATGGAAATATAGTTTCAGACATGGTGGAAACTGCATGAACAAGCTCGCTTCTTTCAATGGCCTCCTTCTTTATATGATTCTCCAGGAGCTGAGAATAAAATATATCAGACATGAGCATACCAATAACTTCTGAGCATCATAAACTGAAACAAAATATTAATATTCCACCAGCGCATTACCTGATGATCAAAGCAGGTTTGTGCACTGCCAGATACCAATAGAGAGATGTGAGCAGAACTAGATGTTGAAATATCACACCGCATGGTAACAACACCACGAGAGAATGTCCCTGCCTGGAGCGGCGGTGGAGGTGAGCTGAAGTATTATGATATTTTACAATCAGATCTCAACCAAATAAAAAAGGTGGCACATTACATTTTGGAAGTTCATCAGAATCTATTTTGAAATAATTAGACCCGGTGTTCGACAGAATTGCATATGAAGAAATATGTCACTGAAAGTTCCGGTAAGTAATTCAAAAAATAATGTAACTCATCATGAAATACAGTCCTGTGTATCCTTTTTGCAGCCATGCATCATTGTAGCTAGACTAATTCAGCAGATAAACAAAACAGCCATCTAAAAACGATGTATATAATCTCCGCATTGGTGAATTTTCCAAATTGCATCATGTTCTGTTTCCCTATATCATATCCTATTATACATAGATTTATGGCTACACATCATTTTACCATGCGCAATATCTGCTTTCTTTCAGGTTCAAATCAGTGACATATCACACATGCTACAAAAAAAAAAATGTAACTGGTTGTCATTCATACATACATATAGACAATTTCAACAACACAACAATGCATAGATATATTTTGTGCACAAGGGCATTTGAATGTGCACTATCCAATCGCAACATACCTGAACCGATTATGAAGCTTGCTCGCACGCATCTGTTGGAGATGATACAAAAGAAGTCAATATCAGAGCTTGATCAAGAATGAAATAGAGAAGATCAGCCAAACTACATGAAAAAGAAAGGAAAAAAAAAAAGAAGGAAGTCTTCCACAGCCATACAATGATTATCTGCATCAATTTGACGGCAGTTGATCTGGAACTACAGATATTTCAAATAGTAATATTGAAGAAATATGATTATATTGGAGATCTGAAACGACGTTTATTTAATATTAAGAAAAAGGAAAAAGCGTAGTAATATATAAACATGAATCTCAGTGAGTAGCGATGCTTACTTCAATGTTCAGCAGGGCGTTAAGGCCATCTTCAAGGCATCCTAACAGATTTGCATCCTGGAAAAGAGCGTGTCAACAAGAATTCCACTTCACAGATGAGCAAAAACAGAAGGAACAGAGCTTTCCTATGACTTACATTGCCGCATGGTTTTCCGCAGACCAGAAACCTCACATTCACTTCATCATCATGGATCTTGAGGGAAGAGAGGGTATCTTCACTGTTGTCTTCCTCTTCAGCAGCTTCTATCTCAGGCATCACCACTTCAATAACTGGAGGGTCCCCAACAAGGCATGGGCCCACATTATCACCACCCATTTCACCATTTGTGTAATGGGCCAAGTTATTCCTGATACAGTATAGTCTATAGGATGCATGTGCAAGCTGGAAAGCATCCCATAAATGGCAAGAAGTACTGCAATGAACATAGATGTTAGTAAATATAAGAAAGCAAGTGTTATACCAATCAGCCTGTTTTTTCCAAAGAAGACAAGAGCCATTACATGTGTGACATAAATAACAAAATACAAGACTATAACAATATTGTCAGATAGATACTCATCACATAAAGCTCATCAAAAAACACAAAACTAGACATCAGTAATAGAATAAAATGAACGCTACCACACACTGGCAAGCGTTATACTTGGATAGATTTGAACTTAAAGGATTGGAAAGGTATGAGGCTTAATCATCCTCGCCATTTTCTGGCCCACTAAAAGTATCATCTTGATGAATGAAGAGCAATTGCAACAGTACAGCAGTCTCAACCAAGCAAACAAAATGAACAGGATTAGCAGCCAGAAAGACAAAGATCATATTGGCTTGATTACAAAACTTCAGAAGGAAGCATCCACATGAAAATATCTACTTAAAAGTTAAAACACATAGCGCCCACTAAAGAGCAAAATTTCACACAGAAGCACACATGTGCATTTCTCAACATTCATGCAAAAGTTTCTGACATAACGTCTGGGGAAAGAAAAGACAAAAAAGAATATACATGTTACCTCTGCATAACTGAAAATAATGCATGAGCAAAATGAGCAGCTGCATGGTGAGAAAATGAATTCTTCCAGAAGATGACAAAAGGTACTCCCTGTATTAAAAAGGACAAAAAAAATGGTGATTTCAAAAGCCTGCTTCTTCTGCAGCAATGATCTTCAATAAAGAAACAAAAAAAAATGCAGGCATCTCAATAAAAAAAATGTCAAATCACAAAGTACGGTACTTCAAACCCATTGAGGGTGTGATAAAGCTACACTATCTCACCTTAGAATGAACTGCCTCCGCCATACGTTCACCATCTGGAATCTCCAAATAGACCTTCAAAAATGGATCAGACCAGATCAATCATGAATCCAGCTATTATTAAAGAGGAGACAACAAAACATATCAGGTAGAAATCATGTTACAAGCACGCCCAATGCTTGTAAAGCACTCATGAGTACAATGGGATGCCATTAGCAAAGTGATATAAACTCAACAACAATAAAAAAAAATATTAAGATCACCATTAGAAAAGAACACTTCTACTCCACCGAAGCACATAATCTTCACAACAAGTGAAGATCTAAATTACATTGTTATTTTCATCTCAATGTAATTTCCTTCATATATCAGGAGAAAAAGAAAATATGTGACTTAAAGCATTCTAGTATAAGCATCTGATCATCAAACCACATACCATGGTAGGCAATATGGAACCAAAGAGATCAGATATGGCTTCAGGCGTAGAAAAGTTGACATGACTCAATCTTAAGCCAATATCGTCCCTTCCAATTTGCTTTCCTCTGAAGTATACAGCACTTGGCCGACATGACTCGAGTGTTCTAGAGAACTCGTCCACACTAGGACTGGTTAGAGACTGAACCTGTTATCAATCACAAAATATACAAAGATCGAATCGTAAGAAGTCGTATATCTTATGGGATGTTAGGAAATAAATCTTTTTTTTGTATGAAAAAACTTAGTGGGAAACATTCTACCTCCAAACGACCATATGATGCTAACTCTGTAAAAGGGTAATGTAATCTATCAAATTCAGCATCTAGCCACTGCTTATCCTCAAAAACTCCTCCACAAACAACAGTAAGAAGGCTGTGCTTTGAAGCTCCTTGCATATGGAGCATCATTTATTTCACAAGGTGCCAGCAATCAACTAAAGCAGGATATCTACAAATTTCCCAAATAATGGACAATAAGACCAAAATCCTGTTATAATGAATATTATCTACCATGCTGGATTGTACAATATTATGCATGAAAAGTTATAATACAATTCATAGCTACCAACAGGGGGAATCCACTTAGGTGGCGTACGAGTATACGACACACAATACTCGTGTTTCAAACAGTTTTATAGTCATACAAGGCAACACTGATCAATCAGAACTTCCAAACCTCAAATTCCCTTAATCAATTTCAACAGTTAATTACAAGAAATTACGGCTTCGAGTTGATCATGGATTAACTTAAATCTCATAAACACGCCTTCGGGCAAGCAATTGATCAAAAAGGGGCGTAAAAAACCCTAAACAGAATCAAACAACTCACCAAGTTTTTCTACTTGATCAATACCTCCGAACAAACAGTCGTATTAATAATATGAACCAAATTACACAATAAGTTTCCTCTAGCCTCTTCGAACTCTAACCATGGTTACCATGCGAATCAATAGCCTAGGCTAGGTCAATGCCTAAAACTGAACTCATAACGAGCTCCATAACAGAAGGCTCTGTTTCGTCTTCCTATCACCACAAAAAACACTCCAAACAGAGCTACTTGAAGTAATGGCTATAAAACTGAGCTAGACGCTTCTCTAATCCACCTCCTTGGAAGAGCTCTATAGAAATCAAAACAGACTGAAGAAGGAATTGAAGGAAAGAGAGGATTGATACCTTGTTGATTCTATTCTTCGACGGCTGGACTCTAGAGAGAAGATTAAGATGATGAACAGGAAGAATAATGAGAGATCTAGGGCAAACGCGAAATCATGATTTGGGGCTTTCTCTTGTTCTTTTAATTCGTTATCTGTGCCCCTTGTTTTGGGTTGCAAGCGTAAAATCAAAATTAATTTTGAAGCTTCAAGCATCAGACCAAACATTTTTTTTCTTTTCTTTTTATCTCTCGCTTACGTATTTTCGGAGGTCTTTGATCGTTATTTTTCTTTATAGTGTATTCCAATTCGTTGTTAGTGGTTTTAAATCCCTACCGACCCTACGTGACACACTGGTCACTTGAGGTTATTATAAACGGGCCCGGGTCGGGCCGGGTCCAATATTGTTTGAGTATTGCAAGACTATATATATATATACAGAGGCTAAATAAGGATTTTTTTTTTATACAAAAGGAATAAAAAGTGATTTGTCACTTTGTAGAAACTATCCGTTCTAAAACATCCTTTTATACGAGTCTTCAATATCATGGTTTCTATATATGCACAAAGTAATGAATAGCAATTCGGCGTACAATATATAAGATATTAACAAAGACGGACGCAACATTGTGTCAATGCAAAAAATCAATCGTGTCAAATAAGAAGAGTTCCGTCACTCGAGAGGCATCCCTTCTGCGAGCATAAATATATAAGTTACCTTATAAGAAACCCATCACTATTGATTTCGACTCAAAGATCTTAAATCCTTTCTTGTTATCCCGCGCTACCCTCACAAATGTCTCTACTATTAGCATCCGGCAAAGTCACTGGGACAATCACACATGTAATAGACAACGTCGTCTCCGATGCCCTCAATAATATTCCTCGTCATCTTTCTATTTATCCACCAAAATAGTTAACGTTGCTTTACTCACTATTATCTTTTGTTGTGCTCACTAAGCTTGTAACTAGTTTCTTCGAGCGCATACCCACTCACAAGTATCTCTCTCATGCCACAAAGCAAAAAATAAAATACTATCCACATGTGTAATATACATACGACCTTATTTTCTCATCACTTTATTTGGGCTAACTGAGCGACCGAGTTGGGCTGAGCGTATTGACACAAATATAATTAACATTTTATTTTTATTTTAAATCAAGAAACCGCTATTTTTAGTGATAAAATTGAAGTCCGCAAATGAATCAATAAGACTGACGAAGCGGGTAATTTATACAAATGTACTCAACCTAAATGATTAATAACATATAAAATGATAAATTAAAAAATAATAATCAACTTTACAAGTTCAAGGAATTAGGGGTGTCAAGGAGCCGGGTTTGGGGAGTGACATACTCATCCTCATCCCCATTTAGTGTAAGGACCCCCATCCCTATAATTGATGCGAGATTAGAGGTTATACCCATCCTCATCCCCGACGGATACCAGTTTCCGTCGGAAAATCCCATACATGCCTAATTTTTCCAATCTATAGTCATCGTCGGGTTTGTAGTGAGTTTTTTGTTAAAAATTTTCATTTATAAGTTTTCAACATTAATTTGCCTATTTAATCTACTTATCAAGATTTCTCGAGGTAATCATCAACGGGATTGGGGGCGGGACCTCTAACCCCATCTTATTCCCATGTGCGGAATGACGTTTAGTCCTATATTCATCCCTATTTATTTTGTCCACTACATCATCCCCATAATCCCTATCCGGTATCGGCACTTCCCGTTCCATTAACACCCTACAAATAACTTACCTTTTTCACGGGCTTACCAATTTATCTAATTCGAGTTGAGTAATCCACATAACTTGGACATAGGATACCCCATGGTAATTTAACTTCTCTCACTCAGGGTTACCACGTTATAATCTCATTGTCTAGGTTGTTGATAGCATGTTTTTATATATGCTATATTTCTAGTGTTGTTTTCATGTGTTTTTGCTTAGTTCTTGCCTGGGATAATACGTTCATATCTTTGCTAGTACTTAAATACATCAAAGAATGTATACTCCCCTTGTGTGTTTGTGTCTTAGGTGATTTAGGTCCAAATTGGAGCTACAAGGATCAAAACTCATCAAGTCTAAGGAATCCTCATATAATCAAGGAAGCAAAGAACGAAGAAATGAGTAAGTCTTGGAGCATGGAGCAAAAAGAGGCTATGAACCAACAAAGAAAATGGAAACCTCACCAAAGGAAAAGCCAAGTCACTTCGGTCGAGTCATATTCCACTCGGACAAGGAAGAAATATTCACTCGCAAGAAGAAGAAGAACAACAACCTTTTGCCCCAAGTGTACAAAGCTCTCCCATGCAAACTGGATTTCAGCGACTACGTTTGAGTGACATTCCACCCGGGAGAAGAAGAAATTTCCACTCGATCAACCACTCGATCTGGTGAAAACACTTGAGCTCAAATGCATCCAAAATTTCCCTTTTACTCGAAGGAAGAAGATGGTTTTTTTTATCTCACTCAATCGAGCAAAAGTACACATGGATCGAGTGAAATAGCAAGATTGGTGATAACATGATTTATCGACCTAGTTTAGTCATGCATTTAGGTAGATTTTCCCTTTCCCGCATGCATGTTTTAGCCTTAGTTTGTGTCCTTTATACTTGTTTAGTTCTACTTTGCAAGAATAAATGTCTACACACTTTTGGTTCATTGTAGGTGATTTGACACATTTCGGAGCTAAAACGATGCAATTGAGGATCAAGCCTCGGAGTGAATGCTTAGGAGCGACCATACGAGCTAGGGAAAGAGCTAGGAATCGAGCTAAAGACATGCAGAACGATCGAGGAGCCATCTCGGCCGAGATAAAAGAATCTCGGCCCGTGATTGAAGTTCCTGTTGAGCAATCTCGGTCATGATCTCGGCCTGAGATCCCATTTGCCTTGACCGAGATCCATCAGGCTGAAGAATCTCGGCCCCGACACAACCCAATCTCGGCCGAGATTCCACCCGAGATTTCGACCTGAACGTTATATTTTATTTGGGCTATTTCCTTTTCGACCCAACGTCTTTTGGCAAGGGTTTGTGTATAAAAGGAAGCCCTAGATTCATTCATAGGGGGGCGTTCTTGATCCCCGTTTTACACGGTTCTTTTCCCAGACATCCCGTTTCCATCTCATTCATCGTTCTTCATAGATTAGTTTAAAGATTCAGACTTTTACATTCAGCTTTTGTCGATACATTTGGGGACGACATTTATTGGAATTACAGTCATTTAAGCTGAGTTTCTTCTCTTCTTTTCATTGTTATTCCATGAATTGCTTGTTTCCTTTAAAATTGATTGTTGAATTTATTATGATGATTCTTGGCTAGAACTATTGTGATTCCAAGGTTAATAGTAATTTGTTTATGCCTTGGACTATGATGGAATAGTATATGTGCCTTAACTGGCATGAATGGCTTTAAATCATATGGGTTGGTTTGGAGATAGATCTAGCATAGAACCCTCTAAGCTAGTAACCTAAGTTGAAATTGAGACCTACCCGGTGATATTCCCCTTGGATACATAAGTAGATTGACCTTAGGTAATAAAGGTGAAACCTTTATTGGATATAATGTGTCATTATTTTTTCCTTAAGACAAGTAATTCCTGAGACGTAAATGTAAAGAGTTATTTGATTCTTAATTAAGTAATTTGGTTTCTAGTCAATTTCTCCCTTCTTACCTTGAGACTTACCCGGTAATATGTAATTAGGATTGTGATTAGGTGGTCTTGAGACTTACCCGGTAATAGACCATCAACTTAGAAACGTTCATCCTTGTAGCTTTTCTACCATAGATCTTTGTGAACGATCTTGAGTCCATATGCCATAAACAATGACCTTGAATTCTTAGAATCCATTTTCCATTTGTTTGATTGTCTTTTCTCTTGTTTTATATATTGTTTTCAACTGAATTGTTATTCAATTGCGAACACGCCAAAAACCTTCCAAAAACCAATTGTTCTCCTTCCCTTTCTTTTCAATCCCCTTTCTTGTTTTAGATATACACTATAATTAATCAACATTGCAAATTAAATCCCCAAGTCTTTGTGTTCGACCTTGGAGTACTTACTCTACTACATATGATCCATACATTGTGGGTTCGCTGCTATTGAATATTTATTGCAAAAATATAAATTTAAAGCATATCATGGTTTGTCACCCTATGAGTTCTTGTCACTTTTGACACGGATTTTCAAGGGTGCAAAATAAGCGAACAATTGGATGAAAAAGAAATCTCCCAAAGTCGGCAAGTCACTCGATCGAGTGGATTGGGCAACATGGATCGAGTAAAATGGAAACTCGGACAAAAGCAAAACTGTAACTGCCGGCCACTTGCAAGGAGTTTGTTAGAGATTTCAAATGCAATTTGGAGAAGGAGCCACGCCTTTTTAGCCTATATAAAGAGGCAAGACTGCCTTGTAATAGATATAACACTTTACGAGTGATGAACTCCTCAAAATAATTCAAATTTCTCTCTCATTTAGTAGTTAGCTGATTTTCAAGGTGTTCTTGAACTGTTCTTGAAGAAACTCATCCAAAAGTTGTTTTTGATCCATTTCAAATATTGTTTTCATCATAACTTTGGATTGATAAGTACAATTCTATAAATTATTTTTCCTACATTCCTTATTTTATCTCTAGTTTCATATCACGAAAATTTGTTTTCTATGTTTGATTTTACGGTCATGAGTGAGTAGTATTATCTTAGGTTTTGGATGAAAACTTCAAATCTAAGTTTTGTCCTTTTGAATTAATGTTGTGCTTATGGAATTAATGAGTATCAATGCATATTTAGTGAGCCTATAGGATAGACATAATTCGTTTGGCATTTTGATCATTGTTTGAATCCATTTTGACAGTGTTGGATGCTAGATTCACGATCTAGATTGTTCCTCTTATGTACATTATATGTTTTCAAGCATGACTTCACGCTACTTATGAATTGGCCTAGAGCTGAGCATAAGTCGGCCGGTTCAGCTGAACCGAACCGAACCGAAAACCGCAACCTACGGTTCGGTTAGCGTTTCATATAATTTCACTTTTCGGTTTTCGGTTCGGTTGGCGGTTCGGTTTTCGGTTTTTGGTTTGAACCGAAATTAAAAATAAAAACCGAAATAATATTAGGGTTAGGGTATAAAAGACTAGAATAGGGCAAGCTGCTTTCGATTTATCGCTTCTTTCTTTCATTTTCGGTGGTAGACAATACGCTGGTACTTGCTTGCTTGTGAGTGATAGGCTAGGGTTTCATCATCTTCTCCGGGGTTGTGACTTGCGAGGGTGGGAGCCCAAGCCATTGACGAGGTTGCGACTTGCGAGGGCGATTGGGAAGTCAAGCCATTGACGACTGGGAATGGGAGGTCAACGACTCGGAAGCGACTAGCGAGGGAGACAACGGCGGTTGGCGGTGACTACAGGCATCGACTAGAGGTGGTGGCTGCGATGCGACGGGATCCAGATATCCCGTGAGGGATGCGAGCTTGTGAGAGCGAGACGAAGAGATTTGGCGACGAGATTTGGATCTCGGTTCTTCATTGTTCTTCATTGTTCTTCATTTCTTGCCTTCTTGGCTCTTGGTCTTTCTTTCTTACTGTCATTTGTCTCATATTTGTTATTTGTGTGTAGTTTTGCTTCGAATCTGGCCTGGATCCGTCAATAAGTTTTTCATTGAATTTGGATCTGTAATTAAATTTCTATTCTTCACTGTTCTTAGTGGAATCTGTTGTGATTTTCCTTCCTAAAGTTTCGAATATGGAAATCTAGGGTTGGATCTTGTACGATGTGTTTTTAAATTCCGGTTTAACCAAAACCGAAAAATTTCGGTTCGAACTACAACCGAACCGAGGTTTTCGGTTCAGGTTTTATGGGTTTTCGGTTTTCGGTTCGGTTCGGTTTTGATCGGTTTTGAACCGATGCTCATCTCTAAACTGACCATTGTGGATGAGACTATACTAATGATTTTTTGGCTCTTCTTCGACTTCTTCTTTTGTTTCTAGCTTTTTAGATAAATTTGGTACCAAAAACTTCTTTTGTGGATTTTTGTTTTGGAATGGAAACTTATAAGGAAAACCGACAGGCTTTTTTGTTTGAGGGTTTAGACTAGTTGTTGCCCCAAGATGTCGGATCTCGTTTGTGATTAAAAGAACTAATTTTTGATTTTCTTCTTTTATGGCGAATAAAGTAGCAGATATTTCTTCCCTATATTTAGCAACACATGTTCGCAACTTAATTAAACTTGCTTTTAAATCTGCAATATCGTCGACTATAGTATTTAAAACAGCTTCGTGATGACCTTGTCCAGTGTTTAAATGTTTTGCATGTGTAGCGGTTTTATGTGGACAATTTTCGGAAACCTCCAGTTTTAATTAATTTTTTGAATTAATTTTTTAAGTTTACTTAACTACTTGGCTTTGATACCAAATGACAGGATCACGAAAAAAGTATACAAACAAGGATATAAATACAACTTATTATAAACTAGGTTCCTCTAATATAAATTTTAGAAAGTTGTGGGTAAAAAGAAAATTTAAAAAATAGCTTGATGAGACACTTGACAAGACTAATAGGGTGTGTAAATAAGTTACTCCCTAGTTCAACTAGTATTTAATTTGAAAGTACACCAACAACAACCATCCATACCACACATTGGGGGTTTTAGAATCCAAAAAATCAAATGCACCAGAAACCGACTATGAAATTTCAATTTGACAATGAAACTGACCTTGCGGAAAGCAGAATCGGCGGGTTGCGTTATCGGATATCACGTAAGCAATCAATAAGATGGAGATGAAATTGTCATATTGTTTGAAGTCTTGGTGACGACGGTATTCAACGGTTGAAAGAAGGTGAAGGACAATAAGCAAGGAACGGACTGAATCAACGATGGGGTGTGTAGAGGTTTTCTATCCCCACAAGAGGAGGCAAAGCAATTCAAAGGGTTTGCTGAAGCGGTAGGAGGTGAGGTGAGTTGGCAACAAAAAGAATGGAAGCGTTAAGCGGTACTGCAACAAGGAACGGGACGAATGAAAGAGGCAGGATAAACATAAGGAACCAACACTTGTGTAAATTTAAGCAACAAAGGGGGCAAATTTTTTACTGTTCCTAAGAGCATCCGCTGTTTTATAGGTATGATATGAAGTGGTCTAAAACCGAGGATATAAGCTTCAACCTCTATAGTATATGTATCTGCCAACATAGAACGAGTCATGACAAAGAAAGAGCAATTGCCAAAAAAAACACCATGAAAATCACCATCATATTACCTCGGCAAGTTTAATACAAGTTACAAAAAATTAGCCCAAGGCCTGCAAGTTGCAAGGATATCACTAGGAAAATAAGAGCAAAACAGGTTTCTGTATACAAAACATCCAGAACTGGACAAAACCGGTACGAGAAGTTGACAAAACGCCGCGAGTGTCCAAGTAGCAACCTAAAGATATAATTGGATGAGCTCGTCACTGACAACAGAGGGTGTAAGGACTCCGAGATCCGTGAAGAGTAGAGTGAGGTACTGAGGTGGTGTGTAGTCACGAGCAGATTCCTCTACCTCCACCTTGGACGGGATAGGAACGCCAAAGTCAATTGGGCGCAATGCAGGGGCCAAGTCTTTCTGGTCCAATGGATAGAGACGTGCAAACTGCAAAAGTCATACAAATGCAAATGAGTATACAACCATTGATTGGACTAGCTAGATTGTTATAACTTTATGCAGGTGTAATTTGAGCATGTCTTAAATCCACTCGTAACTGTGCAAAACATACTCATTTGCAAGTCCAAATATGAAACAATGTTGAAGCTCCTACATATGAGTATCCTTCTCATAGTGAAAGATCATTTGCAATATACAGTGATTCACTAGAACAGATACTGCCAATTTTATTATCCGGAATTGATTCCCAATAATGAAAAAAGTGCATAAAAAAGCGTTTTGCTAGCATGCCCTTATGATACTCTTAGTCGAGGTTAATGTGGAACGCAAATATTCATAATTTCATATATTGTATTCCTCTTACGTACAACTAATTAATAAGTTTTCCTCTGAGTAATGACAATAACAAGTTTTGCATAAAAAGGATATCCCCTCCCCTTCCTATTTCCTGCAAATTACCGGTAATTGGACTTCACTTTATTACACTACTGAATAGTCTGCGTGCCATCCATCTCACCATAAAATGGCTTTATCACTTTGATTTGCCTCCCACTTAAGTTGAGCAAATTAACTAAATTTAACCTTGAATAGTTCACACTGCAGAAGGCCGTTTTTAAAAACAAAATGTCTCATTTGAACATGCTTAGTAAATAGAAACCCATCAGTTGAAATTGAAAATAAGAAGAAAATAATTAGTTTAGTAGTAACAAAATTTATATTCGATGCTCATTTTCATACAGTGCCAAACAAGATAGTGGGTATACCTTGTAACTTTCAGCAGCCACATAAAGTGGTTTGTTCATGCTGTGGGCCACCAAAGCGATTTGGTATGTACCCATCATGTTAATGATGCCACCACTCTCGACTACTCCATCTGCCCCAACAAATACCATGTCAACCTCATCCAAGGAATACGCTACTGCAGAATCTATTACTAGTTTCACAGGAACATCAAGCTTTGCCATCTCATTTGCAAATCGTAACCCACTCCTGTCAGGTCTTCCCTCTGTAGCATTATAGAGGATTGAATTAGTAAGACAGTAGCACAACAAGCAACCAGAAAGAATAGGAGAAACAAGCCTTGATTTAGAATCAAGGAAATCAAACAGCAAACCCCTCCTAAAAATTACAATTTTGTATACATGAAAATCACATCAATAGAAAAGTTTCTGCAATCTGCTATACCCTTCCCTTCACACCCATCCCTTGGAAATAAAAATGGCCCAACAGAGAGGATGCAAAGATAGTTTGACAACTATAGAATATGACTGATCTTTTCTGCTAAATATTTCATGCAATTAAGAGTTTTACTCCAATAATGTATGGGTTGCAAAGCTGTAGTTTAAAAGTATTGCATTATGCGTGTTGCCTTAAAGGGCTGAAACAGTGAGCTGACACTGAATGATAAAGATTAACAAAAATATTTTCTGCAGAATACAAAGAAGGATAATTATGGAACCTGTACAGAAAACTCGAAACATCTTTTTATTTTGTGCTGCAGTCTTCAAGACTTCTAAAACTACCCTGGAGAAACCATGCACCAAAATTGTACAACCATCTAAAATGAAGTCTTGGGCAAGGCCAGCGATGGTTTTACGTGCCTAAAAATGAAAAACAAACAGTAAGTTTTCCTCCAAAAGCCATAAGCCACTGCATAGAATCACAAATCCAGACCTTACCCTGCAAGATATCTCACCAAACTTCTCTGCACGCTCAAGCAAGCGAGACTTTGCTGCATTGAAATCCTCATACTCTAAAGCAGAAGTTCTTGTGACATAACGCATGAAGAGATCACAACCAGCAGTCAAAGAGATGGAGGTTACATCCCATGCCTGAAATTTTTATGCAGTGTTACGACATACTATTTACACGGGATGCAATGAAGTAGTGCCAAAACAAGGAAGTCATACAAGTATAAAAGCATCAGCGTATCCGATATTTGAGTTATTCTGAAATCTAGTCATCACTAAGTTTGAGCCAATAGCCCAATGGCCAATAGGTCATTAAAGCATGTACAACACTTTGGACAGCTTCTCACAAACATATCATTGCACTGAAATTGACAAAAACTAACAGTTTTAACGTGATCAATCCCATCTAACACAATCCCAGAACAGATAGAATTGCAAGAGCAACAATTCTTACAATAAATAGCAAAGGAGAAACTAGTGCTGATCATTAAAGTTAGCACTATTAGTAATGACTAAATTGGAAGTTTTCCTTCTTGTGTCTTTTGATATATATTATTATATACTGTATATAATTAAGGTACCAAACAAACAAATTATGAAGAATTAGGCTTAATTGCTTACAGGGGCCCAATAATATATCCAGGAGTCTTTGGTGAATTGAATAATTTGAATTTGTGGTAGTGAAATTCTTAGTCATTCACCGACAACAATAGGATATCACTTTAGGTTCCAATGAACTAAAATTCACATTCACTTTTCTAGTTCGAATGAAGTGTGGAAGACAAACAACACACAAGTATTAGAATGAGATAAAGAATAACATCCTACGTTTCCAATAAGCTCGAAGCTAGAATGTATAACCAACATCGCTCAATGTCAATCAGTCAATCAGAAATCAAGTCTATGAAGCCAAAATCAAGGTCTCTTAGCCGAAATTTCATAACTCAGACACGAAATTGTTGTGAATACAAAAACGAGAAATTTGAGAAAAAGAGATACCAATACTAACTTTGAGAGTATCAGAAGCCTTCTTCAGCTCAATCTCAAGCTCCATCATAGTCACCGCATCGCAAGACCGAATGACAGCCGCCAAAGCCCTAATCGCCGCCACAGCTTCAGCCAAATCCGGCTGCTTCCTCCAGCTATTAAACTCATCAATCACATCAAACTCCTTTCCAACCCCGCCCCCACCACCACCGGAACCTTCCGCCAGCGATTCATCGACCTCCCGGCCAATACCAACGGCAGCCTGGGCTTGTGCAAGCCAGTCGCTGGTGACAACCCCATGGTGTTCCGCCCTCGTCTGGTAGTAGGCAGAGATCTTCGAATTAGGGTTAGGGTTTTGGGCGGCGGAGACGGGTTCCGACATGGAGGAGGAAGGTGGCGGTGGATTAGATTGATACGAAACGTCGTCGTTTTGGTTGTGAGTGACGGCGTCTCGCTTGTCGAGGATGAAAGACGGTGTTCTTCGCCACATTTATCGGTTCTTTTTCTTTTTGTCAATTTTTTGGTAGGAAGAATAAATTCGTTGCTCGCTTTTCGCCGGAGATTCGGACGCCGATCACACAAAGCAATGTGTATTGCGAGTGGCTTTTACAAAAAGGTTATTTGGGCAATTGGGCTGATAACTTATTTTATTAGGGCGTGTTATATACACGGACTTCAAATTACTTGTTGTCAAAAACAGGTGCATAACGCCGGCGTCTAACTTCAGCGCTGTCTAATGGCGCCGGCGTCCATGTATATATTTTTTTTAACTTTTTTTTTTTCAGATTCGGGCGCCGGCGCCCAGTTTTTTTTTGTTTTTTGTTTTTTTTTTTGAAAAAAAAAAACAAAGAAAAACTTAGTATTGGTTGATGATGTCCGATGTTTATAAACAAATGTTTTGGCAATGAAAAGAATTACATAACTAACTTTTTCAATTTATAAATTTCTCTTTCTCCATACAGTACGACTTAAACCGTGATAGAGGAAATTTATGGGGTTGAAAACGATCACTGTTGATGAACATTGAGCTTTACACAAAAGATAAAATCGAATTGAAATAGATTATGGCGCCGGAGCCAAACATCTTTTCCATCCGGTTCCCGCGCTCAATTATTTTATTTTTTTCTAGAATTTTTTTAAATAAAAAAAGAGGGTGTCGGACTATACAAAATAATATAAGTAACTTTGGATTCATTCAATTCATATATTTCTCTTTTTTCTGTAAAAAATAATATACGTCACTTTGGATTCATTCGGTAGAGGAAATTTATAGGGTTGATGAGTATTATTGGGATAAAATTTTTTTAACAAAATGGAGATAAAATTTGGTTACTAAGTTTACTATAAGACTTTAATTAAAAAATAAATACGGAGAAAAAAATTCACTCGCCGGCACCCTTTTTTTTTTTTTTTGAAAAAAAAAAAAAGAGTTGAGCGCCGGCGCCCGCTAAACGCTATCGCATTGCGCCCGAATTTTACGTTAGTAAAACGAGCTTCGTCTATATAGCTTTTTCGTTTTATTACATGGAATTTACATTTTCTTCCATTTACATTTTCTTAGTTATGCACTTATGCCTTTGTTCGGTGTAATAACATGGCTGGAGCAAAGTGTACTTTGTGGACAAGTCTTCAAAAGAGTCTGCCTAATTTATAATGTTTCTCTTATTCCACTTAAAAAAAAAGGTCTCTATTTTACAATGTCAAGTAGTTTTGTGTTTCTATCCAACTCACACGAATTCTACAAATTAAACTAACCTCTAATATTTATAAATATTTTAATAATTTGAAAATAACGATAGACAAGGAGATACTTTATATTATGCTCAACTCAAGATATGTTCATCTCTCAAAAGATAATAGGATAGACACGTCGTTGAACGACCACATAGACTTAACATGTGCAACACTTTGCATCAAGAGAAACCTTCAAGAAATAGCTTTATGAAAAAAAAGAAAAGAAAAAGGGAAGCCTTCAAGAAACGAGTTTGCTTGACGTTGAGCATAAGATTGTGTAAACGGTCCGGACTAAATCGTTATATTTTTACATGTAACGGTCTATGGACCAGACCATAATGATCTAGTTCTATCCAATATCGGTGTAAAAATTGTAACTAACTAAGTGTAAGTGTGTGCAACTTGAGCATGCACATAACTGTAGCTTTTCAATTTTGAATTAAGAGAAATATTTTCAATTAATACGATCCCTTCGAAAGGCCTATAAACACAACCCATTTTGCCGAGTTTGCTTCAACAAGCCAAGGATTTCCGCTAAGTTGCATTATCGATCCGAGAAAAGGAGGAACTCAGCAAGCCCGTTTGAGGATTTAACAAATTGTTCAGTTTAACAATGCTAAATCAAGTCTAAATCGGTTACAACTTAGAACTAAGTCCATTTTAAAATTTGTTTAGGTAATTAAACTTTTTTTTTATAAAGGGAGTGTTATGATATAAGATTAAGAACTAGAAAATGAAAATTTGACATTTTTATCATTGGCTAGCATCTTATGCAAATTTTTTGTACACTTCTTCACTAACTTCAGTGTAAAATGAAAAAATTGGCATTTTGATCATCAATGGTATATGAATGAATCTGCAGGAATTGTCATATTACATGAAATGTCTTTGTTTCATAGAATTACAAACTATGATGACTTTACATGCCTTTATTATAAACCAATCAATCAAATAATGATCAAATCTTACTATAAACAAATCACAGCTCATGGAATCATGGCTTGCTTGATCTATGTTACCGTAACTTTCAAATTATTTTACACTTGTTCAACACCAGCAGAGCCTGAACTGCTACTACTAGGAAAAGGATTTACTCTTTTCCCTCTACTCAACAGCCTCTTCAAAGACTTCAATCGAGTTTCGACAGGCGATTTCGCCTCATCTGTCGAAGACGGGTTGTTCGGAACAGAACAGCTCTCACCCTCCATTGGTATATCAATAACCATACTGTCAGATGAAGAAACACTCTCTTCTGAACCCAACTCAACTGAAGTTCTAACCTGAACTTCATCACCCCAAAACAATACATTTGTTGGGAAAACCGGCAATTCAGCTGATTGCCCTGATGAATTTGTATTATCTTCATCTTGTTGGGATTCAACTGGACTCGAATTCGAATTTGAATCCGAAACAGCTTCAACTGATGTTCTACAAATTGGGCAATTGGAATGTGAATGAAACCATTTATCAATACAATCCAAATGAAACCCATGATTGCAATTAGGAAGAATTCTAGCTTGCTCTCCTTCTTGTAATTCACTTAAGCAAATTGGACATTCTAATCCATCCTTAAACTCCTTAGGATTGTAGACAGCAATTGGGAGAGATTTAAGGGTTGAACTATTTAGCCCTTTTTGCCGCCGCCTCGCCGCCTCAGATTGTCTGTTCTGGGTTGCTAACTGGCGACGCCATGAAACGATCTCAGGATCTTCTGGACTTGCTGACCATAAACATCTAGCGTAGAGATGCAGAAGGAAGACTAAGACTATCACAACAAAGAAGACAATCACAACTGATATCATGATCTTGGATGTAATCTCAAAGACAGCTGCGTTATCTGCAGGATCAGACATTTCTCATACCAAATCCTCAAAACTAGGTTTGAATGAAAATAGAGCAAATTTAAGAAGACCCAGATGGGTTATTGCGAGTTTAAGCAAGAATTGAGCTTAACCCAGATGAGGATTTAACGAAAGAAAAGAACCCAAAGAATATGAATATGAATTGTGTACGTGTGTTGTATGCAACTTATTTGGGAGTTCATAGTTAATGTGAAGATGAGGAAGTTGGAATTGGTCTTGTGCGTGGAAGTAAACGAGCTGAAAGAAGGAGGTTGCGTCGAAGTAGAAGTTAGTTGAAATTGAACAAGTTTGACAAATTCTGGCAGAATATTCAATCTGAGTATACGACCTGTCATTGTAGAGAAGAAGAAGCCATGGTAGAAGTTCAAAGGAAGCACGACTAGTAAACGCTTAGAGATTTCTTGGGAAGAAGGGCGTCAAAGTGGAATTTGGGAATCTATAATTGAGTTATGTGATTGGATATGATTTATATTTTTCTAGAGGCTGCTTTGTAAGTTCAAACTTCAAAAGCATATTTGCTTTTACTCCTAAGATTAATTATATAATGTAAATTAATCATGAAATTTGATATAGTTTTAATAAAATATCACTGTATTTTACAATAAATAATTTAGAATGTATAAATTATACTAATTTCATAATTCACCAACCACCCTGCAGACTATTCAAATATCATATAATACTTTATCAATTATTCAAGAGTATGCCTTATATTCAAATGGTAAATATTTATAAAATTTTCAATTCATAGTGTTGACTTGCATATCGTGTACCCGAAGAAAATGAATAACCCGGCCGTCAAGTGGAACCTTCGGACCCGAATTAAAGTTAAACCGGAAACGAACCGGATCGCCAAAAAAATCAAAAACAGCTGAGGTTCCCTTTCCCGTCCACATGTCTGGCCTTGTCACCATAGAATTTCAATTTATCCTCTGCCCTTCTTCTTCCTCTTTTCATCTCTTGGGCTGCTGTTTTTTATTTTTTGTAATCTTCAAATCTACCCAGAAACCACTCAAAAATAGTAGAAAGCCAAAACCTCGTTAAAGTCTTAACTCATTTTCTGTATCAATGTGGGTATCAAGATAGAGGGGTGCCAATTCTTATCGAAAAAAATTGGGAACTTGAAAAGGGTGCAATTGGGTGTCTTCGTCTGCAAATATTGTTTCCAAGTTTATATAGGCTTTGATTATATGAGCTCCCCATGCCGTTCTTAGGTATTGTACTACATCTCCTTCTCTCTATGGTGTGTTGCTATTAGTGGTGGAAACTACCGTTCTTTCATACGGGCAACTGAGTATTTGATAAATAATCATAAGTGAATGACCAAAGTTTGTAGCTTTCTACAAATTTGGCATTAGATGAGAACATTCCTGAATTTATGTATGTCCCGTGTGAATTTGGATAGAGTGGAAGAATACGCAAAGGGTTGAATTGTAGAGGGTTATGTGTTTGACTTTTGGATTAGGTTATATAAAATATTTTGAAGGATTTCAAGTCTTTGTGCATTCTATCAATTTGAACAGGCATATAAATTATGTGAAGATAAACCCTAAAAGAAAGTTCTGGTGTAAGCTGAATTCTTGGCTGCTTATGTCAAAGTTCACATTTATTAGAGCCTATTCGGTTTTTAAAGTATTTTCTTAGCTATATTCATGGAGAGTAATTATTGGAATTTGCTAAACTAACAAAATTGTACGACCCTAGCAACAAAAGAACAATTTAGCTCATGTTTAAGATTGAGCTTCTCCCTGAGCAAAAATAACTTTATCAATTCATATGATATTTCCTTGTTTCAGCACTCCCTGCTGTTCAAGCTGTTATGCTAAATACCCTTGAGCTACTTTTCTCGGATAGGAATTAGGTGGCGTTGCCACTGAACCAAAGCATGAGCCAAATCACTTTCCAAATCCGAGGTAAGTAGTCTAGGAGAGTGCTCGAGTTTATAAATTTATCTTCTATATATGGCATATTTCAAGGTTAGTGTGGATAAGCCCTATGATTCATGTCCACAGTAAGTGTATACTGAGCCTACTTATGAAAGAGACAAATAGACTATCTCAATGCACATTTGAAGTTGTATGGTCACTAATTCATTACTTGTTATGGTTTTGTTTCATGTCAGACATTGCTATTGCACAACCTCCCTTTCTAAGTTATATGCATACCCCAAGGGTGCGGACATGTGTTAACTGTGGAGTGTTGAGTAGCAGCTTTACTCGTGGATACAGCAGTAGATTGTCATCAATTCGCAAACTAGTGCAGAATCCAGAAAATGCAAATTTTAGTATAGTGCCTGTAAAGTTGAACCCTGCCAAGTTTGTGATTAAGGCAGTTGCTACTCTTCAGCCCAAACTTTTAGTCCAAAATGAGGATACAAAGAAGAATTATGAAAGGTTACCTCCAATTCTTGAACCGGGGGACCCTAAACTTAATGTTGCATCTCCAAGTGAAGATTCAGAAGAACTAAATGAGAGAGAGAAGTTGAGACGGCAGAGAATATCTAAGGCAAATAAAGGAAACACACCATGGAACTTGGGAAGGAAACACAGCCCAGGTACCTAAGTTGCATTCGGTGTGCTTTAAGCACTTAGCACTTCCTTGATATTCATAATGTTTGAATTTTCTATGTAATGTTATGCAGAAACTCTTCAGCGGATCAAAGAAAGAACAAGACTTGCTATGCAGGATCCTAAGGTGAAGTCATGTAAGAGTACTTTTAGATATTTTATTTAATCCGAAGAGTTCAATGTTCTAGTCATAGACGAACCTCCAATGTTGAGGTTTTTTTAATACAGAATTTCAATGATTTTTCTACCTTATTGGCTTTCTAGTTTGTTGATCTAATGATCCTGTTGATGAATGAGTGATTTGATTAAGTTTGATTATTTACAAACAAAAATATATAATGCAGGTTAAGAAGAAGCTTGCACACTTCGGGCATACTCAAAGGTGGGTTTTCATATGCTCAAGCTCTTCATATATTATGCAATTGCAAATATATGAGTTATAGTTAAATTAGTTTGACAAGGTATCATACTTAAAAAAGCAATTCTTGGAACACTCTAGAATGATCAGGGGTTGTATGTTCCGCATTGACTATAATGATTAAGTGATTTATTTTCCGTAAGGATTGGAATGTTACAAGAGCTCTTCCTTCTCGAGTCTAAGTGAGGACAGTAGGCTCGAAACGAGCTGGATGGCATTGTTATTATTCAACTTATAGATGACTGTCCTGTGAATCATATTTTTCTTTGTGTGGCCTAAAATTCTGAATCTATTGATGTTACACAGTAATGAGACAAGAATAAAAATTGGGCTTGGAGTTCAAATGGGCTGGAGAAGGCGCCGTGAGAAGCTATTGGTACAGGAGACTTGCTTCTCTGACTGGCAAAATTTAGTCGCAGAAGCTGCTAGACAGGGTCATGTTGACGAGGAGGAGCTTCAGTGGGATTCCTTTGAGAAATTGAATCAACAGCTAAAACAGGAGTGGCTAGATAGTGTGGAGCAAAGGAAAATAATGGGTAGGCCAAAAAGCAACAAGAGAGCACCTAAAACACTTGAACAACGTAGGAAAATTGCTGCATCCATTGCTGCTAAATGGGCAGATCCAGTAAGTCAATGTTTTATTAGCATTACGTGCTTTGGAACTTTAAAAGAAGACAATAATTTTTTATTTATTTTTCTGGGCCTCTGGCTGTGGCAATTGGGATTATTCCCATTAATAAACCTTATCCCTGTAAACATATCTGTTCGGTATCTTCCCTTAGATCTATCTGGTCATATCAGTCCCATGATCAGGATAAGTGAGATCAAGCACAGACTTGTTGGAAAATTCACATTTTTGTTATAAGCAAGCCATCTATGTCCTAATTTTATAGTGTGTTTCGGATACTAGAGTGCTCAGACCAAAATCATCAAGTAATGGTGTTTCTGCTGATATTTTATGTTATCACTAGGAATACCGGAATCGAGTTTATTCGGGCCTGGCTAAGTATCACGGATCTTCTGTTGGTGCTGAGAGAAAAAGGTCTGCTGGCGAGGGCCAACCCAGAAAAAGGTATCCCAAGAAAGAGATCATTGATGGAGATAAATTTGATGCATTAGTGGTAAAGACTAGCATTCAACAGCCTAAGAAAAGCAAGGGCCCAATGTACAAGGATCCGTTAGCGAAGGCAAAGTTCGAGATGATAAAGAATATCAGGGCAAGGAGACCTGCTGCTGATATGAAGAAGCATGAATCACTAGAGCGAGCAAAGTGAGTATTCCTGTTTTCCAAATAAAATCTTCTTTTCAGTTACCCTTATGTAAATGGACATCCTTCATAACTCATAACTGATGTTTTTCATTAAAAACATCTCCATCTTGGAGCTTTTGAAAATAAACTGAAATAGAGTGCATTTTGATAGGTAGGAAGTACTTATGAAATACTGCCAATCATAAACAATTTCCTAAGCTATTTTGAATTTTCGTATCTCGTACGGTTTAGTTATATGCTAAAACATTTTTTTTCAATGATATTATAACAAAATACAGTGTCTAAACTTAATACTTGTGATTAGTTTTTGATAATTCTTACAAATGTTGCAAATCATCCCTAAGTTGTATAGTTCAAAATCAAATAAACTATAATAAAAATTATATAAAATACCAAACTTAGTTTTGTTTTATAAAAGAAACACCCAATATATATTATAATTATTTCAGAAAAAAAAATCAAAAGCTATAACATAAGGATGGCTGATTTTATATTATTTTCTTTTATACAAATAATCTCTTAGAAATTTCCATAATTTTATAAAAGTTCTGGCACATAACATCTTGATAATCTTTTCTTTAAAGATGAATTTCTAGTTCACTTCAAACTAATTGTTATTAATTTTGTAAGTAAATAGATTAATTTAAATAGAAATAATAGATTATTTTAATTAAAGATGATGTGCTTACCTGCTTGCATGACACTTGGCTTCATTCAGCTCTCCTTTAGTATATGTGTATAGATTCTACATTTTTAAATTTATAACCTCTACCATTGACATTTAGAAATTTATAACCTCTACTTCAAATAAGTTCTGCTAGATCAACTAAGCTAGGTAAAGAAGTCCTAATGTTCATGTGAGAGTTGCTCTTACAAACAATGTTCTAACTTTTTCATGTTTGTATTCATTGCTTACTTTGTTTGGTTTTCTCCTTTAGGGTTTTAGTTACAGAGGCTGAGAAAGCTGCAAAGGCTCTAGAAATAGCAGCAGCAAGCAGTCCTATTGCACAGGCTTCACTCATTGAAACCAGGAAGCTCATAGCTGAAGCAGTTCAGTTGATCCGATCAATAGAAACTGATCAACCTGCCCCCGTTGAAAGAAACAACTTTTTTATTCCAATTAAGCATAGTGACGACACCAAGGTTAAAAAGTCACCAATGGAAGAAGATCTGATCTTTGGATCCCATCAAGTAGCATTGAATGGCTCTCATAATGTGGAATTAACCAAGGAAAATGTTGAAGACTTCGACTTAATTAAACTTCCCTTCACGGATTCAGAGATTGAGCATGGGGATGACGCCAAGGAGCAAAAGTCATCAATGGAAGGTGATCAGATCAGTCAATCTCATCAAATATCACTAAATGGCTCTCATAATATGCAAATAGCCAAGAGTGATGTTAAGGACTTTGACATTATCAGACTTTCTTTTAAAGATTCAGAAAGTGATAGAGAAGAAGATGGTAACGGGAAAGTTCTTGACATGAATGAGATGCCAGAATTTGGCACATATAAGGTCAATGGAACACCAGAACTGGAGGCTAAAATCAATGGAGGAAGCATCAAGATTAATGGATCAGCAAAGCCAAACGGGGCCTTATTGCAGGATAGTAATCCTAGAGAGGAGATGCCTTCAACATCAGTTAAGAAGAGATGGGTGCGCGGGAGGCTGGTTGAAGTGGTAGAGCGAGAGTAGATTCCGCACTCTTTTGCTTATGTTGAATCTTGGAAGATTTAAGATTCGTAGCTATGCTAACGTAAGAACGCTATTACGAATTTACAAAGAGTGATATGAAGATCCAGTGGGGCTAAAGCAGCAGGATTATAGAGAGGTAAAACATGCTTTGTTTTGTTCATTGGTGTTCATGGAAAACTATATTAACCCACTTCTGTAAAATGTTTCTTTGAAGTTTTTTATGGGGAAAAAGTGCAGTAGCTTAGTACAGTAGAAGGATTGTAATTCATAAGATTCTCCTGTATATGCTTCAGCACTTGCTGAATATTTTGAGCTCTGTTGAATTTGTTATGATTTATTAATAGATAAAATGGCGCTCATCTTTGTTTATCAATGCCATTTGAGTTTCTATACTACAAAAAGATGGGGTTCGGTTCCTAAGGAAAAGATTTATAAGTTAATCTTGATTGGATGACCCGATTTGATATCTAACCTTAAAAGAGAACTTGGCCTTTATCTAAATCGAAATTTATTGATATCCTTTACATTTTGGAGGATAAAAAGACCTCTACTAAAAATGGTTATTCGTAAGCTTTGTGTGCAATGTATTAGTAAAAGTGTGAGTTTTGCCCGTCATATTTTCATGGAAGTTAATCCGGTGTCCTTTAATCTCGTTGTATGTGGCTGCAAAGTTCTTGTTACTATTCTTTATTGGGTGTTTACTTGATTCAGAACTTCACGTTCTTATTCTTTCAAAGGTGTCCGACTCTCTTTCCTTGTATTAAAAAAAGAAAATTTTAAAAGAAAATTTTTGTAGGATGTCTTGTACTTTAAACTTTTTCAATGGTTTTTAATTTTTTTTTTCCGGATGATGTCCACGAGTTTTATAAATATCGGAATATAGCCTTCAACTAGTTCATATTAGTTGACTGGTTTCCAACTACGCATATGGGGTGCGTAGTTGGAGTCCGAGAAAAAATAAAAAAAATTGAACTACGCACTTGGCGTGCGTAGTAGAAGTTAGCAAAAAATAAAATAAAATAAATTTTTTTTAAATAATATTAACTACAACTACGCACCCCAGGTGCGTAGTTGAGTGAGTTTTCAACTACGCACGCGAAGTGCGTAGTTACGGTGTGAAATAGCAATTTCCACCGGTACGTTTAGAAACCACATTTACTAATTATAATTAATCGTCATTTTAAATGTATAGATAACTTCGTGGATGAATAACTTTTTATTCCCATAAAATGTTGATAATTTTTAACTTATAGGGAATATAAATGTATAGTCCGGAGAATTATAAAGCTCAAGTAGTCATTTGAAAACTAAAAAAAATTATTGAATATAATTTGAAAAAGTGTAAAGCGGAAAATATCATCCGATTTAAAAATAAAATAAGCGTAAGCAAGACGACCCCAAATGGGCCTCTATTTTGTAGTATTGGGCCTTTGTTGTGTGCTCAGGCCCAATGTTCTAGCCCATTTACTCTCCGCCAGAGATACGGTGGCCGAACAGTGTGAGAACAAAACAGTTGAACTGTTGAGCAATCTCTTTCTCTTTCACCCACCGACGAATCTTATTTCTTCTTCGAACACACAAAAAATTCCCACATCTTCATCCTCAAGAAACGCAAACGAAAACTACCCACCACCATCACCACCAAATATCAACATAACCATCTTGTCTCTCTGTTTGACACACTCTGCTACTACCCTATATCCGTTTTCCCAATCTCAGTTCTGTAGAATCACTTACACAGTTACAATACATACAACCAGAAATTCTTTTGTTTTATTGCATGTGTGATTGGATCCTACATTGGTGAGCTGCCAATTGGATCAAGAATGATGAAAGAAGTATCTAGAGAGAGTCCATCATCATCAGACGATGAAGAGGAGGATAGGCGGAATCTGATCCCGGAAAATGACCATGCTGAGCCGAGAAGGTCACGTTCTTCAGATGTTCATTCATTCAACATTGATGATAAGCTTGGATCAGCTGTACGGCGTCGTTTCAGTGGTTGTAGTATCCGGGATCTGGGGAAGAAGAGGTATCTTCTTATGGCTTTGGTTCCTTTGGCTGTAGTTTTTCTTTACTTATCTGTTGATTTTAGAGGTTTGGTGAAGAATTCAAGTTCGTGGGATTATAAATTCATCGGTTCTGATAATGATTCTGGTCGGATGAGGGAATCGGAGTTGCGTGCGTTGCATTTGTTGCAAGAGCAGCAGTTAGGGTTAGTGAATTTGTTGAAATCTATTGGATCGAATTACACAATATATACTGATAGTAATAATAATGGTTCGGATTCGAGCAAATTTGTGGAGATGAAGGCGAAGATTTATGATCAGATTTTGGCAAATAATGAAATTCAGAAAGTTTTGTTATCAACGCATAAGTTGGGGGATGTGAATGTTTCAGCTCTAGGTGGTGATTCTGGGAATTTGACATTTGGTGGGATTGAATTGTGTGGGAAGAAAAATGCTGGCTTTTTGAGGAGCAAAACCATAGAATGGATCCCAAATTCGGGTAAGTATTTGTTTGCAATATGTGTTTCGGGGCAAATGTCAAACCGTTTGATCTGCTTGGAAAAGCATATTTTCTTTGCAGCATTGTTGAAGAGGGTTTTAGTTATCCCCAGCTCAAAGGTTGATTATGACTTTAGTCGGGTTCTGGATATTGAACATATAAATAGTTGTCTGGGAAGGAAGGTTGTTGTTACCTTTGACGAGTTCAAGGAATTGAAGAAGAAGGATATGAAAATAAACAAATTCATTTGCTATTTTCCGAGTTGTTATATAGACGATGAGCATGTAAAGAAATTGAAGTCTTTGGGTTTATCTTTGCCCAAGCTCGAGTCCCCATGGACAGATGATGTGAAGAAGCCAAAGAAAAGGACGGCTCAGGATGTTGAGACCAAATTTTCATCTGATGATGATGTCATCGCAATTGGAGATGTCTTCTTTGCTGATGTAGATAGGGAGTGGGTAATGCAGCCTGGTGGACCTATTGCTCACACGTGCAAGACTTTGATCGAGCCTAGACGTTTGATAATGGTCACTGCCCAGCGGTTTATTCAAACCTTTCTGGGAAGGGATTTTGTGTCCTTTCATTTTAGACGGCATGGCTTTTTGAAATTTTGGTATGGATTCTCTTGCCCAAATTTGTGTTTTATTTGAGTGCCGAATTGATGAATTAGGTTTAGGACTGTGCATCATTTTGTGTCCCTTTATTTTTTAAATAGTCTCTTCAGAGAGGCTGTTATGATACTTATCTATCATCACGGTTAATATAAAACTAGTAGTTGTACAATGATGTGTTCTGACTTCTGTCTGCTTATATTAGATGAGCACTTGATGGATTGCAGCTATGCAAGTTTGCCTTAAAAAATGTTGTCTCTATTTGATCATATTTGAAGCACATCAGCCAAGTACAACGGATGGATTTCATATCAGATTCTCGAGCTATAACTTGATCTTCTGGACTCGTGATATATGTTAAATAAGTTTTTTTTTTTGTTGAAAAACAAGAACATTATTTTTTTTTTCTAAACCTTGCAGCTGTTCTTTTCCTGTGAAAATTGTGAATAATATCATTTTCTTTTACCATCTAGCAATGCGAAGAACCCAAGTTGCTTCCATCCTATTCCACAAGCAGCAAACTGCATCAAACGTGTAGTTGAAAGAGCCAATGCCCCAGTTATATATCTTTCAACAGATGCAGCTGAGAGTGAAACGGGTTTGCTACAATCTTTGATCGTGGTTGATGGAAAGCCTATACCCCTTGTGAAACGTCCCCCTCGTGATACAGCTGAGAAATGGGATGCTTTGCTTTATAGACACGGGCTCGAGGATGATCAACTGGTCTGTCTATTATACTTCTTAAGAAAGTTATTAGTAAATTTTTCCACCTTCTCTGTTTTCAATGTTAAAATCATGTTATAATATAAACCCTTACTGGACAAGTAAAGAAGTAAGCTAGTTTTTGCCAAAAATGGTACAAAATTCCAAAAATATCCTTGAAAACAAGCTTTGCCTAGGACTCGAACTATATGCTTGAAGCTTGAATGAAAATTAATTGTGTACACACTATCTGTGTACCTTAGGATACAATATGAAGCTTTTATCCATGTAAGTGAAATGTAATACACTGAATTTAGAAGGATCCTAGGTAATGGGGATTAGACAAGCGTCTTCATTGCATCCTTAGACGATCCTATATAATGGGCATATACCACCCTAATGAAATCATTCAGGAAATTCTTTCCTACTGATATCACTAAAAACACTGAAGAAATACATCTCAATCTGACATATTATGAAGCATCTTTACCTTTGAAATTAATCCAAGTCAAATTTCATTGAAATGATTTCTATTTGTATTTTTTTTAATATATATTTTTACTTTTGAAAGCTTTGTGATATCTAATGCATATGAAAATGTTACGATTTTCATTACGAAGGTGGAAGCAATGTTGGATAAAGCAATATGTGCTTTGTCGAGTGTATTCATCGGATCTCCAGGATCCACGTTCACTGAAGACATCTTGCGGCTCAGGAAAGCCTGGGGATCAGCTTCCTTGTGTGACGAGTATATCTGCCAAGGTGAGCTACCAAACTTCATAGCAGAAGACGAATGATTCAGATGTAGAAACCTCTTTAGCCCTTCCTTCCACTCTGTTATAGTGTTGTCATGTGAGTATCACAGTGCCAAATGTAGTGGGTGGCTACTCTCCTGACTGTATTTTGTGTATGATAATGGATCATTCTTCCTTGTTTTGTTCTGTGATTTTGGCCTACCATTCTTTTGAATACCCAATGTTGTTGATGGATATGAAATGGTAATAAATATTCTTCTATTCTTTTCCCCTCATCACAGAGCTTTTTGTCAGTTACAAGAACCCTAAGTCAACCTAAAAACCTCTTTCCTTGGAATTCCCTTGATTGATTCAAGGGTAAGGTTTACTTGCAGTTTGATGTTTATCTTCTACCGGTCCATGGACCAGACCGGAATTTCCGCCCCGGGCTAGAATTATGGCCTGGTTTTCCGCTCTGGTCTAGATTTGTGCAGTCCTAATTGCTGACAGTGAAATCATGTATTATCATGGCCGTAGGCCCATAGTTGTAACCTGATATGTAAGAAATTGCTGAAGAAACAATGAGCTATTTATGGTTTTCTACTAATTATCTGTGTGTTTTTTTTTAATCATTTGCACATCTTTTCCTTCAATAGGTTGTTGATAAAATTATGTTAAACTAATTTAAACCAAAAAATATTGACAACGTTATCAAAGATTGACCAAGGATTGTTCAATTAACTCAAAAATACATTGATTCAGAAGGAAAGCAACAAAATTAACCTCATCACACACCAAACATGTTGCTGAAAAATGTTTTCCCGGTACATACATAAACTGCAATTAAAAAATATATGTTGGTCAAGCGAAAGGAATTGACGACAAGTCGGGTTGTGAGTCATTGGACCTCCATCCTCTCCCGCCCGACCACTGCACCGCAAGACGGAAGGATCGAACTGGAATTTGTACACCACCACTGCACCGGATAGTGCGCGCACTACTATAAAAAAATTGTGAAGAAGAAAAAGAAAAATGGCTTCTCCAAAACGCCGCGCATTGTGCTTTGTTTCACCACTGCGTGTCGCTTTCATCTTACTTCTCTTCTTCCTCAAGACTCCAAAACCCCCCACTTTTGACTCCCGATCAGACAAACCCCTCTTCAAATTCCCTTTCCACATCGCCTTTCGCCATTCTTAAACTGATATTTTATACTCTTCAAAGGGCTATACGATTTTATTTATTTATTTATCTATAATTTGGGTTCTTAAATCAAATTTGAAGAGGTAATAGATATCGAGTTGAAGATGAGAGCGAGAGTGGTTGTGTTCCCAATTAAGGGTAGAAATTGGTGCTTTAGCCGATCCATTGACCCTTCTTTACCCTGTTTGGATCAGTCTGGTACTGCTGGGAATGCTTCTTCAACGTTGAGAGGTCTTTGGAAATCACTGTCTTCCAATTCCAAGCCCGTTAGCGAAAATGCCGAGCTCGTAGTCGATTTTGCCTCCACTAAGGTCTGTTTGAGTCTGTGCATATGATTCGAGATGATCTGTCAAGTGTTATTAATGTAGAAATTGAATCCTGCTTTGATGTGATTGGTTTAACTTTGTGTAGGATGCTATTTGTTGATTACCCGTTTTTAACTCATTTGCATTATCAAAATATTTTTAATTTGCTTTGTTAAGCATATAGATGGGTCAGGCTGATTTGGTTGTCTCACTCGTACATTTTGACGTAACTTTTATTGCGGTTGGATCGTCCAGCTTGATTGTTTATACTGGTGTTAACTTGTAGATTTCACCTTGTATCTGGTTTTAGCTCACTGTTAAGCAAACTTAGTTTTGCACTACATACTGAAACTCAAATTACAATACCTGATGGGAATTGTTTCTGGGTATTTTTGACATGGGTGATTATGGGATTTTATGGACTAAAAACTCTTTAAATTAATGTTTTGCACTGGCAGATGAACAATGCTTGGAGCAAGCTAGAGAAGGCCCCAGAAGGATCTTTTAAGAACAAGGTTTATGGGTATGACCCTTGATGATGGAATACTGTTGCATCTACTTGTTATTGAAGTGATATATTATATTTGATCAACTTGAATATGTTTATATGTAGTGTGGGCGTGTGGCTACTCACCCGTGTTAAGCCCTCAGAAATTTTCTTGAAATCCATATCGAAGGAAGTTACTGGAATTGATATTACATATCCAGCTAGGTTTGCACTCACTTCTCTCTCTTTGAGATATGCATAGGGTACACCCAAATGCTTTACATGAACACCTTCCTTCTGCAAGTTGAATTGCTAGTTTCCTGTCTCCATGTATGATTTCTCTTAAATGGATGGCTTCTTGATATGATTATTTGGTAAGAAACAGGGACATTGTATCTCCAGTATGCTACCCCTAGGTTTTCATCGTTTTGAGATTGGAAGATGGAACTTCATGGGTACTTTTATATGTATGGGACTGGGAACCAGAGTCTACAAATATGACGAGAAACAGGGACATTATAGTGAGGCTTATTGATTTTGACTTATTTGGGAATCATTGTCTGTTATAGTAAGCATGATTAGGAGTTCTCAGATTGATGACCTAGCTAGCTTGCACAACTTAGAAGGTTTTCCTCAAAAATTTGGTAGACTTGTAAGAATACTGTTTCTCTTCAACACCGTTGCAGTCTAGGTTTGCACTCACTTCTCTCTCTTTGCTACTTTTGATCCATGCAGTTTTTTTAGTGCATCGTAACCTATGGGTGTAAGTTTGGATTTTAACCTATACAGGCTGTTTGAACCTGCAGTTTGAATGCACGACTTGTACGCCGAAGATTAAGACACCTTGCTCTAAGGTACTGAGTTCAGTCCTAGTCAATATTCATACTTCCTGCACAGACGAGCAATATAGAGATCTGTGTACTACTCTGATATTCAGTATCTGCATCGATTATTTGCTGTTGTGACTTGTGAGTGAATAATAGAGATAAATTAATTGCCTCTGATTATTTGATGCAGTTAATGGACAAGAAAAAGATAAAGTACAATTATTGCTATGGTCTTGAAGCATATATGATACACAAAACTAAAACATGCATTGATGCAATAAACCTATTTGGTTATGTGATGCCCTTGTTATAAATTTCTACCATACAACTAGAAAAACTAATGTATTTTGGAAGGAAAAAAAGTGAATTGATTTGGTTTACTCTGTCTACAGTGGAACAACTATTCACAAGAAGTACATGTATGGATCTGCTTCATTGCTGCCGCTGACAACTGCCTTTATGGTATAGTTATAAGTTATTCAGATGTCAAGTCTTTCTTGTAATGGCTCTCTTTAACTGTGTATTTTCATCATTGTTCTTGTGATAATCTAGGTTTTACCTCTGCCTAACATCCCATTTTTCTGGTTGCTGTTCCGCACATATTCTCATTGGCGAGCTCTTCAGGTTGGTAATCACTTCCCGTGGCTCATGGCCAATGCTTATTTACATAGTAGTTGACACCCTGCTATGTTTAACAATCTAAAAACTATTTATAAATACAAAACTGTTTTTTAGAAATATGAAACCGTATGAATAAATTGTCGGTTGTGTTGCCACCTTGTATTATCCATATCAACAAGGACCATTAATGTTGACCTAGTGTTGATCTTAGGTGCTTGGCATATGTTAGTTTTGTTTACCATTAATGTTGTTGAAATCTTGCTTATTGACCCTTTAGGGCAGTGAGAAGCTTCTCTATTTAGCTTCCGATAATTCCCAACTTCAGAGCAGTCGCTCAAAGGAAAACAAAAAGGAAGTTGATGATGAAGATTCACAAGGGAGAGACATTACAACCAAAACTCGCTACGTAAGAACCTTCATATTCATACAATCTCTCGTAGTAGAATGTAAAATTTTCCTTGATCAAACTTTCCCATTTATTGGTAACGAAACACGCAGGTTCTGCAACCATCAAAGGAACTCGACAAGCTCACCCGTAATGCTGAAGAAGACGGGCTGGACGAGTCTGCCCTAAACCACATATGTGAGGCCTTCCATTTGAACCCACAAGAAGTTCTCAAGTACAAGAATTGAGTTTAGATAAAAAGGTCGGGATCTCTTGTTTTTGGTGCAGAATTAGGAGGTTAACTTCCTTTTGTATACTGACCTTAGACCTACACCTTGCTTGAACATGGTAATGGTGTTTTCATATAAAAGGGCCATTAAACATAAGATGGTCCTCAAAGCTTAAGATTTTTTTAAGCTACCAACTCTTAAAGATTCTTGTGTTATCTCCTTCGTCTGATCTTCATTTCTAATTGTAATTGCTTCTATCCTTCTCTTTAAGTTTGGTTAGTATTCCATTCTCTCAGAAATATTTATTCATTCTTTGACTAATATTAAATTATTTGTGATTTATGTAGATACATTTCCACATACTAAAATGAATTGACTATGGGGCTTGTTTCGTATGGATAGCAAAGATGTCGTGTACCTCTACCGGGATAGGTAATGAGATCAGAATCAATCCATATCCAAAGACAAAAAATCAAATGGTTGGATTACAAGTTATAATCAAAATATAAATTGCTGTTGTCATCTTTCAATCTCATCATGAATTCGAGGTTGGTTGGATTTTGGTCCAAGTTAGGTCATGAGACTAACTTATTAATTCTTTGTTATATTTTTTGTAAAATTCACCATACTTCTACGTTAGCCTTGACGATCTCCTGAGATCAAAATTGTTCATACATTAGTTCAGGCCAAAATTTCGAATCGAATAAGATCGTTCAACACCATCATAGATCGAACATAACATGTTAGGGTTGACTTTGGGTTCAAAAGTATTGGAGTTGCACGTTGTGATTTGGTCGGTTCAAATTCCGGTTTGGATTGGTCTAAGCATAATTTTTTATCGGGAAAATATAAAAAATTTAACTAATTTATCTTTTTTTGTAAAAGACAAATGTTTTGGAATTTCTTGTGAGTATATTTGAAGAAATATATCTTGTGAGTATATTTGAAGAGATACAACAAAAGCGTTGAAGGACTTACGGAGAAACAGAAAAATTTCTTGTGAGTATATTTGTAGAGATACAATAAAGATGTCGTGTACTTCAACTGGGAAAAGCTTCTATCGAACCGGGAAAATTCTTAAACAACTAAACCACACGTTTATCGCGCTCCTTCCAAAGATTGACAACTCCTACAACAACGGCCAACTATAGACCTATTAGCCTTTGCTCAACAGTCTATAAAATCATAACCAAAATCCTAGCGAACCGGCTAAGCTCTGTCCTTCCTAAGTTAATAAACCCCCTTCAAAGCGCCTTACCAAACAAAGGGCAATACATGATAATGTCCTAATAGCCCATGAAAATTTCCATGTATTTAGATCAAAAAAAAGAAAAGAGGGTTATATGGCCATCAAACTGGACATGGAAAAACATATGACAAACTAGAATGGAAATTTCTTAACCAGGTCATACAACAATTTGGGTTTAGTGAAAAATTCATGAACTGGATCAATGAATGTGTAATAACAGTATCCTACTCCATACTTATCCAATGACTCACCGACAACTCTATTCTGCCCGCAGAGAGGCCTACGCCAAGGTGATCCTCTCTCCCCGCTCCTCTTCAACCTAGGAGCCGAAATTCTTGCTAGAAACTTACATAAACTATGTAGAGAAAACCCCCGCTAGATAGGCTTTCCCATAACAAGAAAGGGCTCTCTTATACCCTTCCTAGCTTTTACAGACGATATCATCATATTTACTAAAGCAACCACTGAAGCAACAAATAAAATTCTTTCGGTCTTAAATGACTATTGCGAAACCTCTGGCCAAGTAATTAACTACCATAAATCTTATTTCCAAACATCGAATAATGTAGATCATGTGAATAAAAGGCGAATACAAGCTCATCTTGGCATCTCATCTTCTACAAACTTAGAACAATACCTAGGATGCCCGATCATAAATGGAAGGGCAAACAAAGAAATTTTCAATTCAGTCATCCAAAAAACAAGACAACAACTTACGAAATGGAAGGCCTCATCTCTATCACAGGAGGGGCGAACAACCTTTATTAAAGCTAACCTCAATGCCAAACCGAGCTACATGATGCAAGCATTTATGCTGCCTACATGTATCCACAATGAATTGGACAAAATTAATAGAAACTTCTTTTGGAATAAAGAACCAAACTATCACCCAATCATCAGTTGGGATAAAATATGTAAACCGAAAGCTCTTGGTGGCACATATATTAGGATAGATGAGGATATGAATAAGGCACTACAAATAAAACTCTTATGGAAAATTATGGCAGAACCCGATATCATTTTGGTCAAGATCATTGAAGAAAATACATTCGTGGGCAAAACCTATGGGACTATGAGTGTGGGAAAAAATACCTCTTGACAATGGAATAAGTTGACCAAATTGAAGGAAGAATTCAATAGAGGTTTGAGATGGAAAGAGGGAGATGGAAAAACAATAAAGTTTTGGGAAGACAAGTGGTTATTAGAGGAACCACTACAATCTTTAGTCCCTGATTAAACTCTAATAAAAACAAAGGAATATGTGAGCGATTTTATATCGGACAAAAAGTGGAATGAAACACGCCTTAACCAATTAAGGAGCACTCTTCCGTCAAACATTATTAATTTAATAATCACCTATAATCTCCCAATCAACGACCAATCAACGACATAAGAGACATAATCTATTGGTCCACAAATGACGATGACTAGTATTCCACCAAATCGGCCATGAATATGATCCAAAGGAGAAAAGTTGGGGTATCCGAAGATAAAACTTGGATATGGAAGCTGAGCATCATGCCTAAAGCTCAAAACTTCATGTGGAAGATGGCTCTTAATGGGCTCCCAACCAAAGAAAACCTTGACAAACAAAATATTCCGGTAGTAATGCCCTGCATCTACTGCAATTACGATACAGAGAGCGTCAAACACCTTTTCTTCGAATGCCATTCTACCCTCAGATTAGTGGATTGCACTAAAATCTCTGGTATCATAAGTGATTGCATAACAAACAACTACTCCATATATGATATACTACGAGAACTAAAAGAAAAAAAAAAACTAACTCGGAGTTTAGAAAACTGGTTATGACTTGGTGGAATATCTGGTTAGATAGAAACCAAAGAATTTTTTAATAATAAAAGAACAACACAAAATATGAAACAAATATCCATTAAACAAATTGAAGAATGGGAACGAGCTAACACCAAGCACACGAATATTAAACAACCCAAAACAAAAACAAGAAGAAAGACTAAGAACATCAGGTGGACAAAGCTTAAACCAAACTTTGTTAAACTTAACTTCGATGCGTCATCAAACAACACTAATCAATTCGCATATGGTTTCATCATTCGTAATGAACTTGGCCATCCGCTGTCATATGAAAAAGGGAGATGTAATGCATAATCAGTTCTTGAGGCAGAAGCTCATGCTTTGCGGGAAGGCCTACAAAAGGCCAAATAGTTAGGGATATCGACTATTGAGATAGAGGGGGACAATCTGACTCTAATCAATTCGATCAACCACACATGGAAACCACCGTAGGAGACGGACATGATTATCTCAGACATCTCCACCACCATCTCAAGTTTCGCCCAAGCAAGCACTTCACACATCTTTAGGGAAATCAACAAGGTGGCGGACGAGATCGCAAAACATGGCTTCTCCAACACTGAAGACCATGATACCCTCCCAAATATGTTGTTGTGCTCATCCGTAAAGATGCCATAAGTTGGTCGGTTTCTAGAAGCTGACCCACCTATTTCGCTTTCCTTGTATCAAAAAAAAAAAAAAAAAAGCGTTGAAGGACTTATGGAGAAATCAGAGAAAAAAATATGAGGCATTTCAGTAAGTAACGTAAAGCTTGAGAAGTAGAAGGTGGTGATAGTAGCATTTTGAAAATGATAAAGAAAATAATGCATAATGTGTATTTCATATCCTTAACTTTAGATATTAATTTATCATTCATGTGAACATCATTTAATACAAGTGAATGTCATGTTATAGTACTTGAATGTACATGTCAATATTTTTATTTTCTTGTGTTTTTCATGACCGACACCCACCTAAAAAGTGCTTCAAAATACCACTTGAAAATGATTCCAACAAGACAACCATAAATGCTATTGAAGCGAAAAGAGATTTTGAGCAATTAGAAGACGATGTCTACAATAGAGGTGGAGAATGAGCAATCAAACCAGACGTGTTCATCGGTCTCTCGGGTGATATTGCACAATTTTCACGTGTTATTACAAAAGAGTTCCAAGGCCTTGGGTTTAGAGAGCACCAAAGAGATGTAATCTAACAAATAAAGTTGCAACGAGGAGCGTTAAGGTTGCTCCATAAGCTAGAGCACCAATGGAAACGAGTAGGAGTGTCATTAAAGAGGTAGAGTATTTACGACTAGTGTCAATCATGTTGTGTAATAAAGTTCACACATTGTCAAGGGTGAGAAGTTCACCCCTGACACGAACAAGAAAGTTAACAACATATGAATATCGGTATGCAACTTTAAATTAACATGGAAATTGAGAACATGAACTAAAAAGAATATACCCATTTAGAATTAACCTAAGTCTAGAAATTTCCGAACTTCGGGCTCAATCCGAACCATGTGGTTTGAACAACCCTAAAATATTGTGATTAAAGGTTTCTTATTTCCAACCCTGAATATCAGGGGGGAAGTGTACGGATCGGATTCATGTTGATTGCTTAGCAATGAAGTTAAAATTTCGAAAACAGAAATAAATCCCTTTACTTGTACCCTACTCCACATATTTCTTTGTGCTTTAAATATTTTTGGCAACTTCAATGGCTAATTCAAACATATAACCATGCAAACCGCTAATTACGCATACATTGCACGGAGTCCTAACCCTAATTTCAAGAAATAATCTCCTCATTGACAGCCCAAGTTCAGCTAATCTGACCTCCAAAGTCCAAACATTACTATATTTTAACTTATTTGTTTATAGTCCCAAAATAGCATGGGCAAACGTTGTATATATAATTAAATTCATTAGGAATTTGTATGATTTTAGAAAATGAATATCGGAGTTTGGTCTTCTTATATTACCTTATAGATGAATATAAGAAGAAGATAAAAAATATTTTGCCCGGTACTATAGTTATATGCAGGAGCGGGCATAAATCCAATAAGTTCTGATTTTGTTCCGGTCTTATTTCGATCTTGTTTCGAATTCGAATAAAGTTTATCCAAAAATTATAATTAGACATAAAATTATTAGGTGGGACGTGGTTCTTAACTTCTTTGTCCTGTTAGATCGTCTCGTCCTTGTCCAATAGAATTGTTAGTTAATCATAATCATGAAAAATAATCTCACCCTTTAATTTATTATCTTAAGAGCGATGTTATAAATAATCAACTCTTAGGGTCTGTTTGGTATCCATATTTATATGGGTATCAACATAAAAAAACTCATATCTTTGTTTGGTACAAGAGTATATGGATATCAAATTGATATCTTGATATACTTTTAATACACAATTTTTCTTATTTTGATATACTATAAAAATAGTGGTATCAAATTGATATCTTGATATACTTTTAATGTTCTCTCAAATTTACTCTCATTGGCGACCGCATCGACGTGCTCATTATTCTCATTTTCTACTCGACTTTTTTGACAAAGTTGTAGCGATTCTATAGATTTCGTTTTATTGATTTTTCACAATCGTAATAGACGGGATTAGACATACCCCGTCCCGATCCCAACCGGAATATAACCCAACATGATTCAATTTAAAACTAAAAGACCCATCTCGATCCCGTTTCATACACAATAATCAGGACGTAACGTGAGACGATCTCAGTCCCGTCTCAAGCATAACCTAACCTAATCCTAATTATACTAGTACAATGAAGGTCCAAATTATGCTAGTACCAAATCCGGAATGAATCTTTTGACATGAATATACAAAAATGAGATAATATTTTGTAAAAATACACATATATCTTTTTCGGATCAGAAAATCTTTACAGTTTTCTCAATCCTAAACCCTAAAACCAAAACTTATGACTTAAGCGATTTCATCAGTTAAACAAGACAATAAACTAAACATTCTAAGCAATGGTTGTGATCAAATCATTAGAGAATGGACCGACCAAATCTATGATCGAGTTGATTCCAACTTTGTAGAAGTTGTGATCATCCAAAATCTTCTCAAAAGAATGAATATAGATACTTAGATCAAGATTGGATTGTTTGAAGAGTATTTAATGGTTTATGTAAGATATGTAACCAAACAAGGCCTAAACCCCTCAATCTTTTCGAGATCTCCATTTTGCCATTTCTTGAACAAGCACACACATTCTTCTTCTTGGATGCTTCCTTTGCCACTTTTGTAATCTTCTATTTCTTGTGGTTATCAATCTACTATATAATACTAAAATAGGAGTGAATATCGCCACATGTCATCGTAACATTAAATTCGCCACATGTTATTTTTACGTTAAGCCACCTCACATTTTTTTCACATGTCGTCTTGAGGTTATGCCACCTCATTATTTTAATTTCAAAAAAAAATATTATGCATATTAAAGAAGATATTGATATGTACTATATGTCCTAATTTGAGATTCGGGATATTATATATTTAGAAATGTTATATTATAAAATAATATTAGAAAAAGAGTTTTCTATACAAGATGAAAATTACAGATAATCATATATATTGATGCCATATGCTCATATCTATACCATATTTACCACTTATGATTTTTATATATAAAAAAAACTATTTTTATCATAATATTGTTTATAAACACTTAATATTATTATATATAAAGATGAACATATTGTTCATTTCACTCTACTAACTTAATGTTTTTTTTATATATTAATAATTAAGTTTCTTTTTCCTTATTATCGCAATAGCTTGAATCATAAATATAATAGATTAGTTAAACAAAATCCGTGCTTGGCACGGGAAATAAACTTAGTTATCATAGCTATGTGCGAGGATTGATACTTCAATTTCTACACCATCCATTTCCTTATTATACGTATATAGGAAAATACAAAATAAAATAATTTTTTCTGTGTATGATTATCTATAAAGGATATGAGTGTAATATTGTTTAAATTTTTATAAATAAATACAAAATTTAAATATAAAAATGTTGGCAACTAATTAGTTTTTCTACATAAAAATATACAATAAATAGGAATTCAACAAAGTAGATCATCATGTTGAAGGAACCCATAGTTATGTGTAAGTAGATAATTTCATGAAAAGTATTTTAATAATGATAATCTACTAGGTTAGGTCACAAATAATGCATTTCAATTTTCAATACGTTTTCAGTTAGGAATGGACTGTCCTACGATTCAATTTAATCATAAAAGAATAATTAATAATCCAAGTTTATTAAGTATAAGCGTTCTAATTATTATTTTATTATTTTTAAATAAATTTATAAAATTCAACACTTATTGTCAATTAATTTTCGTATGGGTGGACACAAATCTCGCACATCCGATCTCATCATAATGTAATCCAAAAATTACAATCACATTCCATCAAATAAATTTCGGGACGAGAGATGTTCTAAATTAACTTCTACATCATATTAGACATATCTCGTCCCACATTTCATAAAAGTTGAAAATTTAACTTTATCATGATTATGAATTAAATTTCGGGATGAGAGATGTTCTAAATTAACTTCTATATCGTGTTAGGCATATCTCGTCCCACATTTCATAAAAGTTGAAATTTTAAATGTATCATGAATATGAATCAAATTTCGGGACGAGAGATGTTCTAAATTAACTTCTACATCGTATAGCATAATTTTTTGTTTGGATACTTTAGCCGGCCTCCTCTTTATAGTATTATAGCACAAAATATCAAATCAAATTACACCTTTCTTTTTTTAAGAGTGACTATATTCACTCTCCTTCCAAGAAAGTCAACCGTACGACTTATTTCGTGTGTATAACTCTAACCTTCATACATATATATATACGCAACTCATACGGTAGATAGCCTTATTCCTCACTTTTTTTTTTGAGCTGATTCATCAGCTAATTAACTCCTTAATCTCCATCTTGATTCATTTCTACAAAACCCTTTTCTCCATCAATTCGTTCTTTGCAGCTCCTTAATTCTTCCATTTCATACACTTAACTACTTAAGTTAAACCATCATTGGTCAAATGGCTCACATGTTTGCCCCTTCAATGAAGAAGAAGGCTAGCCGCGGCTTCACCGGTAGGTGTGCCACCCTTGTGAAGGAGCAACGTGCCCGGATCTACATTCTCCGACGATGCGCCACCATGCTTCTATGTTGGTATGTTCAAGGCGAAGAATAAGATTAAAAAATATATATTTTTTTCAAAGAAGTCAAAGTATACGTTTGTTCATTCTTTCTTGTGTCATGGTATGGTGCCTTTTTCAATTTCAATCTTAACTTTTCTTTCTTTGGACGTCTCTCCGTATGATTTTAATTGATCCGATTCGGTCTGATTTCGAAGTTCTACTGAAAAATCGGACTTTGGGGTGTCTTTCAATTTCAATCCAACGTTCTTTAGGATGTCTCTCAATATGATTCTGATTGATCCGTTCCGATTCGGTTTCTAAGTTGTACTAAGACAGGGTGTTTGATACCAACCTTTTATTTGTGCGTCCTATAAGATATATTCTTTTTTATCCGATTTGTAACATAGGTACATATTGTAACTATGTTTTCTGTTGGGTTTTTTCCTTTTCCATTTTGAAAGAAGGAATCTTTTGGACACACTAGAAGAGAGTTTTCGAACATCTTGTTTGCTTGCAATGTCGGGCATTGGTGACCAACTAGCCGCCGGAGAGGGCGGTTTCTTCGCGGTGAGGGCAGGGAGATGACTACCATCTTGGAGGAGGATATATTTGTAATTCAAAAAGTCAAGGAAAAAAATATTAGAAAAAGAAGTCATATTATACACCACAAAAGAAGAAAAAATCATTATTATGTATACATTGTTGCATTTTCATTTCTTGTGTGGCTTTTCCTTTTTATTTATATAAATAAATGGTTTACTAATGACGGAAAAAATCTAAGTATGTGATACTTGTATTTTGTATGGTTGACATATGTATTACTTATTAACCAATAAAGTTTCTATAATGTAATGGTTTTATGTTAATAATAATGATATATTATGATGTAATGCTTTGTGGTTTGTTCTACATATGTCATAAATTTGATACTTCGTAATATACTATAATACGTATGTGTTTCTAATATAATAGCTCGGTGATGTTTAACGACATAGAAAGCAAATGTTTGTAATTAGAAATATAGAATAATATTGTTTAAAAAATAATAATTCCTATGATAATTGTTTGTGATCACTGATCCGTAGGGACGAAAATTTCACCCACAACTAGTGAATACCCGAAAATCCGAACCACTCGAATGGTCGAAAACATAATAAAATACGGTTGGAATGCGGATGATGGTTGATCGGTTGATGGACCGGTTACGGTTTAGGGTGAGAATATTAAAAGCCATCACCCGAACCACCACCCGAGCCATCACCCAACCTGACTTTCCCCCGATATTTAATTAAATTAAGATAAGATAAATACAATAAAATAAACCTTTAATTTTTACAAACCCTAATATTGTAACTCCCTAAGTCTTTTGCTTACTCAAGTTATGCAGGAACACTCCCACTCCCCAACCTTTCACACTTCCACGCCTCATCCACACTTCCAAAGAGTAAACCCTAAGTATCAGACTTGCAAGTTACGCGGAAAACTCTTCCACGGCTCCACACTCTTGAGCCCTTTATGTTGTTGAATGCCGAGTTGTTGTTTGTTGAGTTGTTGCGTTGCTACGAGCTGCTAAGTGTTCTTGAATTGCTGAGTTATTGAGCTATTGAGAGTTGTTGAGCTGTTGGTTTGTTTAATGTTGAATTGTAGTTTGCTTAATGTTTAATGTTGAATTGTAATTTGCTAATGAAGTTTTTGTAATTTATGAATATAATTTTTACGAGTTGTTGAATTGTTGTATATGACTCTTTTAACGATCATAGCCTTTGTTTTTTATTTATTTATTCATGACTATTATAACTATTTAAAAAAAAAAATCAGAAATGAGTATTTACACAATTTACAAGCTTAATTTGTTGGCTGAACCCGAAAAAACCCGACCCACCCAATTAACCGCGGTTATGGTTTAGGGTGAAGGGAAACTTGGGTGGGTGATTGTCCGGGTGAACGGTTTTGCAGTACGATTTGATTGATGGAATTGGTACAGCCACCCACCACCCGAACCATTAACATCTCTACTAATCGGATGATTGATGTTTAGTGAAGATAATAGAACTTAACCAACTGGTCCCATATTGGATATCATTATTAATTAATATGTACATATTTCATAACCAAATTAATTATGGCAATTAATGACTATAATATGAGAAACTAATTGTGCTGACATGGATTACGCGTCAGAATGTTTGTGTTAATACTCAGTAATCACAATTATTATTATTATTATTATTATTATTTATTTATTAATTATTTTAGAGTGACAATAAAGCTGGTTCTTATGAAGATCCAAGTTAGAGACTTTCTGGAAGAAGAAAAATAATATAAGACAAAATAAAAAATGACAAGTTAGGTCCATCACACTAAATAAACAACGTACCTAAAATACTTCCAAAATTTAGTTGGATCAATGATCGAGCTAACCGATTACTACTGCATTAAACAGCTTCATGGCAATCATAATTCATCATTAATTCAACATATATCATTACCTGACAATTGTAACTATGCAGTACAAGTAGGATGCTAATGGGTCGGGTGATAGGTGGGGGAACCACTTTCATCACCCACCCATTAACCATATCGAATGATTCGAGTTTATCCGCGGCTGATGAAAATGTATGGGTATTGTCGATTTATAATGTATTTTAAAAGTATTTTTGCACATATAGTACACAGCTAGCATGTTCAAAACCAATAATATCTATAGTTAAAATAAAAAAACTATTTAAAATGTAATATTATAACGTAAATAACAACAAAATTGTCATATTCTTGTGAATTTTATGACTAAATACACAAAATTTAAGATACTTCGAGTGTATCGAATCGGGTGACGGGTGAAAGACCTTGACCCATCACCCGACTTTTTTCGAATTTTCAACCGCGTTTGTGGTTCGAGTGATTTGGATATCCATCAGGTGCGGGTGAAGTTACCACCCCTAATTACAAGAAAGGATATGATTGTATTTATATATAGACCAAACCAAACTGCGAATTGCCCAAACTTACCCTAAATAATTTGTTGGAAGGCGTAATGTATTTTTAAAAAATTATTTTTGGAGAAAAAAACTTTAACAATGTGTCTTTTTTAATTTTTTTTTAATTTTGTAGAGAATCACTTATATATTTTGTAAGTAAAGCTACATTACATAATATAAATTATGAACTTAAACGAAACATAATAATTTTCTAGTACAATGCCGCGTGTTTTTGCGGAAGAAAACGAGTTATTAATGAACTATGTGATACGGGGATATGTCCGTGGTTAGCCGATTTAGGTACGATTGAATCCAAAAGATGGTCAAGGAAGAACTTGTGGATATAGACAGGATGAAAATGTAGGAAGAGAAGAACCAAAGAATGACGATGGAAGAACCTTGACAAGATAGCCAAGACCCTTTCTCACGTAGATAACTCAACCCCAATACAACCTTACTCAAGCTCTCTAGACGGAACTAGCACAAGGAGGGACTCACGAAGGTTCGAAGCACCAATGTAAAATTGATTGGCACAAGCAAGACCAACCAAACAATCACAACACAACAATGCCAACCAAAGCTCTCTATTCTTTGATTGATTTTGTAAGTAAGAACAATGTTTAACAATGAAAATAACGTCCCCAGAAAAGTAAACTAAGAAGACTATAAATAGGCTTCCTTCCTAACCAACAAAAAGAAATAAAAAAAAATACGATTTTCGAAGAAAAATAATTAAGAGAGCTTCCAAAAATGCAGTCCACTAGTAACAAAATAACCGCTAGTCTACCAAGATAACCCACAAAAATAGGCTTCTTTCTCCAAGGAACCCATCGGGGCAGCCGGGCGGGTTTAGGGTTCAGCCGGACGGGTTTTAGGGTTCAATGGCCGGGCCGGGCGGAAATTAGGGTTCAGGATCTCGGGTTGGCTGGGTGTCGGGGTCACCGAGATCGTCAGCCATTCCGGGTGGAGATTAAGGCTCCGTGTTGCTGGCGTCGAGGAGGCTGGGCGGAGCTCAAGGTTTGTGACCGAGGGCGCCGGGTGGGGAAAAGAGTTCGTGGCTGAAGGCGCCAGGCGGAGATTAGGGTTCACGGCCATTGGCGCCGGGCGGGAATTAGGGTTCGAGGCTGATGTCGTCGGAGAGCCGGGCGGGAATTAGGGTTCGAGGCTGATGTCGTCGGAGAGCCGGGCGGGAATTAGGGTTTGGCGCCGAGGACTCCGATCGAGGGCGCCGGGCGGGACGAAGGGCTTGACGTCGTTGGCTTTGGTAGCGCCGGGCGGGAATTAGGGTTTGCTACCCCTGTTGCCGAGAGCGTTGAGCCAAAGGCCGAAGGCCGTGCCGAGAGCGCCGTGTCACGTGTTGTTCCGTCCGTCTCCATGCTTCCGTCTGATTCCGCTCCGTGGCATGCGCCTAGGTCTCTTCTCATGCTTGCTTGTCCGTCCGTCTCCATGCTCCCGTCTGGTTTCGCTCCGTGGCATGCTTGCTGCTTGTGGCCGCCTAGCTCTCTTCCCATGCTTGCTCCAACTTCCACCTCCTTCTCACAATGATCCAACGTTTGCATGGCCGCCATTTCTTGTTCCTTGATTCCTGAAATAACCAAGAGATTAATGAATGTTTTATGAACATTAAATAACTCATGCATGTTGCCATGCATTAACAACTCCCTTGACATAGTCTCTTGCTCTTGTAATGGGTCATTGGGTCCTATGTGATGGTTCTTGTGAATCATGCAATGGTTCTCGTAATGGTCCTCCATCATCCACCCCTTCTTGGGAAGAATTCGACCCCAAATTATCTCTTTGGTCACACTCTCCTTCATAGGGGCTCAAGTCTCCCACGTTGAAAGTTGTTGCTTACTCCATAGTCTTCCGGTAACTCTATGACATACGCATTGTCATTAACCCGGTGTAGAACTTTGAACGGTCCATCACCTCGTGGAGATAGTTTAGATTGACGTTTCTCCGGAAACCTCTCCTTTCGTAGGTGTAACCAAACTAAATCCTCGGGTTGGAAAACCATTCTCCTCCTTCCTTTGTTGTTTCTAGCCGCTACTTCAACTCCTTTCTTTTCAAGCTTAGCCTTGGTCCTCTCATGTAGTTCCTTAATCAACTCCGCCTGTTCCAAAGCATCAAAAGTTACTCGATCCTTTTGGGGAATCGGTAATAGATCCATAGGTGTCAAAGGGTTAAAGCCATAAACACATTTAAAAGGAGATAGAGAAGTGGAAGAATGCATGGTACGATTATAAGCCAATTCAACATGTGGAAAGGCATCTTCCCACTCTTTCAAGTTGTCTTTCAAAATGGTTCTTAGAAGTGTAGTTAAAGTCCTATTAGTGACTTCCGTCTGTCCATCCGTTTAAGGATGACTAGAGGTCGAAAATAACAATCTAGTTCCCAACTTTCTCCAAAGAGTTTTCCAAAAGAAACTTAAGAACTTAACATCTCTATCACTAACAATGGTTTTAGGTATTCCATGCAATCTAACTATTTCCTTGAAGAATAAGTTAGCCACATTGTAGGCATCATCAGTCTTATGGCATGGAATTAAATGTGCTATTTCAATGACTTACTATAAACAAAAATGTCATCAAAATATACCACTACAAACAAGTCAATGTAAGGTCTCAAAATATGATTCATCAATCTCATGAAAGTACTAGGGGCATTAGTTAGCCCAAAGGACATCACTAACCACTTATAGAGGCCAAACTTGGTCTTAAAAGCCGTTTCCCATTCATCCCCTTCCCTCATCCTAATTTGATGGTAGCCACTCCTAAGGTCAATCTTAGTAAAGATTGTGGCACCATGTAGCTCATCAAGCATATCATCTAGACGTGGAATGGGGTGCCTATACTTGATAGTAATGTTATTGATTGCTCTACAATCAATGCACATCCTCCAAGTGTTATCCTTCTTAGGTACTAAGAGGACGGGGACGGCACAAGGACTTAGACTCTCTCTAACATACCCTTTATCTAGTAGTTCTTAGACCTGATTTTGTATCTCTTGAGCTTCCTTAGGATTCATCCTATAAGCTGGTCTATTAGGAAGAGTGGCTCCGAAAATTAAATCTATTTGGTGTTCAATGCCCCTAATGGGTGGCAATCCAACCGGTATCTCCTCAGGGAAAACGTCCTCAAATTCTTCTAGAAGACCTAGGATAGAGCTAGGGAGATGAGTTTTGGTATCTTTGGTTATGGTCACTAAAGATTTACACAAACTCATCATCAGTATATCCATAGAGGCATAGTTATCCACATATTCCTTCTTAGACTCAAGGTAGCTACTTGTTGGTTGGGCTAAGAGAGTTTGATGGGTTTTATTGTTCTCCTTACATTTAGGCCGTGAGTTCTTAGATTTTTGTGAGGCTTCTTGTTCTACCTTCTTCTTTTCATAATACTCAGCTATTTGTAAGGGGATCAGAGGCTTAAGTGTTAAAGTTTTACCCTTATACTCAAAACTATATTTATTAGAAAAACCATCATGCACAACTCTCCTATCATATTGCCATGGACGGCCAAGCAACAAGTGACAAGCATTCATAGGCACAACATCACATACAATGGTATCCTCATATGATCCTAAAGTCATATTGATTTTAACTTGCTTGTTCACCTTAAGTTCCCCACACTCATTTATCCAATGCAACTTATAAGGTCTAGGGTGATAAGATGTCGAAAGTTGTAATTTGTTAACCATTTCGGTGCTAGCAATATTACAACAACTTCCCCCATCAATAATAACGTTGCACACCTTTCCTTTAATGCAACATCTAGTATGAAATAGATTCTCACTTTGGTTATCCTCAAATGGTGCTAGTTGGACATGTAAAGTTCTCCTAGCTATCAAAGACTCACCATGCTCATACTCAATGCAATCATCACTTTCATTTTGTTCATGATCATCACCTAGGGCATTTTCATTCTCAAAATCCAAGTCATCTTCACTCTCATATTGTCCTAGATGATTTATGATTAAAGTGCGCCTATTAGGACATTCCCTACTCATGTGTTCCCTACCTTGACATTTAAAACACACAATATCCCTAGTTCTAGAGGTAGAGTTAGAAGTACTCCCTCGAGGACCACTTGAAGGCTCATTCAAGGGTCGTGGTGTAGTGGTAGGTGTAGTAGTCCTTCTTTGACTCTCCTGCCCCGTGGCTGCCGTCTTCCTTTCCTCCCGGTGGCTTCCTTGATCCCTTCCTTGACTTGGCTGCCAGCTTCCTTGAGACTTCCAAGCACTGGACGCGCCATACGTTGGTTTGTGCTCTCGGTTCCTCAGCTTAGTCTTTCGTTCCACCTTGATTGCTAAGTGTAGCAATTTCTCCATGGTACTATAGGGATACATATCAACTTCATTAGCCAAATTAGAGATAAGGATTTGAAGATACCTAGCCATGATGTTTTCTTCATCTTCTATTACGTTGGCCTTCACCATAGCCACTTGCATGGTGGTATAGACTTCTTCTGCACTAAGAGAGCCTTGTCTCAAGTTCTCCAATCGTTGTCGTAGCTCTCAGGTGTAGTGTGGAGGGACGAACCTTGTCCTCATAATTTCCTTCATGTGCTCCCATGTGGTGACTTGGGGGTCTAATGTCCGAATTCTCTCTTTAACCACATGATCCCACCATACCAAGGCATATCCTTGGAATTCTAGGGAGGCAAGTTGAACCTTCTTATGGTCACTAAAGTTGTGACACAACCATATTTGTTCAACCTTTGTCTCCCATTTCATGTAGACATCGGGATCACACTTTCCTTCAAAGACGGGGATCTTGATTTTGACCTTGCCAAGGCCATCTTGTTCTTGGTAAGGCCGGGCGTGTTCTCTCTCTCTCTCTTGCCTGGGTGGTGGGTATTGCCGGGGGTAGTCTTCCCATGTCTCATCTTCAAAAGCGGCTTCTTGAGGATGTTGGAAATCATCAACAAAAGGTGGAGCGATAGAAGAATTAGGAAGAGCGTCGGAATGATGCTGGGATAAGCCGCTAGGGTTTCCCGATCTTTCAACACCTAAACAAGTTGAAGTAGATGAATGATAAGACGTGGAGATGGGAGAAAACGTGTGGTATGATGGAGGATTGATCCTGTGGTTGGGATGGATCGTAGCTGGATAGACTGGTTGAATTCCGAGAAGGAATTCTTCCGCTATAATCTTGAATTACGTTGAGGAAGACGGATGAACCTCAAGAACGCAAGAAGTCGCTTGAAGATCGAAGAGAGATCAATCTTAGAGTCTCACCAAGATGACAACTCTCTCAAAGCTCCAAACTAGGGTTGGACGAGCATCTCACCCGTCCAGGGTTTGAATAGGCATCTCACCTATTCAGAGTTTCTCGAGTCACACGAGAGGAAATACTTGAAAAGTATCAAATGTATAAATGATCAAATGTGCCTCTAATCACACGTCTAGCATGCCTTATATAGGCTACACTGGACGTCCAACTTGAGTTACATGGGCTGCGGGCTTGATCCAAGATCGAGCCCGGAAAGAATAAAAGAAATAAAAGAAATGCGAAAAGATAAGATCGAATCTTTAAGAGATAGGATCTTCTAACAAAAGGATAAAGTCAAATTTTTAAGAGATAATTGACCTTCTAGAAACATAAAATAAAACAAAAAAATAAAACCCAAATTAAAATGTCTAAATATGGGCTGAAAATAATAGATCTAATTAAGGCCCGACTTAACAATCAAATTTGCCCAACTAGAACTATTAGGACGTCCAACTCCTCTTGATCCACGCAGCCCATGATAATCCATTTGAGCTCTCCTCCTTGCCCATGCATACGTGCTCTTGTATGCACATGTACGGCTGCGTCTCTCCCACTTGAATATCGGCATTCCCCTTGCTTATCTTGGCCAGCTTCTCCTTCGTGTTTCATGTGCATTTTTAGCTTCAATGGTTCTCTTCCATGCATATGATCTCCCTTTTCTTGTCCTTAGAATGATGCTGACTCCATGCTTCCTAACTTTCATGATGATGATTTCGACTCGGGCTAGGTCTTGAAATGCTCCTGCATCATCTTCCCTTTCTTGAAAAGGATTCGACCTCGAATCCTTGATGTTAAGAGGTGAGGAAGGGGATGCAACACTTAGTCTTAATTGAAATCAGCTGGGGATATAACAATACGAACAAAGATGCTCCCTTTCTTTCTTCCCTTCTTTCTTTTATATTTGCCGAAACCCTAAAAGAGTTCGTACGGCCAAGATGGCTGCTCCCGGGGCTGGTGGTGTTGTGGTGGTCCAGTGGTGGCAAATCGGCACCGGAAACGACGGATCTCGGATGTTCGGTACTCAGCCGGAATTAACACTCAGCCAGGACCAAGACTTTCAGATTCTGCTGGCGGCAGAATTGGTGGCTTCTGCACCACGTTTGAGATTCCAGCCGGTGTAGGTGGCAGAATGGGTTAGGGCCGGTGGAGTTGGAACCGTGTGGAAGTCACGGTCAGTTTGGTGGTGGTCCGGAACCGTGGGTCCAGATGGTCCGGCGTGTAGGGCGGCGGGAGTAGGCAAAGGTACAGGTTGTACAACTGGTGGTTGTCGGAGGGTTTCTGGGAGTTGTGGGTGGTGGTTGAAGGTTATTCCGGTGAGGTTGGCTCCGGGAGAAGGGAGGCGCACAAGCGCCGTCCGGCCTGGTGGCGTGGATGGTCCGATGGCGGCGTGGGTAGCTCCGGCAACGAAAATAGTTTTTCCGGTGAGGTGAGAAAAATCTGTTTTAATTTGTGTGTGTGTGTGTTTTTTTTTTTTTTTTTTTTGATAGGCCGAACCAAAGGGAGGCCGGTGGTGGCTGCTGCAGAAAGGGCGGCGGCTGGGTGGTGCTGCAGCGGCGTCGAAGGTGGCGGCGGATGCAGGGGGTGGCGGCTGGGGCCTCCGGGGCGTTGCCGGATCTGAGCTTTTGCCGGACCGGAGCGATTGCCGTGAGTTGCGTTGTGGTGGAGACGGGACGAAGGGCGGCACTGCGTGGGGCCGGGGCCGTCGTCGGGTAGGCTAGCGGCGTTGTGGTGGACGCCGGTGGTGTAGCGGCAGATCTCGGTCAGATTCCGGCCGAGATCGAAGTTAGAATTTTATTTTTTATTTTTTGATAGAGCAGCGGCTGCTGCGAGGGTAGGGGGCGGTGATTCAAAAGTGACCGTGGCTAAAAGATCGTCTTGGTTGGTTTTTTCCAATTAGCCCGAATATGTTTTCACAAGATGAATCGAGGGGAGAAAGATTGAACTTTGGCTGAGTTATTTTGGTATCCGCATAAGTCAGGCCACAATTAATCTTTTCCAAGGAAATTAGATTTAGATTGTGAGAAAACAGGGTGTCTAACGTGAATAGTTTACTAACCGTAGCTTTTCTGCTCCCAATTGCTTGTTTTTTGTTGAAGCCTCTTGACAAGTCTTGAAGCTTCGAATTTTCTTCTTGACGGTAGTTGGTGTTGATGAACCTTTGCTCTGATGCCAATTTGATGCGGGGATAAGTCGCTAGGGTTTCCCGATCTTTCAACACCTAAACAAGTAGAAGTAGATGGATGATAAGACGTGGAGATGGGAGAAAACGTGTGGTATGATGGAGGATTGATCTTGTGGTTGGGATGTATCGTAGCTGGATAGACTGGTTGAATTCCGAGAAGGAATTCTTCCGCTATAATCTTGAATTACGTTGAGGAAGACGGATGGACCTCAAGAACGCAAGAAATCGCTTGAAGATCGAAGAGAGATCAATCTTAGAGTCTCACCAAGATTACGGCTCTCTCAAAGCTCCAAACTAGGGTTGGACGAGCATCTCACCCGTCCAGGGTTTGAATAGGCATCTCACCTATTCAGGGTTTCTCGAGTCATACGAGAGGAAATACTTGAAAAGTATTAAATGTATAAATGATCAAAAGTGCCTCTAATCACACGTCTAGCATGCCTTATATAGGCTACACTGGACGTCCAACTTAAGTTACATGGGCTGCGGGCTTGATCCAAGATCGAGCCCGGAAAGAATAAAAGAAATAAAAGAAATGCGAAAAGATAAGATCGAATCTTTAAGAGATAGGATCTTCTAACAAAAGGATAAAGTCAAATTTTTAAGAGATAATTGACCTTCTAGAAACATAAAATAAAACAATAAAATAAAACCCAAATTAAAATGTCTAAATATGGGCTGAAAATAATAGATCTAATTAAGGCCCGACTTAACAATCAAATTGGCCCAACTAGAACTATTAGGACGTCCAACTCCTCTTGATCCACGCAACCCATGATAATCCATTCGAGCTCTCCTCCTTGCCCATGCATACGTGCTCTTGTATGCACGTGTATGGCTGCGTCTCTCCCACTTGAATATCGGCATTCCCCTTGCTTATCTAGGCCAACTTCTCCTTCGTGTTTCATATGCATTTTTAGCTTCAATGGTTCTCTTCCATGCATATGATCTCCTTTTGCTTGTCCTTAGAATGATGCTCACTCCATGCTTCCTAACTTTCATGATGATGATCTCGACTCGGGCTAGTTCTTGAAATGCTCCTGCATCATGGAATGTCGATTACCTTGGCGTAGTGGGCCTTTATGACCCATTTCTCGGGCCACGTGAGAGGGACCTCCAAACTCATAAGTGGTTCTTATGGGTGGCGTCCGGGGCGGCGGGGTTCTTGCCTCCCTAGTTTCCATCCGTTTGGATAGGCTAGCTACGGAATCGGACAACTTCTTTAGGAGATCAAACATCTCGGGCGTGACGGTCTCGCTACTTGCCTTACTTGGACTTCGGGACCTAGACATGCTTCACAACAAACGAAACAAGTAAAAGATTAAAGTTAGTTTAAAACGTTAGAAAACCCTCACTTGTGTATCTCTCACTCTTGTCTCTCTTGTTGGTGTTGTTCAAGCTTGAGGTACGGGTTTCAAGGATCAACACCTTAAGATCTCGGTTCTTTCCTCCGGAATATCTCCTTGGCCTAGAGCGTCAAGAGTGTTTGAGAGGGTTGAGGATGGGTAAAGACGAGCTTCCAAAGAATATGGGGTATAGTATGTGAAGTTTGGTAGGATGATTTGGTTTGGAGGGGAACAATGAAAGAAAATTTGTGGACACGAAATGACTACTTACTAGATATAACCCTTTTCTCGTGCTTGGGATAGACTTGAAATGGTGCCGACAAAGTGAGGTAGCCAAAGCTCTTAAAGTTGTTGTCTTTTTTTTTTTCCACTTGGTAATGGTTACTTTGAACTAAGGAGAGAAAATGTAGGGAGAAATGATATTTTCCTATCAACAAGAGTGTGAATTTTGGTGACAAGTAACCGTTTTTTTTTTGAACATGGAGCTCAAGGCTTTATCTCAAGGGAAAGGGCCGGCCAAACGTTCCAAGGAGGGAACCTAGGCTTTGACAATCACTCAAGCACAAGTCAGGATCCAAACTAGTTAAGCTTAGTCAAGAAAAAAAGAAAATTACGGAGGGGGTGAATCAAAAGTACCAACTGAGCTCTGATACCAACTGATACGGGGATATGCCCGTGGTTAGCCGATCTAGGTACGATTGAATCCAAAAGATGGTAAAGGAAGAACTTGTGGATATAGACATGATGAAAACGTAGGAAGAGAAGAACCAAAGAATGTCGATGGAAGAACCTTGACAAAATAGCCAATACCCTTTCTCACGTAGGACTTTAACCTAACCCCAATACAACCTTACACAAGCTCTCGAGACGGAACTAGCACAAGGAGGGACTCACGAAGGTTCGAAGCACCAATCTAAAATTGATTGACACAAGCAAAACCAACCAAGCAATCACAACACAACAATGCCAACGAAAGCTCTCTATTGTCTGATTGATTTTGTAAGTAAGAACAATGTTTAACAATTGAAATAACGTCCCCAGAAAAGTAAACTAAGAAGACTATAAATAGGCTTCCTTCCTAACCAACAAAAAGAAATAAAGAAAAATACAATTTTGGAATAAAAATAATTAAGAGAGCTTCCAAAAATGTAGTCCACTAGTAACAAAATAACCGTTAGTCTACCAAGATAACCCACAAAAATAGGCTTATTTCTCCAAGGAACCCATCGGGGCAGCCGGGCGGGTTTTAGGGTTCAGCTGGGCGGGTTTTGGGGTTCAATGGACGGGCCGGGCGGAAATTAGGGTTCAGGATCTCGGGTTTCCTGGGCGTCGGGGTCACCGAGATCGTCAGCCATTCCGGGCGGAGATTAAGGCTCCGTGTTGCTGGCGTCGAGGAGACCGGGCGGAGCTCAAGGTTTGTGACCGAGGGCGCCAGGTGGGGAAAAGAGTTCGTGGCTGAAAGCGCCGGGCGGAGATTAGGGTTCATGGCCGATGGCGTCGAGGAGGCCGGGCGGGAATTAGGGTTCGTGGCCGAAGGCGCCGGGTTGAGATTAGGGTTCACGGCCATTGGAGCCGGGCGGGAATTAGGGTTCGAGGTTGATGGCGTCGGAGAGGCCGGGCGGGAATTAGGGTTTGGCGCTGAGGACTCCGAGGGTGCCGGGCGGGACGAAGGGCTTGGCGTCGTTGGCTTTGTTAGCGCCGGGCGGGAATTAGGGTTTGCTACCCTTGTTGCCGAGAGGGTTGAGCTAAAAGCCGAAGGCCGTGCCGTGAGCGCCACGTCACGTGTTGTTCCGTCCGTCTCCATGCTTCCATCCGATTCCGCCCCGTGGCATGCGCCTAGCTCTCTTCTCATGCTTGCTTGTCCGTCCGTCTCCATGCTCCCGTCTGGTTTCGCTCCGTGGCATGCTTGTTGTTTGTGGCCGCCTAGCTTTCTTCCCATGCTTGCTCCAACTTCCACCTCTTTCTCACAACGATCCAACGTTTGCATGGCCGCCATTTCTTGTCCCTTGATTCTTGAAATAACCAAGAGATTAATGAATGTTTTATGAACATTAAATAACTCATGCATGTTGCCATGCATTAACAACTCCTTTGACGTAGCCTCTTGGATCTCCTTGGCTCTTGCTCTTGTGAGTCATGCAATGGTTCACGTAATGATCCTCCATCACTACGGTTGGGTGAGGAAGTGAAAAGAGCCCTCTTTGACATGCACCCAACAAAATCCCCCGGTCCCGACGGCTTGCTTGCGTCTTTCTTCCAAACTCATTGGAACGTCATTAGAGATGACATTATCAAGTTTATCGTAGAACTTTTCGAAGGTTCTTCTTTTCCTCCATCTCTTAATTACACTTTTATCTCTTTTATTCCTAAGGTTAGCAACCCAACTACAATGCGGGATTTAAGACCAATTAGCCTTTGTAATGTCCTATGCAAAATCTTTGCTAAGGTTCTCGCGAATAGGCTCAAAGTCTGCCTTGATAAATTGGTCTCTTATAATCAAAGTGCCTTTGTTCCCGGTCGTCTCATTACTGATAATGTTCTTGCTGCTTTTGAAAATTTTCACTATATGAAAACAAGGGAAGGGAAGTTGGGTTATATGTCTTGAAGTTATATATGGCGAAGGCTTATGATAGGGTGGAATGGAGGTATATGGAGGGTTGTATGAGTGCGATGGGTTTTGACGGAAAGTGGGTAGAGCTTGTAATGAGATGTGTGTCTATGGCTTCCTTTTCGGTACTTTTTGACGTTATCCCTACTTTTAAGTTCGTGCCGGAAAGAGGTTTACGACAAGGTGATGCTCTCTCTCCTTTTCTATTTATTATTTGTGCTGAAGGTTTGTCGAACTTAATTAGAGATGGTGAATGAGACGGTTGTCTCACAGGTATAAAAGTTGCTCCTTCGGCCCCTAGGGTTTCCCATCTTTTTTTTTTTTTTTTTTTTTTTTTTTTTTTTTTTGCAGATGACAATATCATCTTTGCTAAGGCATCTTGTCAACAAAACACATAAATCGTTAATATACTCAGTGTCTATGAAGTAGATTCAAGACAACAAGTCAACCTGGAAAAGTTTGAAATTTCTTTAAGTGCAAATGTTTCTTTTGAGAAGAGGGTGGAGATTCAAAATGTGGTGGGAATTAGGGAGGTTAGTAAGCATGAACGGTATCTCGGTCTACCGTCTATGGTAGGGCGTTCAAAGAAGGTTATATTTGATAATGTCCGGGAGAGAATTTGGAAGAAGCTTAAAGGATGGAAAGAAAAGACGCTATGTAGAGTTGGAAAGGAGGTCAATTTGAAGGCGGTATTTCAAGCAATTCCATCATACACTATGCCTTGTTTTCAAATGCCGGAAGGGGTGTGTAGAGACATTGAAAGAATAATGAGTAGATTTTGGTGGGGTTCGATAGAGGAGAACCGGAAAATGCATTGAATTGCGTGGAAGAAGATGTGTATATCCAAGGATATGGGAGGAGTTGGTTTTCGGGACATGAAGGCTTTCAACTTAGCTTTGGTTGCCAAACAAGGCTGGAGAATACTTTCTGATCCTGGCTCTCTTATTGCACGGTCAAGATCTTCTTTATCCCTCCTTACATGTATCCTTGTATCCGTATCACGTGATTGGTGAAGTTTATATTATTTATTATTTTTCTCGTGAAGCAGTAAAATTTTAATCATTATTTATTTAACCTTAATCAATCATTTGATAGGGATACATGTATCACTGATATAGGAGATCTCATCGCAAGGCTTATTAAAGCTAAGTATTTCCAGCAGTGTTCCTTTCTGCAGGCCCAAACTGGAAGTCATCCTAGTTATACTTGGAAAAGTATTATTAGTGGAAGGAAGCTCCTCTTGAAAGGTTTCTGCTGGTCGGTTGGAAGCGGTGAGTCTTTGCATGTCTTAAATGACCAGTGGGTCCCTCGTCCTCATGGTTTTAAGCATGTTTCGGTTCCGACTCAGTCTCTTTTTGGCCTCTGGGTTGTGGAATTAAATGATTGTGTTATAATAAGACAATAAATCTAGGTATACTGATACAATGGGCTTGGGGAAACATATTTTGGGCCCATGGATTAATGGGCCCGGGGCGACAGGGGGGGGGGGGGGGGGGGGGGGGGGGGGTCGATTCTATCTATTTATAGAATCCTATCAATTTATAAGGAATTCTATCTATTTGTATGATTCTATTATTTATAGGACTCTATCTATTAATAGATGATTCTATCTATTTATGGTTATAAATAGATAGGTGTAGGGTTGTATACATTATCCACCACAATTGGTATCAGAGCAAGGTTGTAGATGCAAGGTTTGTGGAGTAAAATCACAAAACGTCTTGTCTTCTCTTCTTCTCTCTATTTCTGAAGTAACTCGTTGAAAGATCACAACAATTGGTATCAGAGCAAGGTTGTAGATGAGTTCCGTTGCAAAATTTGAGGTTCCGCGATTCAACGGAACTGGCAACTTCGGTCTTTGGCAACAACGAATTAAGGATCTGCTAACGCAGCAGGGGATGTTGAAGACGAAGAAGACGAGCTTCTGCAGCGTGACCGCGGGGGTGGATCAATAGAGCCGCGGGTGCGGATCCAGGAAACCGCAGGGGCGGCTCAGGCCACCGCAGGGGCGGCGCCAGGAACCGCAGGGGCGGCACCAGGAGGCGCCAGGAACCGCAGGGGCTGCGCCAGGAGCCGCCAGGAGGTACCAGGAACCGCAGGGGCGGCACCAGGAGGCGCCAGGAGCCGTAGGGGCGATGAGAAAACTCCCTGTCAAGAGAAACAAGGAGGATCTGGTGACAAGATCCTGGAGTTGTGTATGTGTTTCCAAATTTTGTAGTAGATTATGTTGTCTAGGTGGAGATTGTTATAATAAGACAATAAATCTAGGTATACTGATACAATGGGACAGGGAAAACATATTTTGGGCCCATGGATTAATGGGTCCGGGGCGACACGGGGTGCGGGGGGCTGTATCTATTTATAGAATCCTATCTATTTATAAGGAATTCTATCTATTTGTAGGATTCTATTATTTATAAGACTTTATCTATTAATAGAGGATTCTATCTATTTATGGTTATAAATAGATAGGTGTAGGGTTGTATTCATTATCCACCAAAGTATATTGAAAACCCTAGCTGCAAGGTTTGTGCAGTAAAATCACAAAACGTCTTTTCTTGTCTTCTTCTCTCTATTTCTGAAGTAACTCGTTGAAAGAACACAACAGATTGGAATAATAATACGTGGAGGGAGGATCGTAAGAGGGAGGACTACTTACGATCCATGATGGAGGACGCTGATGTGGATATTATTCTCAAGATACCGTTGATTGACCGGGATGTTCGGGATGAGCCCTACCGGTTCTATTCAAAAAATGGAATCTTCACGGTCAAAACAACATATCATCTTTATCTGGAGGTGGGCGATGACAGTGGAGGAATGGTGGCCTGTTCGACTTCTTCGGGAGGGTCAAGTCTATGGAGGATGTTTTGGAACATCAGAACTCTTCCTGCGGTGAAGAACTTGGTGTGGAGGGCTTGCAAAGAAATTAACCGTGTAAGGTTTTGCTAATCAACAGAGGGGTGAAGCTTGACCCATGGTGCGACAATTGCGGGAAAATGGAAGATCCAATGCATGTCTTCTTTCACTGCCCAGTGGTGCAGGAGCTTTGGAGTTTCTTTCCGTTGTTTATGGAGGCGGGTGGCCGGAGTGATTCAATTTGGTCGTGGATGGTGGGTGTTTTGGAAAGGGGATCAAAACGGGATATGCAGTGGTGGATGACACTCCTTTGGCAGATTTGGAGAGCAAGAAACAAGCGTATGTTTGAGGGGGTTAGAAGTGATTGCAATGAGCTGCGAATTAGATCGGGAGAGTTGGTGGACTGTTTTAATGTCGATACATTGAGGAAGAAAGATTTGGTGGACTGATTTGGAGAGCAAGAAGGAATGTGATAGTGTGGCAATTGATTTCAAATTTTTTTTTTTCCAGTTTTTTTTCCGTCTGAGCTTTGTTCGAGTATTGTTGGGGATGAAGAAGGAATGTGATAGTGTTTTTATCAAAATATATAAATAAACAAATAAATTTCTAGTAATATGTTAGATTAATTTATCAAAATAAACTTATATAATCAATATAAATTAGTATTTTATTATTATTTTTCAAAATGCCTCTTTTAATTATATTTATTTGAAGTGAATAAAAATGTATGTAAAATCTTTTTTTTTTATAATTCATTTTTTATATTATTATTTTTGTCGTTGTTTGTTTGGGAAGAAAAAGTTATTTTTAGATATTTAAAATAAAAATAAGATTCTTTAACATAAAAAATAATATTAAAAATTATTAAATACACTTTGTAACTATGTTAAAAATCTCCGGGATGAATAGGCTTATTTTGAAAAAATGATTTAAATTATCAATTAAAATTAAAAATTAATAAATACATATATATATATATATATATATTATAAAGTGGTTATCGGTAGTTAAATTTAGTGAATCGCGTTGTATAAGGTAAAAAGGAAAAAAAAACTTATTTGTTCAAAAATAATTTTTTTAAAAAGATATCATCCCAAAAACTATATTTATTTTTATGACTCAAGCTAGCATTACATATCATATAATATATTAATAAAGATAATGTTAAATATTTATTAATAATGTTGTATCGTCTCGTTTATCAATACAATATTACTGCATCTAGTAGATAGTCCAATCTAACCGCTTTTCATTTTCAAAAAAAAAACAATATTACTATTTATAACATATTTTAACTGCTAAATTAGATAAATTTCCTTGATCTTCTACACCATACAAAAACTAATAACAAATGTAGTTAATTTAATAGATCGGATATCTTTTAAATCGTTTATGTTTTTATTTTCGTGAATTCACGAAAATAAAGATATATGCATATATTTATATACCAAATATTAGGTATTAATATATCAAATATTAGTATCAATATTGGATTAAAATATAGATATGAAATTGATATCTACTAAAGAAATAGTTTTATAAAAAGAGAATAGATGAGGGGTAAAATAAATATAAGATACGCGATGTCTCTAGTTTTTTAAAAATATCAGAAAATGGTGAGAAAGTGTAATGAAGTATATTAATATATTAAATTAATATGAATATACTTATATACCAAACACTAAGTATGACTTTTATTTTTATTTTTATTACTATTATTTTTTTATGTCGATATCCAATCTGATATTTTAATATCCGGAAAATTTATTTTTGGAAACTCGACAAACGATGATCGAGTTGAAACGAACCGAACCGAACTGAAGTTAACCCGGTTTGAGTTCTCTTCACCTTTATTTTTGTTTTCATGTGCTTATAGTCTTTCTCCCTTATATCATTTTATGTGGCTAAGCTTACCGTTTGTATCCAAACAATACCTAGATTACCCTAACCTTACTTCTTTTTTCATATCTTTTTTTTAGTTGTCAAATGGAAGTTGTACCTTCCTCTTCTCTTCTCTTACACCTTACCTTAGCTACCAATAAAGACAAATAAGCACCCTAATCTTGAACCTAGCGTGTAAAACAGTTTGTGAGATGTGTAGCATAATCCTAACAAATTGAGTGCACTATAAAAACATATCGATGATAGAAAACTCAATAGCATAATTCATTCTTCTTTCGCATATCATCTCTCGATCTCTCAATTTCACATTCTCTCTTATCTCAAACACAAATACTAACATGGTATCAGAGGACTGATAATTTTTTCGTCCTTCAATGGCGAATCCAGATCCCCCTTCTTCTCTCTCTGATTAGAGTGATGATGATTATGCTTCAGCTCTAGTTCAACAGATTCAATCTCATCACTCTGACGCACCTTCGCTTAAGCTCGCTACAACCTTGCTCAACAACTCCAACTATTCACGGTGAAAACGATATGTTAAGGTTTCGCTTTCTGCCAAGAATAAACTAGGTTTTGTCATAGGTGCTTGCAAACGATCTACGATTCATGCAAAATTGATTGCAAAATGGGATCAATGCAAACAACATGCTAATTTCTTGGTTGTTGCATTCCATGGAGAAACATATCGGTGAATATGCTCTCTTCTGTCTCTCCGCTGCTCAAATATGGGTGGAATTAGAGAATCGCTTTGCGAAATCTAATCGCATAAGTCTTTATCAACTCCAGAAGGAGCTGACTCTAATGTCGTAAATAAATCAATTGGTTACTACTTATTTCACTTTTATGAAGAAGATATGGGATGAATATGCTCTAGTTATGACTAAACAAGTTTACAAGTGCGGTTCAAAAGCTATTGCACTTTCCATTATTCAGGATCAACATAAAATCTAATTTCTTGTCGGTCTCAACGAATCATTCTCCATGGTTTGTTCACTTATATTGATGCTAGATCCAACACCTAATCTGAATGAGGTGTATAAGTTTGTCCTTCAAGAAGACATAGAGGTCTATCCAATACTCCTATTGTTGATGATGCTTCCTCAAAAATTGTATTCTCAGCACAGATCAAACACTTCTGGTTATTCTCACTAGCCATAGAGAACAAACTACTCTACTTTTGATCATAAGTCTGATGCAAGACCATTTTGTGATCATTGTAAAAACAAAGGTCATCTTGCTAAACGTTGTTGGAAGTTGATTGGATATCCAACATCTCATATTCCTGGAGTTCCCTGGTGTACTAACTGCAAGATCGCCTGCCTTGACACTGCAAAATGCTGGAAGATCATAGGATTTCCTCCAAGCCATAAGTTGGCAGCCACGAATGTCGCCAATTCTTTCACAACTGAACAGATGTCTAATCTTCTTGCTCTTCTGAACAAACAATCATCATCAAATGCTTCAAGTGACCAAGTTGCCTTACTTGCTTGTAAGTCTACGTGTTTCTTTTCCTCCAACCTCAATTCCAAATGGATTCTTGATAGCGGAGCCACATATCATATCTCCCCCAACCTTGATTTATATTCATCATATGCTCGTATTTCTACTCCTTTCATAACCATGCCAAATGAAAAACTAGCTCCTGTGCTACATTATGGCACTGTTTTGATAAGTGCAGATATCAAACTCTCAAATGTCCTTCATGTTCTAGATTTTCAATTCAATCTCTTGTCTATACATAAGCTTTCCAATGAGTTATTATCTCATGTCATTTTCACACCTACTCTTGCATTCTTCAGGACCTTTTGATGAGGAAACAGTTGGTGAATGGAGTTGGTGATTGGTTGAGCCTATAAGGGACTATATGTTGTAGACACACCTTTGAATAGTGCATCTTCCATATCTAAAAGATGTAATAATTCTACACTTGACATTGTTTATTTGAGTGTATCTAAAACTAGCAAACTCTCTGTTGAATTGTGGCATTGCCGTTTAGGTTATGTACCTTTTTATCTAATGCATCATTTTGCTCCCATTATTACCATTGTTAAGAAGCATTCCATTTAAACTATATGTCCACAAGCTAGACAATATCGTTTACCTTTTCAATCATCAAGTACACGAGTTGCTAAGTCTTTTGACCTTATCCACATAGACACTTGGGGTCCATATAAACATATCACATGCAATGGATTCTCTTCCTCCTTCGTTAACGCCATAACACACAACTGACCTCCTCCTTCATGCGAGCTCAACAACAACAATCAACTTTACCTTACGTTTTCCATCTAGCCTCACCCACACCTCCATTTGAATGCATCAGGAGCATCAATTACTCTTTCCCCTCCTACACTGGGCATGGACAAACAACTCACCGACGCCTTTCCCTTCGAGCCAACATCAATCCTTCCCTTCTCCTCTCGATCTCGACCTAGGCAACAACAAACATGCCTCCTCCAATCCTCCTCGTCAAACCCGGATTTGCAATAGCCGCCCAGTCATTAACCGAAACCAACAGTCGGAACTAGTACCGATAGAGGAAGTCGTTGCCACCTCCACGAGCTCGCCACCTCCTTGAACCACTTCCCTCTCTTCGTCCCTCGCTGAAGTCGAACCACACCCGTATTACCGAGCCGCCACCTCTTCCATCCTCCTCAGTGAGCGCAAACCTACAACATATCATTCCACCACCGAGCTCACCTCTCCTCATTGTCAGTATACCACCGTTGTTTCCGGATAAAGCAACCAGAGCCAGTGTCAACGGAAGCAACCCAGGTTCATTGGCATTGCAGTCTTCGTCTCTATCTCGCACACGAAGCTAGTCCCGACCGGAATCACTAGGAAATTGGATCCATCCACAACTTCTCGAGACGCCACCAACCCACTAATTCCGTTGCTGTCAGTAGCCGGGCCGCCTTCGGACCTCGCCGGAAGCACCATCATCGTTGGTGGTCAGAAAGGCCCTGCACATCGCCGACAATGGGTAATTGTTTGGGAAGACGCCATCCAATTTGGGAATTCCTTATACTTTCGGTAAAATTACAACATAACTCCCCACCTTTATATTTACGTTAAATGACCAGTCTTTTAGAATATGCATATATGCCTTAGTATGGATAATTACCGAAAATAGCCCAACTTTATGATTTTGTAAGTAAACTAGAATTTTTGGAAGTTTATCTTGTGTCCAATAAGGTTTATTTACAAACAAGTATCCAATTTTGTTTTTAAGAGATGGCCCATATCTTTTAAGTTTGTGAATTAAAACCTTAGTGGAGAAATGGAAGCTAACTTGTGTAAGTGGTTTTTTTAAGTGAATAAGACCTTTGGATCGTAGGAATACTCGGTATTTTTTTTGTAAAGGGATATAAAATCTAGATTGACATAGAATATAGTCGAAAATGACTAAGTATGGATTTTAAGGTTTGGAGACATAATGGCCTAACTTGGTTGAATTTGTGAGAAATGAGTTGAGTTCTTCGTTGCTATAATACGATAAGATATTTATCACACACTATCTTAGAAGCACGTTAAATAATTTTAGAATTTGAGAAATATGATATTTTATGTTGCTAGAAATCAAGTGAGCGCTTAGGGAGTTCGCTAAGAGCCTTTTCACTCCTAGAATTCCTAAGAATGTCCTATGAGCGTGCCCTGAAGATTATATATATATATATATATATATATATATATATATATATATATATATATATATATATATATATATATATATATATATATATATATATATATTCGCCGTTGATCGGGCTTTTGATATTCTATGCATGTGTGGATTGTGCCGTGTAATGACAGATTGTCTTGTCAATGAGTTTAAGTAAGTCTTATGGACTTACTTAGCTAGTTTTCCTTACATTGGAGTGTGCTATTGTTGTGGTGGGTGATGAGTGAATTATAATAATAACTTGATTAGAACGACATTACTATTATTAGATCCAAGTGTATGTATAACGGGTCGTGACATCACTGCCTAGCGTTGAACCACGACTGGGAGGCTCTCCGCGACTAGCCCATATAGTGTATACGGCGAGATGCATCAAACCACTCCTGTTGGTATACGAAGACGGAGGCGAGGGTCGGGAGACCCTCATGCCACACAATAAGTTGAACAACTAGAATTGAATCACCTAAATAAAGATAATAATAAGGTTTGAGTGTGAGCATGTTGTCTTGTTTAAAGTCTGCATTGATGTGTGTTTTTGCTTATAGTACTATCTGATACGTACTTAGGATTGTTAGCTAACGGTTTTTACCGTTATGTTGTTAGAATTCTTGTAGGTTATGGAGGTTACAAATTGATTTGGAGCTATTGGTCATCGGGGTTCACGTACTCACACAGATTGGGTTGTCTTTCCAATCCTTCATGAAAATTAATACAAACTAACATCATTTAGGATGTTAGTATTTATGTCTTATACGGCTGCCTCATTTTATACATTCATGTCCTATCATTTCTAAAAGTTTTCCAATTTTTTATTTATTTATATTTGTGTCTTGTTGTAAGATCTAGTAAAATTGTTGTCAAGCTAGGGTCGGGACCCATTGTGAGGTCCTAGCCCGTAGCATTCCAGATTTCTGAAATTTGGGTTGTTACATATATTTAGATATGGATACCCAACAAGTTCTAAGTGATTTTAGTCAGCTTTATGAATATTCATAAAAAATTAAATTTACGGTTGAAGGATAGTTCGAAAGTACGCTTGGTCTTCCTTCTTTGTGTTCCAAATCACTAAAAACGACCGATAGTTTTACCTCATTTGATACGAGTACATATTGATGAAGGACAAAAGTTAATGATAAAGTCCGACGGACCGTAGTGTGGGGCTATGTGCATACGAACACAAATGCATGTTAGGTTCAACTCCAACACATAAGCTTAATTAATTTTTATGTAATTCACAATATAAGGAGTAGTTCGCCGACCTTATATACTTAGACTTGGATTCTAATATTTGACATAAACCTTATGTCATCCATTCATTGTTGATGGTATGTAGCTAGGTATCTAGCTAACTACCAAGTCTCCTAAGAAGAGCCAACAAAAGGTCATTCCAAAGATCAATGGGCCAGGTAAACACCAATGCACACAATCATTATAACCCTTCTTCTTATCACGCCAATACTGACCTGGGTGCCCATCGAGCCTCATCAACATGGCCCATGTAATATCCAAAGCCTCAAAGCCTAACCCTAATCTTTTCCCTTCTTCTTTCACTCTCTCAACCTCTTCCACTTGCACTTTTCTCACTTCCCACTCCAACCCACCATTACCCTCCTCCATCAACTCCTCCACCGGCCTCCGCCTCTCACATCTCCCACCTGCCTTCCACGTCCCATTCTCGAAATGAGACGGCGACACTGTCCTAACCACAACAATCATACCATTTGAGTTAGACCCATTATTGTAGCTTCCCATTATGTGCCTTAGAGAACTCCTTAGAGCCATTCTTATAGCGAATGTTGGTCCAAGGTCTATAGTCGTTGTGTCGTTGCAATAAGTGCAGCCAAGTAATTGACCCTTTTCGTATAGGAAATTCTGTCGAAAGAACCATTGCGAGTCCGAGACAATGGCGTAGTCGATCGGTTGTTGGTGCGCGATCGGAAGTGTTTCACCCAAGTCTCGTCGAGTTCGTCAAGGTGGAGATCATATATGCTGGTTGGGAAGCCGTTGATGCCTCTCTCTTTGTGCTTGACCAAGAACCTTGTCCATAATATCATTAGGGTGAAATTGTGCCTTGGAAAGTACCTGTATATGGATCAATTATAGATGTCTATAAAATACTTTAGAAATATATAAGTAAACATAACACTTCTTGCAATTTTAAAATTACATTTATAAACGTATTGTTTTATGTCCTATATTTAATTTATATTTTATTTTGTTAAATTCAACATGACTCACTGCACATATTACTCCTAGACTTCGATGTGTATGAAGTTCATGAAAACTTGTACCTTACTTATTGGTTGATTGCTTGGCCGTATAATGCACTCTGCGTGACTACAATCTACGTGAACTTTTTTTACAATCTACGTGAACTCACTCAAGTATCAACGACGTTTACAACTCAGCGAAAATTACACTTTCGATTCTCAATAGATGTCATTAGAGAAAAAATAACACATATTAATAAAAAACTAAAAATAAAAGGTATGACATTTATTGATGCACTGTAATTTAAAATTTTGTATGAAAACAATGGTAGAATGTAAATAATTATATATGAATAAATTCTTTTTTTAAAAATACAAATAATAAATAAAAAGGTAGATAGAGTTATATTTATAGAAAGTTTAAACTTCGGTTACCCAATATTATTTACCCGATTTCAATACCCAATGTTACATATCCAACTTCACTTCGGTTACCCAACTTCGGTTATCCAATATAAGTTATCTGATTGCAATACCCAACGTTACATATCTAACTTCACTTTAATTACCCAATATTTGTTACCAAATTTTAATACCCAACATTACATATTCAACTTCACTTCAGTTACTCATTTTCGATTACTCAATATTAATTACATGATTTCAATTAAAAAAACTAAATCATCATAATTTGACTCCATTTACTGCATCCAACTGTAGAGATTTTGGCTATAAATGCCAAAGTTTTGGCTCTAATCACAATATATGTAAGCCAAATGCATCATACAATGAACAAGGATACTTGTACATATATCTTCTTAGATAAAACCTCGTAATCAGAGAAAAGTTTGCAACATAACCTCAGGTATAGACATTGATAGGCATGATAACAATGTAAGAAGAACACTTATGCAATATGCAAAGTATAATGTTCCATAATGACACCATTGCCGGATCTAGATCAAAAACTAAATCATTATAATTGCCGACTTAATGACGTTAATTTCCAATAATTAGCATCTTTCTGAAAAGGGAGGTGGAAATGTAAGCAGTGAAATTGAATCATACAAAAACTTATAGAGACAGCAAATCTTCCGACTTAATGAGGTCAAATACGTCAAAATGAGAAGGATTCAAGAGATAATCGATCAACAGAGATTCGATCTTGTAAAATCGGACCTCTGAAATTATGTCTTCTAGAATGATTTGGCCTTTGAAGAGGAGAAATTTCCAGTTCGAAGGAGGAGAGGAAGACGGCGAACAATTCAGGATCCATGTTGATAAGCGGAACTTTTATTCGAGTAGGAGGAGGAAGAAGACGAAGGGACGGATAAGAGTGAGATCGTGGAGAGTATGGAATTGGCGCCAACCGTGGTTAAATGAACACTTTAAAAAAAGTGCACACTTAATATTACATACTAATTTAAACTACAAATTTGTATCCAATTAAAATAAAGTGTATCATTGCCTCATTAATTTCATAAGTAAAATACCTTTATCTCTTTTTTAATTTGAAAATCAAAATGGACATGGGGCATTAGTATCTATGGTGGAAATTTTTAAAACTATGCCCTTTATCATATAACATACAAAGTATGCAAATTTTTTTTTATGAGAGACACTTTTTTAAATAAGGGAGGTGTCTTTTTAAATATTTCTAGAAAAGGAAAAAAGAAATAAAAAATAATTAGTTTAATTTAATGATATTTTTAATAATCGTAGGAAGAAGGAAAAAAAATAAAAAATTATTTAATTAGTTAAATGATATTTTTAATAATCTTAGGAAGAAGGTAAATAAGTAATATTTTTTTTAATTTAGTTAAATGATATTTTAATAATCTTAGGAATAAGGAAAAACAAATTTTCATTTTGTTACTCCAATATGTTAATGTCCAACCGTAATATCCTATATGTTAATACTCAACGTAGTACCCAAGTCTCAAACAAAACATGTTAATCCCCTCTAGCTCGATGTAATTAATTTTTAAAGTAATGAGAATTGAAAGGTTACTGGTGAAAAAAAAAAATAAAAAAAATCCGCAACGTAATACCCAATATGTTAATATCCAATGTATGTTAATACCAAACGTATTTTAATACCAAGTGTGGTACCCAATATGTTAAATAACCAACTTTGATTACCCAACTTACAAAGATTGTCCCTTTCAAAATTACCAAACTAACCAAGTTTATTTGCCCAACTTCAGTTGCCCGAGCCCGAAGTCAGTTTTCGGATTTTACTTACCCAATTTTAGTTACTCAAGTTTAGTTACCCGATTTTTAACACCCAAGACGAATACCCATTTTAGTTACCCCATTTATCATAACCAAACATCACTCATGTACCCAACTTTCACCCAACTTCATGCACCCAACTTCGATTACCAACTTCAGTTATCCAATTCGATTACCTAGTTTCAATTACCCAATAAAAATTACCTAAATTTCAATTACCCAATCCGGATACCCAATTTATGTTACACGATTCCACTTACATAATTTCAATTACTCGATTTCAGTCACCCAATTTCAGTTACTCAATGTTACTTATCCGATTTTACAACTCAAATTTGTTTCTAACTTTTACTTACTCAATGTTATTTATCCGATTTTACATACCCGATTTTACATACCCAATGTTACTTATCCGATTTTACTCACTCAATTTTACTTACCCAATTCTACTTACCTGAATATATATATACAACCCCACGAATAAGTCATATCCCAAATTATTTCTTTCCCACTACCTAGACGAATTGGTATATTCATTTCATAACATAGGAACAATAAGAATTAGCATGAAATAGTTATTGGGAATAAAATAGATAGAATCACATATGCAATATTTCAGACAAAAGTATTTGGTTATTTATTGGGGGAAATCAATATACTTATAATGTCGAATCATAATCAACTAGGACATAAATAAAGCTTTATGTCAAACTCTACTTTAGTATCAAGGTAATAGTTATAAATAGTCACCCGAAAGGGTAGAATAATAATACCTATTATGGGACATACAATGTATTACCGACGTATGATCATTACGCTTCAACCGAATTATTCTATTCCGATCCACCTCTTAGAAAGAAAAGAATTTCAAAAATAATTTTTTTTAAATATATCTCAATTATCACTTTCTTTCTCCTTAGAATTTTCTAAGATATCTCGATAATCTATTTCCTTCTTTCTATAATTTTTTTAAAGATATTTCAATCATCCATTTTTTTTTATAAGAATTTCTAAGATATCTCAATTATCTCTTTTTTTTCCTATGATTTTATAAGCTATATAATTATTTTTTTCTTTTTTCTAGAATTTTCTAAGATATCTCAATTATCTCTTTTTTAATTCCTATAATTATTTTTTTTTATCTTTTAACACAATTTTTTTCCTAAAAATTAAAAGTACATATCTTCTCAACACGATTATCAACACGATTAGGAAAAAGTACGTACTATGTCAATAAAATTAAAATAAGTGCATACTTATATTTCAATAAAATGGATTATTAGCTAAATAATTTAATCTATTGGTATTTAATTTGTTTGTTTTTCTTTGACAATGAAAGTTAATCCTAATTAACCTATTACAAGAGACTTAAAAATAATTTTAAGATTTGTAACAAATTCATCAAATCAACCTGATTAAGCAAATATAATGATCGAAGAATGTGAAGAACTAGAGAGACTAACCACGTGCGAGAGCGATCCTTAGCATCTTTGTACACATCCAAAGGCTTCTCCTCGGTGGCCAACATGCAGAGCAAAGACTCCACGTGGTTCCTCGCCACCGAATCACCAACAAACGCCGCCGTCTTCCCCGCCACCATCTTCAAAAACCTTAACGCGTCAAAACCCGGAAGCTCACACCCGTTAGGGACCCACCTCCACCGAAGAAACCCGGTATCAGGGCGGCCATGGAGGAGGCAGTTCTTAGAGGAGGGGAGAGTCCCGCAAGTCCCATCACTATACAACGCCGATGATGACGTGTTGGATTGTGGTTGTGGGACCCATTTGCCTTTGAAGAGGTTGCATGTCGGTGCCGCGGCGGTGCTTGTGGTGGTTGTGGTGGTGGGGAAAGAAGAGGGGGAGAAGGTGAAGAGAGTGAGAAGAAGAGAGAGAAGGAAAATGAATACTAAAGATGGAATCAATGTTAGTTGATCACTTTGCATAATTACGTTGATTTTCTATATTTAGAATCGGTTATCTAAAGCGGTTAGTTTTTGAGGGTTTTTTGGGTGAGTTTGACTGATAAATATGTGAATATGATCGACTTATGGAGACAAAGGGGAAATATAAGGGGTGGGAATAATTAAGACCAGCTATTATTTATGTGTTTTTTCTCGTGTCTTTATTTGGATCTACCTACACTAAATAGAGAAGGCAAGAACGATGTGGTATAGATGATATAATATTGATTGGTTGACTTTTATATATAATTTCGGTTTGGATCGAAATTTTAGACAAAACTTATACTAAAAACCTGTCTAAATGTCAAAAAAAAGCTCAATTTCATATGAAGACCGTTTGGTTTATAGCCGGTATCGAATTGTTAAATTCATCTTTTTTATATATGTTAGGTCTAAGACGTGGAGAAGATGCACGCTACAAGTGAACCTTTACAAATAAGGTTTATATGCTAGGTTCACATTACTCATTATAGTCGATGTGGGACACAATAATTCACACATCTCAACACTCCCCCTCAAGTGCCTTAAGGCCAGCTTAGCCAAATGGGCGGATAACGAGACCCACACGCGCGAACCTTAACTCTGATACCATGTTAAATTATTATTTTTATATCTGTCGGGTCTAAGACGTGGAGGGATGCATGCTACAAGTGAACCTTTACACACAAGTCTTCGGGTTTCATACTAAAACCAATTGATAATAAGAGTAACCTTTGAGATTATATGCTAGGTTCACATTACTCATTATAATCGATGTAGGACATAATAATCCACACATCTCAACACGAATCGAGTTGAATATACGGTTTATAGGTGGTTATAGAGATTTTTCAGTCCAGATCCGGTTCAATAGGAATTTTTTGGTCTTGGCCATTGAAAACCCTAATTTGAATCGAATAAGTTGAGTTTTTAATTTGTTCATGTATATTTGATCAGTCAAACTTAAATTTAATTAAGCTTACAAGTTTGTTCATATTCAATTCTTTAGATGAATGATACCGTGAAGATCAATATATTACAATATTAATACATATTCATCCAACTACTCAACTTTATGGTTATTCAACCTAATCTTAAATTTAACCAAATTTGAAAATTTTGCTTAGAAAGTGATCGAGTTCCAATAATTTGACTACATCAAACAAAATAACTAAGCGTACCTGATGACTTAGTTATCGATTGATGACGAGTTTTAAAACCAACAAGTCTAGCTAGGCACTATTGTGAATAAATTTAGTGATGTTGTATTACTAATTCTTATTATGTAATACATCAAGGATGGACGTTATAACTAGCAACTGTAGCACTTAAGTACGTTTGGTAGAGACTAGTATGATATACTATGTTATTATATTTGTCATACTTGGTTATTATGTGATGTTAGCTAATGTTGCTGCTTAGTCCATGACTAAGTTAGGTAGCTTATATAGCAACTACATTAATCTAAGTATAAGGTAGATATATAAGCATATTATATCTCATACGAAGAGAGTATAAGCTTGGGTTATACGTTTGGCAGGTTTGTTTATATCAGTATTTTTTTGTGGGCCAGTGTTATGACCCAATCTTTTCAAGGCTCCTTTCTACCTTTCCGATCCAATGCAAATTTCAAAAACGGGCCTATGAGTTTGTCTCTGGAGCAAGGTTTTTTTAATCTTGTCATGATGTCTTTGGAAGCAGTCGGGAAAAAGAAAGAAAAAAAGTTGAGGTCAACTTCTTCGTTGTTTTCTAGGGTTTGTTACTTTGTGAAAACGGATAGAGAGAGACAAAGAGATCAAATCTTCCATAACTCGTTAGCAACAAGAGGAATCTGAAGAATGAAGACGAAGAAGAATCAACATTACTCCAAGATCAAAGCTCTTTGAGTAGTTTCACCACCAGTCCGTTGGCTTCTGGTTTGCGAAGAGATCCATCTCAGATCTTTGGTTGGGTGCCTTTGAGGGGGGTTTTCTTCTATACCCGCTTATTTCTCTACCTATTTGTCTTTCTATGTTTTTGCTAGCTTTAGTGCTCTTGCAAGTTTATGTTCATTCTTGTATTTGTAACAATTGTTTAGGAAACCTAGTGGAATCTGGGACCGTATCTCTCCTCTTGAGATCCCGCAAACATAGGAGAAAACTCCGAACTGCGTAAACGAGTTCTTGTATGCTTCTTGAGTGTTCTTCATTCGGTTATACGACTAAGTGTGTTTGAAGATTTCGTTAAAAATTTTACAAAGTGGTATAAAAGCATTCTTTTGTAAAACGTTTACTGTTCAGTTTCAAACTTGAAAGTTTTTTAGTTTTATAGTTTTTAGGGTTCTAACATTAATTTCTGTTTATCGCTTATGCTCTCTGAGTTCTACCTTGTGTGGTCTAACTCTACATTGTGTTGTACTTACTTTTCATATACTATTTGTTTTCTAAAACTCTATATCTGTAATTCTTTGTTTACACAGTTCTTTTTTCATTCATTTGTCCAGAAAGAGTTACTAACTATTCTACTTGATTTTTATGCTGAAAAATAACAGAAAATAATATAAGACACATCAACAACTAGAAAGATGAAAATGGAAGATCAAGTTCATGCAGAAATCATGATAAGGTTAACTGACGATGTGGCTCGTCGGGTGGTAAATATCTCTACTGCAAAACCTCTTTGTGAAACTTTAGAAAAACATTATAACAAGAAATCCTTGCCTTCTCGCATATCTACTCTACATAGATTGCTTACTTTTAAGATGGACACTAACCTGACCTTAAATGACAATCTGGATAAATTTCTTAAGATGGAAATGGACTTAGAGATATGTGATGACACTATAAAAGATACTCATCCTGCTGTGATTTTGCTTGGTTCTTTACCTCCTCAGTTTGACACCTTCAAGGATGTGATTCAATACAGTATTGAAACCTTAACCAAGGCTAAAATAATTGAATCCATTACAGGTAAAAATGAGTCAATGAAAGTCTTTAAAACTAAATCTGCTGAAAAGAAAACTGAGGTTAAAGCTGGAGTTTTAATGATTAAAGGGAAGAACAAGAAAAATAACGAACAAAATAAGAAGGATAAAAGGGATGATAACAATGAAAAAACCACTAGTAATGAACCTGATAAGAAAAATAAGAAGTGTTTTTACTGTCAAAAGGTTGGTCATTGTATAAATGAATGTAGAAAGAAAAAGAATGATGGGTCTAATAAAGAAACTGAAAACAATTTGTCTTTATTTGAATATATGCATGCTCAATATTCATGTGAATTACTGATGTGTGATCTTCCTTTTAAATGTAAATCTGATGATTGGATCTTAGACTCTGGTTGCACAATGCATGCTTTCCCTAATAAATCCTTATTTTGTTCCCTAGAAATTCTTGATGGCGGTGATGTTTTGTTAGGTGATAATACTGCTTTAGAGATAAAAGGCTTTGGAAATATACCTATGTGCATGTATGATGGAAAAATCAGAGTTGTTCAGAATGTTAGATGAGTCCATGGACTTAGGAAAAATCTGTTATCTAAATCTATGTTTGATGAAATGTGTTGTCAAATTAATACTTATAATTGTATAAGAGAAGTTGTCAAAATGGTCTTACTCTTATTAGGAGTTTTAACAAAGGTGGTTTGTACTTTGTAGAACAATCACCTGAATTAAATCTCTCCAATATAGATATTGATAAAAATAACTCAGAACAATCTGCTTTATGGCATAACAAACTAGGTCACATAGAGAACACTGGCCTCTTACACCTACATAAACAAGGCATCTTGAGTAAACAACCCATAAATTTAAGTTTATGTGGAAACTGTGTGTTCGGTAAATCAAAGAAAAATAGATTTAATAAATTTTATAAAGCTAATAAACCCCTAGAATACATACATTATGACTTGTGGGGGCCTGCACAAGTTGAAACTATAGGTGGTAAAAGATATTTCATCTCTTTTATAGACCATTACTCTAGAAAAGTTTGGGTTTATCTGTTAAGAACTAAAGATGAAGCTTTTGAAATCTTTAACAACTAGAAAATCTCAGTTGAAAATGAGATGAACTTAAAGATAAAGTATTTTACACAGATAATGGTTTAGAGTTTTGTAACTCTTCCTCAATAATTTTGTAGAGAAAATGGTATTAAAAGACACTTAATTGTTTCAGGAACTCCTCAACAAAATGGTATAGCTGAATGAATGAATAAAACTATTTTAGAAAAGGCTAAATGTATGCTAATAAGTGCTAGTAAGAAACATTGTCGATCTATGGGGGGAAGTTGTTAATACAACAATTTACCTCATCAATAGGTCTCCTTCTTCTGTAACCGAATTTAGGACACCTCAGAAACTATGGACGGGAAGGAAGCCAAATATTGCCCACTTAAGGTCCTTTGGGTGTACTACATATTCCCATATTTCACAAGGGAAGTTGCACCCAAGAATACAAAAGTGTGTAATGCTAGGCTATCCTGAAGGTGTAAAAGGTTATACACTTTTGCTAGTTCAATCCCATGGCTACAAAGTTATTTCATCTAAAAATGTGACATTTAATGATAAAGATTTCTTTTTTAAAACTTGTAAAACCAATTTGTTGAGTCTAATAGTAACTATGAAAATGAACATGAGCCTACTAGATCTGTTCACTTCTATACTAATGACCAAAATGATGACAATCAGATCATAGATGACGAGTTTGATATTGGATATTATCAAACTCCTAGCACTAGTGAAGATTCTAATGAGAATAACGACAACCCTCAATATGGTAATAATTAGGAAGATATTAATAGGTACACTACTTCAGGCAGTGAAAACAGCAATTCAAAATCAAGGGGGGTAAATAGTAGTCTTGTTTTGTCTACTATACCTGTTTCTCAATCTGATAATGACTTATCTGAGCATGAAAGTGATGATTATTTGCATGAATTCGATGAGGATAATTATCAATGTTCGCTGGTTTTACCCCGGCCCCCTACAAAATTCCTATCAAAATAGATAAAAATTCAAAGGGTTGTAAAACAACGACCTCTTTAAATTTATAAACTCACAATATCTACTCTATAGTGCAGTGAACCCACAATGTATGAATCAATTGCAATAAGAGTAAGTATTCCAAGGCCGATCATAGGGACTAAGTTAGATGAATATGAAAACTGATCTATAATAGTATAAATCTGAAATAAGAAATAGATTGGAAAAGAAAAGGGAAAGAAGGATCAAAAAGGTTTTGAAATGGTTGTGAAGTTACCAATCAGTTGTCACTATTGATTGAAAGCTGAATAAAAACAAATAACAAACAAATATATATGGAAAGAAATATAGTTCCAAGGATTCAAGATCATTGTTTATACACATTGGACTCAGGATATATAAATCTCACGATGGCATATATATGGTTGATAAGCTCTAGGGACAAACGTTTCTCAACTAATGTTCCATTACCGTTACGTCTCAAGAACATATAAATCCGCAGCCTAATACCTATTTCTTTCAAGGTAAAGAGCGAGAAATCATAAACAAACCTTATTTCTCAATTAATGATCAAATAACCCTTTACAGTTACATCTCAGGAATTAAATGCCTTAAAGAAGAAATAATAGCACATTCAATCCAATAAAGGTTAAACCTTTATTACCTAGGAACAAGTTTTCTTATGTATCTAAGAAGGAATATCTCTGTTATGACTCAATTCCAACTTAAGTTGAAGTGATTTAGATCAATTCTAAACCTGACAAAAATCAAACCTTTTAATAGGATATAAAGCGATTTAATAACAAATTGTAAAGAACAATTAAACCATCATAGTCCAAGGTATAAACAATTCTCTAACTACCTTGGAACCACAAAAGGTTTCTAGCCAATGATATTCATATCAAAACTTGAAATCAATTCAATCCAACAAAGCCTAAATTCAAAATAAGAAAAGGGGATGAAGAAAGTACCCAACTTTATTGAATCCTGAAAACAAAGTGTCTCAATCTTGCAAATCGTATCTCAAACTCTAAACAAACTAAAAAGACTCAATCTTCCTGCCTAACTAAAGATCTATCAATGGTGAAATTAGAGGGGAGGAGAAAGGTAGGAGAAGAGTTCTCCTTAGGTCTAATCTTCTAACTAATGACTTTTTGCAAAATATCTTTGAAACTTTGAGCACACCGGGATTCTTATGGGATATCAGGATCTCCCTAACAAACATTTAGAACCTTTCTTAAATACCCAACAACCTTCAAAAAGAAGATGAGCTGGGCCAAGGCTCCGAAATAAAAAAAAATCGACGCTCTGGGAAGGATCTCGGGTGGCATCTCGGGCCGAGATTGACCAGGTCGGGGCCGAGATTTCGTCTTCGATCTTCATTGTCACATGGATCTCGGTCAAGTCACCCGAGGTCTTGGTCTTGATGTGGACCGAGATAAGTGAACAATAACCAACGTCACGGGTCGAGATGGATGGATCTCGGCCGAGATGAAAAACTTCACTCGGGCACTTGGTCTCTTTCGTTCCTTAATCATCTTCTTCTCCTTTCCTTAGCTCGTAAGATTGCTCCTAAGCATCCACTCCGTGGCTTGATCCTCAAATGCATCGTTTTAGCTCCAAATTGCGCCAAAATACCTACAAAGTCACCAAAAGAGTGTGTAGACATCTATACTTGCAAAGTAACACTAAAGAAGCATAAAAAACACAAACTAAGGCTAAAACGTGCATGCGAAAAGGGAAAAACTACCTATATGCTCTACTAAACTAGGTCGATAAATCATGTTATCAATCAATTTACTATAGATAGAAAATATAATGATTCTGAATATGTTTTGTTCCCTGATGAGTTGAATGTTGTTGAATATGCTTTTATGACTGGTGAGATTATCAATAATCCCTATACTCCTGACACTTATAAACAAGCTGTTAACTGTCCTCAATCTAAAAATCGGCAACTAGCTATGAAAGATGAAATAGACTCGATGATAGTTACAAAACTTGGGTTTTAGTTTTTTTTTTTGGTGAGAAAAACTTGGGTTTTAGTGACTAAACTAGTGCCATGTAAATTGATACAGGGTTAGCCGTGAAGTTGCCCAATCTTTCGACACCAAGACTTCTGTGAAAGAAAAGTGGAAACAGAATGAAACTTGAAAGAGAAAAGATGAATGAATGATCCGATGATTGTGAAGGATCGATAGAAGGATAGATTTGGTCGAACCCTTAAGACAACCAAGAGCACACTAGGGAATAAAGGCCCTAACACACAACTTGGAATGAATTGAAGAATCTTTTCCACTATAATCTCACACAAAAGGGAAAACGATTGTCCTTAGAGCATGAGAAGTCGCCTGAAGATGATTGAGAGCACCAACTTGCCAATCCAAGTGACACAACTCAAAATAGTCCAAGCTGTTGAGCGAACGAGACTCCACTCGCTCTGTGTTTGTCTAACACCCAAAATCTGCAGGACTCGGGGCGCTACTAGGCTAGGATCTCACAATGGATCCTGACCCTAGCTTGACAACAATTTCACTAGATCTTACAACAAGGAACAGATAGATTAAAACCAAACATCAAACTGTAATATATATATCAAAAGATTTACAAAATACCGTAGAGTACAAACCAAAACATATATCCATACATCACAAAATCATCCCATATCCCTCGCATAACCCTAGTGTACGAATTCTCAACGGATCACCCCATCTGGATCACTCTGCAGTTCTCCTAACCTGCAAAGCATCTACAACACGGTATATAACCGTTAGCTAACCATTCATATATAAGATAATGCATAAGCACAAACACAAGTCAAGGAATCATAAACACATAATCATGTTGTCACACATTTACTCGGTTAATCATCTTTATAAAGTCCAACACTCAAATCGTATATATATATATATATATATATATATATATATATATATATATATATATATATATATATATATATATATATATATATATATGTATATGAACATATGTGACACGAGGAATATATAATCCTCGCCTCTGAGTGCTATAGCCAGCTGGAGTGGTATTGGAACACCCTCCCGTATAACATAAGGGAGTGGGGAGCGCCCAACCCGTATACCAAATCTGGCCTAACTACAAAGAACCTCCCAGACTCCTCAACGGGATGAAAGGGAAGGTTGTCACAACCACTACAATGGGCGGTCACTAAACCAGAGGTCGGTATTAATCAACATCGCATGCTATCAAGCATAAAAGAATCACCACTCATGCAAACATCCGATATAAGGATGGTAGCTAAGTAAGTCCTACGGACTTACCCCAACCTCAGATACTCTCAACCACGATCAAATCCAATCTAGAGAACAACACTGCCTAATAACAAGGAATAAAGAGATATCAAATCTCCTATCAATCAAAGGGGTCACACCTAGACCCAAGGGATCCATAAGGATCATATCCAACCTATAAACCTCAAAGCCATAGTTGGCACCTATCGATACCATAACCATCCTCATCCTATCCTCACACACACACCTAGCATGCTACTAACCCACTCATAATAGGAAAGGAAATGATCTATACCACTCTAGGTAGATCTTGTACAAGACGCACCTGCGTGACAGGAATGACGCAGGGACGCAGACGCAAGGGCGGCGACACTGAACGCACGGGCGGAATTCGGTGGAGAATGTGATTCCCGCCTCCTCTTCGGTTCTTCACTTGATGAATTCACGTCTTCAGCATCCAACAATCAAACACATACATATATATACACATATGAACATCAATACATGCCTAGAAGATCTAACACAAGATTCATCTTGTGGAATCCTAAGCTAAAAGAGAATGAAAGGAAGAAAGAAAGAAAGGAAGAAGAAGGAAGAAGAAAATGCTCACCTCTGTTGTAGCCTAAACAGGATGGAAAGATCAGCAACCACACTCAACTGGCTCTCAAAGCTCAGCATCAACATCCAACATCATCATCAACCAAAACCACACAACAATTCTCTTCCAAACCAAGGAGAACTCAAGAACAAGATCAAAGGAGAAGAAAGGAGGAAAGAAGAACGTGAGGTAGCTGGAACAATGAAGAAACCCTTCATCTTGAAGCAGAAGAAAGGTTATACGGAAGAGGAAGAGTAAAGCATGGTCCAACGGTCAACTATGCCGGCTACAACTGCAGGAAACCGCAGGGGCGGACTCCCTGAGCCGCAGGGGCGGAACACAAGACTTCACGCAGGGGCAGCCCTCTGGACCCGCAGGGTGGCTAACCCTGGCTCAACTCCTAAAGACTAAGGCTCTTACATCTCACCCCCCCTAAAAACAAGTTTCGTCCCGAAACTTGTGAAATCCCAAATCCTCTCGGACCCTTATACCGAGGTAGAACTCTCTCTGTCGGATAAATCACATCTCCGATCATAAGGTATTAACCTATATCACTCTATAACCTCAAACACAGGAATGGAGGAAATCATCATCTCCAGCAACAAGATGACTATACTATCTAAGGCATAGAGAAAAACCATCTCTAACCAAACTATCATCACATCACAAGGCATAGAGGAAAACCATCTCTAGCCAAACTATCATCACATCACAAGGCATAGAGGAAAACCATCTCTAGCCGTATCATCATCACATCACAAGGGCATAGAGGATAACCATCCCTAGCCGTATCATCATACTCATAACACAAGGGTATGGAGGAAAAACATCTCCATCAAAACTATGTCCACCAAGAATAGCATGGAGGAATAACCATCTCCAGCTAGACCCTAATCGTAGCTCAATAGCATGGAGGAAAGAACCATCTCCAGCTATAATCATCAATTGCGCTAGCACAACAAGATCTAATAAGATCATATATCACATCATAACTAGCACGAAAATAAACACATCATAACACATAAGCACATAATCACAACACTCACCAAGATAGTATTAAGATCTACTCATCGATCCTACAGATACATCCATCTAGAACTCTGGATAGTTCCTCTAGATACTACCCTTAGTCTCCCATGTAGCCTCATCAGGTCCTCGTCTCGTCCACTGTATCCTCAACATCGGAATGTCCTTCGAACGCAGGCGTCTCATACCTTGTTCTAGACCTGCAATCGGGTGCTCAACAACAGTGTGCTCCGGCTCGACCACCAAATCATCATAACTCACAATGTGTCTCGGATCTGGTATATACTCCTTCAGCAGAGACACGTGAAACACAGGGTGAACACCCTCTAATCTCGGAGGCAAAGCTAATCTGTATGCTGAGCTTCCAACTCGATCCAGAATCTCGAACGGTCCGACATATCGGGGGCTCAACTTCCCCTTAATGCCAAAACGTCTAACACCTCGTGTCGGAGATACTCTCAGCCACACATGAGCTCCTACTCTGAACTCTAGGGGTCTACGCCTCCTATCTGCATATGACTTCTGATGACTCTGTGCGGTTAGCATCCGCTCTCTAATCAGTGCTACACGAGCAAGATCATCCTGAACCTGATTAGGTGTCAAACCACAAACACTGCTAGGCTCATCCCAGCATAACAGCGTGCGGCATCTCTGTCCATACAGTGCCTCATATGGGGCCATCCCAATCGATGCATGTCAGCCGTTGTTGTACGAGAACTCAACTAGTGGGAGATGATCCGTCTACACTTGTCCCCAGACCAACACACAAGCTCGCAGCATATCCTCCAATGTCTGAATGGTCCTCTCTGACTGACCATCTGTCTGAGGATGAAATGCAGTCGTGAAGTGCAAACTCGACCCCAAGGCAGTCTGAATCTGCTGCCAAAACCTCGAGGTAAACCTCCCATATCTGTCTGAGACGATCGTCCTCGGTACACCATGGAGTCTCACTATCTGTCTAGTGTACTCCTCAATCAATCTGCTCACTGGCCACGTTTCCCGAAAGGGATAAAACGTGTCGTCTTCTTCAATCTGTCAACTACAACCCAGATGGTGACGTCCTCCCACTTCCTATGTGGAATAGGAAGTGGATGTAGCTCACCTCCAAGTCTGCAATGCTCGATCTTGACTTGCTGACAGGTCGCACACTGTGCCACAAATCTGGTCACGTCGGGCTTCAGCCCTCCCCACCAATATGAGCGTCTCACATGTAGGTACATCTTACTTGTACCTGGGTGCATTAAGTAAGGCGTATAGTGAGCCTCCTGTAATATCCTCTGTCGCAAATCCGCATCAGCGGGTACACAGACGCAACCGCGGCGTCTCAACACTGCATCTGCACCTATAAGGAACTGTGGTGCCTCACCACGGGACATCCTCTCTCGAATCCTCGTCAATGTCGGGCAGGTCTCCTACTTCTGTTGGATCTCACTCAACAGATCAGGGAGAACCTCTAAGGTACTTAACTGGGCGTCCTCATCAGGAAACTAGACGTCCAACTCTAGCCAAGCCAGATCTCTCTGTAATTGAGGCTGAACTGTCAGTCTCGCAATCGCCTTCTCTCAAGGCGTCTTCTTGCTCAGGGCGTCGGCGACAACGTTCTCCTTCCCCGGATGATACAGAATCTCCAGATCAAAATCCTTGATCAACTCAAGCCACCTACGCTGGCGGTTATTCAATTCACGCTGCGTGAAAATATACTTCACACTCTTGTGGTCGGTATCCCGAAAAAAAATAATAATTGTTCCTTTCGTGAAGATCTGACATGTAGCACCATACAGGTAATGTCTCCAGATCTTCAGTGCATGTATTACCGCTGCCAACTCCAGGTCATGAGTCGGGTAGTTCTCCTCATACGTCTTCAGCTGTCTAGACGCATATGCAATCACTCTGCCTCGTTGCATCAACACACATCCAAAGCCTAGCTTGGATGCATCACAGTAAACCACAAAATCAGTTGTGCCCTTCGGCTGTGCTAAGATAGGAGTTGAAGTCAGACGTCTCTTCAGCTCCTTAAAACTCTGCATACACTGCTCAGACCATACAAACTGGTGGTCTTCCTCAGAAAACTCGTAAGTGGACGGACAATCACAGAGAATCCCTCCACAAAGCGTCGGTAATAACCGGCTAGGCCAAGAAAGTTACGTACTTCCTTGACGTTCATCGGTGTCGTCCATGCTGCTACTGACTCGATCTTCGCCGGATCAACCTTGATCCCCTTCGGCGGAAACAATATGACCCAGGAATGCTACCTCTAGCATCCAGAACTCGCACTTAGAGAACTTGGCATAAAGTTCTCTGTCTCGTAAAACTCGTAACACAGTCCTCAGCTGTCCTGCATGTTCCTCTCTGCTACGAGAGTACACCATGTCTGGCTTCCCAAGATCCCAACCTCAGAAAACCTCTATCTGACCTAACTCGGTAGAGAGTGTCACGGTCCTCCTACCTACATCTAATACCGCATGATATCTATCCATCCAATCCATACCCAAAATGACTTCCTCATGCACTAACGGCATAATAAAGAAGTCAACAAGTAACACACGAGTCCCTACACAAATGGGACAATCACGTATTTCACGGGTACCGTTGACCCTACTACCATCGGGTAACCCTATACTGAAGGGTATCCCCTCAGTCGTAACTAGACTCAAACGCTCAATACATGCATCAGATATAAATGAATGCGTAGCTCCCGCATCAAATAAAACTCTAACAGGTAAACCATGAATCAGAATGGTACCTGTAGCAGCCGGTGCAACTGGCTCCTCTGCACTTCTCAACTCAAAAGCTCTACCTTGATCTCCTCTAGTGTCAGTGGTACTCCCACCACGACCTCTACCTCTACTCGACCCAAGAGCAGATCCCTGAGTATCAGGACGATCTGGGACTCTCTGCTGTCCCTGTGTCTGCTACTGAAGTGGCCTCTGCCCACCTCCTGTTGCACTAGCAGGAGAAGAACCCTGTTGTGATGAAACTCCGTTCTGGTCTACAGAAGACAGCTCGGTGACCTGGTATGCCACAAGTAAAGCAAGTCATTAACGGCCTCGTGCACTCTGGTCGCATATGTCCAGGATCACCACAGTTATAGCACTGTCGTCTCTTATCTACAACCGGTGCAAATGAGGAATAACTCTGGCGTCTCTGGCCTCTCCCTGAACTAGCAACTCCACCAGCCCCATTGGTTTGTCCAGTCCGTTGTCTCTTCTCAGACCCTCCGGTCTGAGAAGCTCTCCTCTCTCCAGCCCGCTCCCGCTCATAATCGGAAGCTCTATCCTGATATTCCATCAAGGACTCACAGTGAAATCCCGCCATATAGGTCCGGGTAGTATCCCTCAGTCGTCGGGAAAAGAGATACACATGATGATCTGCAGGACAGCTGGGCCCAACAAGGCCAGCTCCTCCTGAAACCTCCTGATCGCTTCAGAGACTGGTACATCCTCAAAGCCAGCCTGAACAAAATCCCGCAGTTACTCCCTCCTCAATGAGGCAGGGCATAAACGCTCTCTGATCAAGCTCCTCATCTGGTCATAGCTAGTAACCTGACTCCGCACGGATCTCCACCAATGTTGTGCCAAGTCTCGGAATAGAGTTTGCATTAACTCTATATGTCGGTCCGCTAGACATCTAATAGACTCAAGAGCTGAGTCTACATGTCCAATCCATAGCTCCACCTCTAACCCCACCTTCCCAGAGAAAGGGGGTACTCCCATTTGATGAAATGCCTTCAACCAAGTATTTGGTCGAGGCCCTCTATGCTCCTCTGGAACTCGAGTAATCTCAGCAGCACGTGCCGGTACAACTGGCACCTGAGTAGCTCCATGAGATCTCCCAGACGATCCCTCCTGTGCCGACAGATCCGGGGCACGTCTACCCGATCTGGCAACCTCCTTCACTCGTCTAATGTACGCGCGGAACTCTGGTCCCCCATAGAGACATGATCCGAGTCATCTGACTGGACTCGCTGTGGTCTCTGTCTCCCAGCCATACCGTTCCCAGTCTCAGGAACGACACTCTCAGCAACATCCTCATGAACCTCCTCCGCTGCAGGTGGATCAACAGCGGGAATCTGACCCTGTCCTATCACTACTAGAGAAAGAGGGGGTCACCCCTACCTCGTCCAACTGCAGATAAGGCTCTAGTCCGAACCATCTGCAGGGTATACATAACTAACTTAGAAGGCTATATATATGTCATATGTATAGATATATATAATACTAAAGATCAATCACAACATCACATAAGGTAATATCTATCTATCTATCTATATATATATACTATCGAGGTCCTCAGAGGGGTGATGGCTTCTCGTACACACTATCCCAAAACATTTGTACTCATTTCAAAACCAAAACCTTTTGAAAAGTCAGACCTCTTTCGGGTTCTGTTTATTTATCTATTCGACCTTTATCGCAGATTACAAGTGTCATTGTTGTCAACCTAAGGCTCTGATACCAACTTTGTAACACCCCAAATCCGCAGGACTCGGGGCGCTACTGGGCTAGGATCTCACAATGGATCTTGACCCTAGCCTGACAACAAGTTCACTAGATCTTACAACAAGGCACATATAGATTAAAACCAAACATCAAATTGTAATATATATATATATATATATATATATATATATATATATATATATATATCAAAAGATTTACAAAATACGCTGAGTACAAACCAAAACATATATCCATACATCACAAAATCATCCCATATCCCTCGCATAACCCTAGTGTATAGAGCCCTCAACGGATCACCCCATCTAGATCACTCTGTAGTTCTCTTAACCTGCAAATCATCTACAACACGGTATATAACCATTAGCTAAACATTCATATATAAGATAATGCATAAGCACAAACACAAGTCAAGGAATCATAAACACATAATCATGTTGTCACACATTTACTCGGTTAATCATCTTTATAAAGTCAAAACACTCAAATCGTATATATATATATATATATATATGAACATATGTGACACGAGGAATATATAATCCTCGCCTCTGAGTGCTATAGCCAGCTGAAGTGGTATTGAAACACCCTCCCGTATACCATAAGGGAGTGGGGAGCGCCCAACCCGTATACCAGATCTGACCTGACTACAGAGAACCTCCCAGACTCCTCAGCAGGATGAAAGGGAAGGTTGTCACAACCACTACAATGGGCGGTCACTAAACCATAAGTCGGTAATAATCAATATCGCATGCTATCAAGCATGTAACAATCACCTCAACCTCAAATACTCTCAACCACGATCAACTCCAATCTGGAGAAGAGCACTGCCTAATAACAAGGCGTAAAGAGATATCAAATCTCCTATCAATCAAAGGGGTCACAACTAGACCCAAGGGATCCATTGTAACACCCCAAATCCGTAAAACTCGGGGTGCTACTGGGCTAGGATCTCAATATGGATCCTGACCCTAGCCTGATAACAAGTTCACTGGATCTTACAACAAGACACAAATAGATTAAAACCAAAACATAAAACTGTAATATATAAATCAAAAGGTTTATACAAGGTACCGCTGAGTACAATCAAAACATATAACTGTACATAACACAAGGTCCCATATCCCATGTAATATCCTAGTGTACGGAGCCCTCAGCGGATCACCCACTCTAGATCACTTTGCAGCTCTCCTAACCTGCAAAGGATCTACAACACGGTATAAAACCGTTAACAAACCATACACATATATATAGAAGATGCAAGAGCACAAACACACTTCACGAATCATAACATATAAACATGCTGTCACACATTTACCTAGTTAATTATCTTTATAACGTCCAACACTCAAATTGTATATATATATATATATATATATATATATATATATATATATATATATATATATATATATATATATATATATATATATATATATATATATATATATATATATATATATATATATATATATATCGGAATATGAATATATGTGACACGAGGAATATAACCCTCGCCTCTCGGTGCTAATGCCAGCTGGAGTGGTAATCTGGGATCACTTCACCGTGTACCCTATGGGAGTGGAGACACTGCCCGTCTCGTTTACCAAATCTGGACGATCCGCAGAGAACTTCCCAGACTCCTAGCGGGATGAAAGGGCAAGTTGTCACAGCCCTACAATGGGCAGTCACTAAACCATAGGTAGGTAATAACAACATCGCATGCTATCAAGCATATAACACACACCACTCATACATACATCCAATATAAGGATGGTAGCTAAGTAAGTCCTATGGACTTACCTCAATCTCCGAATAACCTCAACCACGAGTACTCTCAAACACGATCCACTCCAATCTGGAGGACAGCACTGCCTAATAACAAGGCATACAGAGGTATCAATCTCCTATCAATCAAAGGGGTCACACCTAGACCCAAGGGATCCATATGGATCATATCCAACTCATAATTTCGATAATCAACTAAACCTCAAAGCCATAACCGGCATAACTCGATATCATAATCATCATTATTCTATCCTCATACACATACCTATCATGCTACTAACCCGCTCATACTAGGAAAGGAAAGGATCAATACTACTCTAAGTAGATCTTGTACAAGACGCACCTGCGGAACAGAAAGACGCAGGGGCAGAAAGACAGCAGGCGCAGGCGCGAAGGCACGCTGGCGCGGGTGCTGAGACCGTGGCCGCAGGGGCGGCTGCTTCCAAGCACGGTTGCGGTGACACACTTCCGCAGGGGCGGCGGTTCATGGGCGCGGGGGCGGCGACAGTGCAGAACGGCCTTCCCCGACTTCCCTTCGACTCCTTACGTGAGGAACTCACGTCTTCAACATTCCATAACCACACACACATATACATACACATTCCACTATCAATACACATCGAATCACAACTAATCATAAGCTAAGGAAGAGGAATTCAAGAAAGGAAGTGAGAAACCCTTGATCAGAAGCCAAGGACGAGACTTAAGAAAGAAGGAAAGGTAAAGCACGGTCCAACCGGTCAACAAAGCCGGGGTCAGCCGCAAGAAACCGCAGGGGCGGTTCCCTGAGCCGCAGGGGCGGAAAACAGAGCCAGCTGCAGGGGCGGCCCTCTAGACCCGCTGGGGCGGCTACCTGGCTCAGCTCCAAAGTCTAAGGCTCTTACATCTCACCCCCCCTAAAAACAAGTTTCGTCCCGAAACTTGTAGAATCCTCAAACCACTCGGACTCATAAGCCGAGGTATAACTCTCGCTACAACCTCAAACACGAGCATGGAGGAAATCATCATCTCCAGCTACAAGATCACTATACTGTCCAAGGCATAGAGGAAAACCATCTCTAGCCAATCATACTCATATCAGAAGGGCATGGAGGAAAAACATCTCCAGCAATACTATGTCCACCAAAACAGCATGGAGGAATAACCATCTCCACCTAAATCCTAATCATATCACAATAGCATGGAGGAAAGAGCCATCTTCCGCCATAAACAACAATCGTACTAGCACATCAAGATCTACTAAGATCACATATCACATCATAGCTAGTACGAAAATAAACACATCATAGCATAAAAGCACATAAGCATAACACTCACCAAGATAGTACTAAGATCTACTCGTCGATCCTACATGTACATCTATCTCGACATAGAACTCTGGATAGTTCTTCTGAATACTATCCTCAGTCTCCCATGTAGCCTCATCAGGTCCTCGTCTCGACCACCGTATCCTCAACATAGGAATATTCTTCGAACGCAAGCGTCTCACACCTCGTTCTATGACTGCAACGGATGCTCAACAAAAGTGTGGTCCGGCTCAACCACCAAATCATCATAACTCACAATATGTATCGGATCTGGTATATACTCCCTCAGCTGAGACACGTGAAACACAGGGTGAACACCCTCTAATCTCGGAGGCATAGCTAACCTGTATGCTGCACTCCCAACCCGATCCAGAATCTAGAACGGTCCGACATATCGGGGACTCAACTTCCCCTTAATGCCAAAGCGTCTAACACCTCGTGTCGGAGACACCCTCAGCCACACATGGGCTCCCACTCTGAACTCTAGGGGTCTACACCTCCTATATGCATCAGACTTCTGACGGCTCTGTGCAGTCAGCATCCTCTCTCTAATCAGTGCTACACGAGCAACATCATCCTGAATCTGATCAGGTGTCAAACCACTAACACTGCTCGGCTCATCCCAGCATAACGGAGTACGACATCTCTGTCCATACAGTGCCTCATATGGGGTCATCCCAATAGATGCATGCCAGCTGTTGTTGTATGAGAACTCAACTAGTGGGAGATGATCCATCCATACTTGTCCCTAATTCAACACACAAGCTCGCAGCATATCCTCTAGTGTCTGAATGGTCCTCTCTGACTGACCATCTGTCTGAGGATGGAACGCAGTAGTGAAGTGCAAACTCGTCCCCAAGGCAGTCTAAATCTGCTGCAAAAACCTCGAGGTAAATCGTCCTTCTCTGTCTGAGACGATCGTCCTCGGTACCCCATGGAGTCTCACTATCTGTCTAGTGTACTCCTCAGCTAATCTGCTCACCTGCCACGTTTCCCGAATAGGGATAAAACGTGCCGTCTTCGTCAGTCTATCCACTATAACCTAGATGGCATCAAAGCTCCTACTCGGTCTCAGCCCAGTCACAAAGTCCATGGTGACGTCCTCCCACTTCCTTTGTTGAACAGGAAGTGGATGTAGCTCACCTCCAAGTCTGCAATGCTCGATCTTGACCTGTTGGCAGGTCGCACACTGTGCCATAAATCTGGCCACGTCGGGCTTCAACACTCCCCACCAATATGAACGTCTCACATCCTGATACATCTTACTCGTACCTGGGTGTACGAAGTAAGGCGTACAATGACCCTCCTGTAATATCCTCTGTCTCAGCTCCACATCAGCTGGTACACAAACGCGATCGCGGCGTCTCATCACTCCATCATCTCCTATAAGGAACTGTGGTGCCTCATCCCTGGACATCCTCTCTCGGATCCTCATCAAGGTCGGGCAGGTCTCCTGCTTCTGTTGGATCTCACACAACAGATCAGGAAGAACCTCTAAAGTACTCAACTGGGCGTCCTCATCAGGAAACTGGACATCCAACTTTAACAAGACCAGATCCCTCTGTAACTGATGCTGAACTGTCAGCCTCGCAATCGCTTGCTCTCGAGGCGTCTTCCTGCTCAGGGCGTCGGCGACAACGTTATCCTTCCTCGGATGGTACAGAACTTCTAGATCAAAGTCCTTGATCAGCTCAAGCCATCTACACTGGCGGTTATTCAATTCCCCCTGCGTGAAAATATACTTCAGACTCTTATGGTCTGTGAAGATCTGACATGTAGCACCATACAGGTAATGTCTCCAGATCTTCAGTGCATGTATTACCGCTGCCAACTCCAGGTCATGAGTCGGGTAGTTCTCCTCATACGTCTTCAGCTGTCTAGACGCATATGCAATCACTCTGCCTCGTTGCATCAACACACATCCAAAGCCTAGCTTGGATGCATCACAGTAAACCACAAAATCAGTTGTGCCCTCTGGCTGTGCTAAGATAGGAGCTGAAGTCAGACGTCTCTTCAGCTCCTTAAAACTCTGCATACACTGCTCAAACCATACAAATTGGTGGTCTTCCTCAGCAAACTCGTAAGTGGACGGGCAATCACAGAGAATCCCTCCACAAAGCGTCGGTAATAACCGGCTAGGCCAAGAAAGCTACGTACTTCCTTGACGTTCGTCGGTGTCGTCCATGCTGCTGCTCACTCTATCTTCTCCGGATCAACCTTGATCCCCTCGGCGGAAACAATATGACCCAAGAATGCTACCTCTAGCATCCAGAACTCGTAGTTAGAGAACTTAGCATAAAGTTCTCTATCTCGTAAAACTTGTAACACAGTCCTCAACTGCCCTGCATGCTCCTCTCTGCTGCGAGAATACACCAAAATATCATCTATGAAGACTACCACAAACTGATCCAGGAAGTCGATGAATATGCTGTTCATCAACTCCATAAAGACTGTTGGGGCATTCGTAAGCCCAAATGGCATCACTACAAACTCGTAGTGTCCTTATCTTGTCCGGAATGCTGTCTTGTGCACATCCTTCTCTCTCACCCTCAGCTGGTGATACCCTGAACGCAGGTCAATCCTAGAGAATATTTTCGCTCCCTGAAGATGATCTAACAAGTCATCAATACGAGGCAATGGATACTTGTTCTTGATGGTCACCTTGTTCAGCTCTTTGTAATCAATGCACAATCTCAACGATCCGTCTTTCTTCCGTACGAAGAGGACAGGTGCTCCCCATGGAGATACGCTAGGGCGGATGAAACCCTTCTCTGCCAACTCCTCGAGTTGATTCTTCAGCTCCAACATCTCAACAGGCGCCATCCGATATGGGGCCTTCGAGATCGGTCTCGTACCAGGATCTAAGTCAATACAAAAGTCCACGCTCCTCTGAGGCGGCAAACTGAACGACTCAGCAAATACATCTGTAAACTCACTGACCACTGGGATATCCTCTAACGCTGGACTCTCCCCCTCCTTAATGGCATAACACCAGAAGGCCTCACAACCCTGTGCAATCAATCTCGCTGCCCGTATCGCTCTGATAACCATGCCTGACTTCCCAAGGTCCCAACCTCGGAAAACCTCTATTTGGCCTAACTCGGTAGAGAGGGTGACAGTCCTCCTACCTACATCTAATACCGCCTGATGTCTATCCATCCAGTCCATACATAAAATAACTTCTTCATGCTCTAATGGCATGGCAAAGAAGTCAACAAGTAACACACGGGTCCCTGCAGAAATGGGACAATCACACATCTCACGGGTACCTCTGACCCTACTACCATCGGGTAACCCTATAATAAAGGGTATCCCCTCAGTCGTATCTAGACTCAGACGCTCAACACATGCATCAGATATAAAAGAATGCGTAGCACCCGTATTAAATAAAACTCTAACAGGTAAACCATGAATCAGAATGGTACCTGTAGTAGTTGGTGCAGCTGGCTCCTCTGCACTCCTCAGCTCAAAAGTTCTACCCTGCACTCCTCCAGTGTCCGTGGTACTCCCACCACGACCTCTACCTCTACTCGGCCCAGGAGCAGATCCCTGAGTCGTAGGACGATCTGGGACTCTCTAATGTCCCTGAGTCTGTTGCTGCTGAGGTGGTCTCTGCCCACCTCCCGCTACACTAGCAGGAGAAGAACCGTGTTGTGATGAAGATCCACCCTGTCGGCAGAAGACAACCCTATGATCTGGTCTGCCACAAGTGTAGCACATCAATGTCTGCCTTGTACACTCCGATCGAATGTGTCAATAACCACCACAGTTGAAGCACTGAAGTCGCTTATTTGTAGCCGGTGCAGATGAGGGATAACTCTGGCGACTCTAGCCTCGCCCGACACTAGTAGCCCCACCAACACCACTGGTTTGCCCAGTCCGCTGTCTCTTCTTAGACCCTCCGGTCTAAGAAGCTCTCCTCTGCCCAGCTCGCTCCCTCTCATAATCGGAAGCTCTGTCCTGATAATCCATCAAGGACTCACAATGAAACCCTGCCATATAAGTCCAGGTAGTATCCCTCAGTCGTCGGGAGAAAAGATATACATGTTGATCTGCAGGAGGTGCAGCTGAACCCAACAAAGCCAGCTCCTCCTGAAATCTCCTAATGGCCTCAAAGACTAGTACATCCTCAAAGCCAGCCTGAACAAAATCCCGCAGTTTCTCCCTCCTCAGTGTGGCAGGGCAGAAATGCTCTCTAATCATAGTCCTCATATGGTCATAACTAGTAACCTGACCCCGTACAGATCTCCACCAGTGATGTGCCAAGTCTCTGAATAGAGTCTGCAGCAACTCTATCCGTCTGTTTGCTGGACATCTAATAGAATCTAGAGTTGAGTCTACATGTCCTATCCATAACTCAACCTCCAACCCCACCTTCCCAGTGAAAGGGGGTACTCCCATCTGATGAAAAGCCTTCAACCAAGTATCTGGTCGAGGCCCTCTATGCTCCTCTGGAACCTGAGGAAATCAGCAGCACGTGCCGGTACAGCTGGCACCTGAGTAACTCCATGGGATCTCCCAGATGATCCCTCCTGTGCCCGAAGATCTAGGGCACGTCTACCTGCTCTGGCAGCCTCCTCTACTCGTCTGATATACTTGCGGAACGCTGGTCCCTCCATAGAGACACGATCTGAGTCATCTGATTGGACTCTCTGTGATCCCTGTCTCTCAGCTGCACCGTTCCCAGTCTCAGGAACGGCACTCTTAGTAACATCCTCATGAATCTCCTCTGCTGCATGTGAGTCACCAGCGGAAATCCTACCCCGTCCTCTACCTAGAGGGGGTCTACCCCTACCTCGTTCAACTGTAGGTAAGGCTCTAGTCCGAACCATCTGCAGAGGATATAAACCAACTCAGAAGGATATATATATGCCATATGTATAGATATATAAAGTCAATCACAACATAATATATATATATATATATATATATATATATATATATATATATATATATATATATATATATATATATATATATATATATTGTCGAGGTCTTTAGAGGGGTGATGGCTTCTCGTACACACTATCCCAAAACATTTGTACTCATTTCAAAACCAAAACCTTTTGAAAAGTCAGACCCCTTTCGGGTTCTGTTTATTTATCTATTCGACCTTTATCGCAGATTGCAAGTGCCATTGTTATCAACCTAAGGCTTTGATACCAACTTTGTAACACCCCAAATCCGTAGGACTCGGGGTGTTACTAGGCTAGGATCTCACAATGGATCATGACCCTAGCTTGACAACAAGTTCACTAGATCTTACAACAAGGCACAGATAAATTAAAACCAAAACATAAAACTGTAATATATAAATCAAAAGGTTTATACAAGGTACCGCTGAGTACAATCAAAAACATATAACTGTACATAACACAAGGTCCCATATCTCACGTAATATCCTAGTGTACGGAGCCCTCAGCGGATCACCCACTCTGGATCACTCTACAACTCTCCTAACCTGCAAAGGATCTACAACACAGAATAAAACCGTTAGCTAACCATACACATATATATAGAAGATGCAAGAGCACAAACACACTTGAGGAATCATAACATATAAACATGTTGTCACACATTTACCCGGTTAATTATCTTTATAACGTCCAACACTCAAATCGTATATATATATATATATATATATATATATATATATATATATATATATATATATATATATATATATATATATATATATATATATCGGAATATGAATATATGTGACACGAGGAATATAACCCTCGCCTCTCGGTGCTAATGTCAGTTGGAGTGGTAATCTGAGATCACTTCCCCGTGTACCCTATGGGAGTGGAGACAGTGCCCGTCCCGTTTACCAGATCTGGACGATCCGCAAAGAACTTCCCAGACTCCCGGCGGGATGAAAGGGCAAGTTGTCACAACCCTACAATGGGCAGTCACTAAACCATAGGTAGGTAATAACAACATCGCATGCTATCAAGCATATAACACACACTACTCATGCATACATCCAATATAAGGATGGTAGCTAAGTAAGTCCTATGGACTTACCTCAATATCGGAATAACCTCAACCACGAGTACTCTCAAACATGATCCACTCCAATCTGGAGGACATCACTGCCTAATAACAAGGCATACAGAGATATCAATCTCCTATCAATCAAAGGGGTCACACCTAGACCCAAGGGATCCATATGGATCATATCCAACTCATAATCTCGATAATCAACTAAACCTCAAAGCCATAACCAACATAACTCGATATCATAATCATCATTATTCTATCCTCATACACACACCTAGCGTGGTACTAACCCGCTCATACTAGGAAAGGAAAGGATCAATACTACTCATATAGATCCTGTACAAGACGCACCTGCGGAACGGAAAGACGCAAATGCGGAAAGACAGCAGGCGTAGGCACGCTGGCGTGGGTGCTGGGACCGTGGCCGCAGGGGCGGCGACTTCCAGGTGCGGGTACGGTGACACACTTCCGCAGGGGCGGCGGTTCACGGGCGCGGGGGCGGCGACAGTGCATAACGGCCTTCCCCGACTTCTCTTCGACTCCTTACGTGAGGAACTCACGTCTTCAACATTCCATAACCACACACACACATACATACACATTCCACTATCAATACACATCCAATCACAACTAATCCTAAGCTAAGGAAGAGGAATTCAAGAAAGGAAGAAGAGAAGAAGAAGATGACTTACCACAATTAGAATCTCAAGCAGAAGGAAGATCAAAACAACACTCTCATCTGGCTCTCAAGCTCAGCAACAACATCCATCATCATCAACATCATTATCCACACAACAACTCTTCCAAACCAAGGAAAACTCAAGCAAGATCAAGGAGAAGGAGAAGAAGTAAGAAGAACGTCAAGAAGCTGGAAAGGAAGTGAGAAAACCTTGATCAGAAGCCAAGGACGAGACTTAAGAAAGAAGGAAGGAAAGGTAAAGAATGGTCCAACCGGTCAACAAAGCCGGCTGCAGCCGCAAGAAACCGCAGGGGCGGTTCCCTGAGCCGCAGGGGCGGAAAACAGAGCCAGCCGCAGGGGCGGCTACTTGGCTCAACTCCAAAGTCTAAGGCTCTTACATCCATAAGGATCATATCCAACCTATAAACCTCAAAGCCATAGTCGGCACCTATCGATACCATAATCATCCTCATCCTATCCTCATACACACACCTAGCATGCTACTAACCCACTCATACTAGGAAAGGAAAGGATCTATACCACTCTAGGTAGATCTTGTACAAGACGCACCTGCGTGACAAGAAGGACGCAGGGGTGAAGCAACGGGAGGCGCAGGCACGGCGGCACTCCCACGCAGGGGCGGTGACACTTGCGACGTAGAGGCGGCATTGAGGCGCAGGGTCGGAATTCGGCGCAGAATGTGATTCCCGCCTCCTCTTCGGTTCTTCACTTGATGAATTCACGTCTTCAGCATCCAATAATCAAACACATACATATATATACACATATGAACATCAATACATGCCTAGAAGATCTAACACAAGATTCATATTGTGGAATCCTAAGCTAAAAGAGAATGAATGGAAGAAAGAAAGAAAGGAAGAAGGAGGAAGAAGAAGATGCTCACCACTGTTGTAGCCTAAACAGGATGGAAAGATCAGCAACAACACTCAACTAGCTCTCAAAGCTCAACATCAACATCCAGAATCATCATCAACCAAAACCACACAACAATTCTCTTCCAAACCAAGGAGAACTCAAGAACAAGATCAAAGAAGCATAAAGGAGGAAAGAAGAACGTGAGGTAGCTGGAACAATGAAGAAACCCTTCATCTTGAAGCAGAAGAAAGGTTATAAGGAAGAGGAAGAGTAAAGCATGGTCCAACGGTCAACAATGCCGGCTGTAGCCGCAGGAAACCGCAGGGGCGGACTCCTTGAGCCGCAGGGGCGGCTAACCCTGGCTCAGCTCCTAAAGACTAAGGCTCTTACAGTTTGTCTCGATTCCACGAGAAGAATGAAAGAGAGAAAATACTGAAAAGTATTATGTGTTTAAATTTTCCTGACTTGAATGAAAAACACGTCCAGTCTAGGCCTTATATAGGCTAGTAGGACATTATCTAGGGTTTCTTACGGGCTATGGGACAAATCTAATATCGAGCCCAAGCTAGCTAAAAAGATAAGATAAGATAAGATCAAATCTTTAAGAGATAAGATCAAACTAAAAGGCTGAACTAATAGACCTAAAAAGCCCAAAATAACAATTTAAATGAAAGGCCATAATAATAAAATAGATGTCCAAATATGGGCCGAAAATAATAATCAAGCTAAGCCTAATTTATCCACTTAAATTGGCTCGAAAACTCCTTCCTTCCCACGCAGCCCAACGTACATCTTCCTCGTACGTATCTCTATCATCTTGGATGACGGGATCTCGACCAAACGTTCCTCTTACGTCTTGGTTGGGGATGTCGTGAGCTTGATCTCGGCTCTATGTATCTCGGTCGTCCATGGATCCTAGATCTCGGTTGGAGTTGACGTTTTCTTGGTCTCTTTCCCTAGTTATTCGTCTTCTCTTGCTCTTGTTCCCATCTGTGTAAGGAGGTGAAGATAAGCTCCTAAATGCTCCTGCATCATAAATGGATTTATGAACTAAAGGATGCTACTAAACTCAGTGAACTTCAAAGATATAAAGCTAGACTTGTAGAAAAAGTTTTAAAAAAAGAGAAGGAATTGACTACACAAATATCTTTGCTCTTGTTGTTAACTATAAGACTATGAGATTATTACTTGTTGCTATTGTGCATAATTGGGACATAGAACAAATTGATGTTAAAACTGCCTTTTTACATGGTGGTTTGAATGAAACTATCTATATGAAACAACCTGAGGATTTTGTAGATAATTCTAAACATGATCATGTTTGCTTGCTTAAAAATCAATTTATGGCTTAAAATAGTCTCCTAGACAATATATAGAACCTAAAATTTGATGAATGCATGAAAATATTAGAATTTTTAAGAAGCAATTATCATTATTGTTTGTATTTTAAAGGCATAACTACCATGACTCCCTTGGGGTTTTTTTTTACTATATGTGGATGATATTCTGCTTGTTCGTAAATCTGTTGTGTTAATAGCCGGCGCTAAGAGGGATTTAAGATCTAACTTTGATATGAAAGATATGGGTCCAGCACAGAACATTCTAGGTGTAAAATTATAAGGGATAGAAAGAATAAAAAAAATGGTTATCTCAATTAGACTACATTGAAAAGGTTTTAGATAGGCTCAACATGAATAATGCTAAACCAACCTCTATACCCTTAGGAGGGCACCTAGATTTAACAAAGCAACATTGTCTTAATAATCAAGCTGAGATAGATAAAATGTCAAAAATTCCTTATGATGTGGTTGTTGGATCTATGATGTATGTTATGCTTTGTACTCAACCTGATCATGCTTTTGGTATTAGTGTACTGAGTAGATTCATGTCTAATCTTGGTGAATTGCATTGGTCTGCAATGAAATATATACTTAGGTATGTTAGTGGAACTAAGAAACTGTGTTGGATGTTTTCCATAACATAATCCTGTGAGAGAAGTTTTTGGCTATGTAGATTCTGATTATGCTAGTAATAAAGATAATAGGAAGTATACTACTGCTTACTTTTATACTTGGACAGAGAATTGTGCATCTTGGAAATCACAACAACAATCTTTGGTTGTTCTATCCTCTACTGAAGTTGAATATATAGTTGTTGTTGAAGCTTCTAAGGAGGCTATATGGCTCAAGGGTATTGTTAGTGAAATTCAACATAAGCCTTGTATTCCTATAATTCACATGGATAGTCAAAGTGCCTTATATATGTGTAAAGATGTCGTATATCATGAAAGATCTAAACATATTGATGTTAGAAATAATTTCGTAGAGATAGAGTTAAGAATTAACATTTCTTGGTTAAAAAGATAAAAGGTGATCTTAATCCTGCAGATTTTGGAACAAAAATAGTTATTACTGATAAGTTTGCTTATTGCAGAAATTCTCTACAGCTCTTTGATGTTCCTTAAGGCAAAGTACAAGTCATGGATCGATGACAGACGGTTGAGAAGGCTCCTTTGACCATTATTGGGGAACAAACAGTTTGGAATGCAACATACAAGAATTAGGAGGGCAATTGGTGTATTACTAATTCTTATTATGTAATCAAGAATAAACATTATAGCTTGCAATTGTAGCACTTAAGTTTGGTAGAGACTAGTATGATATAATATGTTACTATATTTGCCATACTTGGTTATTATGTGATGTTAGCTAATGTTGCCACCTAGTTTGTGACTAAGGGCCTGTTTTGTATCATATGGAGATTCTTTTTTTAGATTGTTGGGGATGGAGATTGTTGAGATTCTAGGAGATTGTTGTAGATGGAGATTGTCGTAGATTGATGGGATTGTTAGTTTTGGGTGTTTGGTATGAGTTTATTAGGATAGATTGTTAATTAATATTTTACAATTATACCCTCTAAATAAGAAATTCAATATTACCCTAGAGTCATGCACAAATCACAGTTCAAGTATCTCATTTTGGACTGTGGAAAAATGTATTCAGAAATTTATGGACTCATCCTTTAACTCTCCTCTGTTAGCATTGAATCTGTCATTTTTGAATATGTTGATCCACTCATTAGTGAGCCTAATAATCCTCCTAATGATAGCATTGATCCAAAGAGTGAAAATTGTAGGGTAATTGAAAAATGTTGGAAGATAGATCTCTAAAGGTTATTTCAAGGGAAAAATGTGTGTACCTCTGTTGTTGAAAGTTGAAGTTCATCCTTAAGTTGAGATTTAATTGGGGATGTATAACCCACCTGAGTTTTAAATCATAATTAAAGACTAATTAGCTAAATAATGTGAGGAAGTTGAGTTGAGACTTACTGCACACCCATAGGCAAATGAAGCGCAAACTGCAATGAAGATGCTAAAGAGAAGAAGACACGTCACAAGTGAGTTTCCATGGTCTGTCAATGGCTTTCGCTCTTCTCCATTTACAACACTCTCCATTTTTATGGAACTCTCTTATTCGATTACAGTAATATACATCTATAATATTCACTCTTCTTTTCTTCTTCATTTTAAGCACGTATCAATTCAATCACTCAACTACCCCTTGTTTTGTACTGTCATTAGAGGAGAAGCAAACAACTTGCTCGCAACCACATCATTTATTTATAAATCAATTTTTTTTTATACATTCTCAGTGTAGAAAAAGTTTTCTTTAGAGATCTATCTTCTCTTTACAAATCAACATTTTTGAATCTGTCATTTTTGAACAGAACTGAATCTGTCAAACCCGGCCAAATTACCGTGTTTATTATTGCCCTGTGTGCTGACTAAGCTGGGTGGTACAACAATCTGAGAAACCTCCTTCTCCCCAGCTGGCAACGGTGGGGCAAGGAACGGATTGTAGTCTGAAGCTCCTTTTTCGTGTACACCATCAGTAGGATTTGCCGAGCCCGAGGGCCCTGCTGACTCATTTGACACCAGCCTTTGCTGCAATATCAAAAGGGCATTCTCAGCCTTCAATCTCTGCAAACAGTGGAATTGGCTGGGCAAACTGAATCTCCTCTGTTGTGGCAACATAATCAATGACTTCTTGCAAAGCCCCTGAATCAATGGCACAACAATTAACCTCAGAGAGGGGAGAACGAAGGATGAGTAGAGGAGAGAACGAGGGAACGAGGGAACGAGGAGAGAAGGAGAGCGATGAATGAGTTGCTGATAGATCGAATGAGCTGCTGATAGATCGAGAAGGTATGAATGGTATAAGAATTAAAGAATCTCCTACAATCTCCTACAATCTTGATTTTTCGAGATTCTTTTTAGGGGATTTTGTTGCAAAAATAATCTAAAAAAATCTCGTAGAAGAATACAATCTTCTATCTCCATCCCATGCCAAACAGCATAAAAATGTATCTTCTACGATCCCCTACAAAACAATCTAAAATAATCCCCTACAATGCGATACAAAACATGCCCTAAGTTAGGTAGCTTAGATAGCAACCATAGTAATCTAAGTGTAAGGTAGATATATGTTCATATTATATCTCATAGGAAGAGAGTATAAGATTGGGTTATATGTTTGGCAGGTTTGTTTATATCAGTTTTGTTTTGTGGTCGGTGTTATGACCTAGTCTTTTCAAGGCCCACTTCTGCCTTTCCGATCTAAAGCAAACTAAAAAAAAGGGCCTAAGGGCTTGTCTCTGAAACAAGGTTTTTTTAGCTTGTCCTGACGTCTTTGGAAGCAGTAGGGAATAAGAAAGAAAAAAAGTTGAATGCAACTTCTTCGTCGTTCGCTAGTTTTTGTTACTTTGTGAAAAAGGATAGAGAGAGAGATCAGATCTTCCACAACTCGTTAGCAACGAGAGGGGTCTGAAGAAGGAAGACGTAGAAGAAGCAGACACTACTCCGAGATCAAAGCTCTTTGAGTAGTTTCACCAGCAGTCCGTTGGCTTTTGGTTTGCGAAGAGATCCATCTCAGATCTTTCGATGGGTGCCTTTGATTTATTTTTTCTTCTATACCTGCTTATCTCTCTACCTATATGTCTTTTTTTTGTTTTTGCTAGCTTTAGTACTTGCTCTTGTAAGTTTATGTTCATTCTTGTACTCGTAACAACCGTTTTGAAAATCTAGTAGAATCTGGGACTGGATCTCCCCTCTTGGGATCCCGTAGACGTAGGAGAAAAATCCAAACTGCGTGAACAAGTTTTTCTGTGTTTCTTGAGTGTTTTTTAGTCGGTTCACGACTAAATGCGTTGAAAATTTCGTTAAAACTTTTACAAGTGGGATTTATCGTAAAATCAACTCACTTTAGAAGAAGAATAGTCAATGAACTTATACTATATTAGAAGTTTGTTTATTATAGGAGGTAATTTTACATATCTATAGTAATACGCTTGTACTTAGATGAATCTCAAACACACATGTAATGTGGCATTATTTGATCTTGGATATCACGATCCACGTACGCCTGGCTGCAACGATAAGTCCTCTCTCTACATGGAATTACACCTCGATATTAGTATTATTGTTTTGAATTTGATATTATATTTTTGAAAATAGAGAAAGATAAAGAATCGAAGAAAGGACAGAAATAACTTGTTCAAAATAAAACAACTTATGGCATATGCAAGTTGAATACTATAATATTAGCTTATGATTCATAAAATAACTTGTCATTGAATACTTTATTTAGGAAAAATAATTAAATCAATCGATGAGTTTTATAAAAAAAGAACTTTAATTTGTTTGAACGTGTCTAGGTTACTAGGTATGGATGGATGTAAACGTTTTGTCAACGTTAATGAAATCATGAACCGTGATTCATATATTTCATGTTTAATATAATGATTAACGGTTCATATTTTATTAACAATTTACTTATATCTCACAACATTTAGTTCATTACTAGCTAGTTAATATATTAAACGTTGCATTTAACTAAATCAAAAGTGTTTTCGGGAAAATTCTCATCAGTAACCTCATATTTTCCTACACTAAGACATTTTTTCTTGAAAGAGAAATTTACTGTATTAACGTCATGCGATATAAAAAAAATACTTAAGTTGTGCTTTCTTGTCAAAGTTTATACCGTAGAACATAGTTGTACGCATATGAGAGTATATATGCGTTAGGTCCAACAAATAAATCTGATGAGGTTTCATTATAAAATCAATTTTTAATTAGAAGAGTAGTTCACCAACCTTATACTATGCTCAGAATGCCTCTAATTTTCGATGTGCGAATTTATTATTGCCAACAAGCACATGTAAGTGTCACGGGCCGAGTTCTTCTCCAACTCATACCGCGCGGCTCTTAGCTATAATGTCGCCTCCGACAAGCTAAGATCAGCCTTACTCCTCGACGCTCATTGACTACGAGCGCTTCGTCTAGATGGCTAGGCAAACTCAGAGACTTGTCGGCAAACTTTGCCTTTATATTACTCAAAGAGAGATTTACAAATGAGAGCTTTACAAGAGAGCTATAATGTTTGGTGGATTGTGGGATGATCGAAATGAGGGGTCGCCTCCCCTATTTATAGCCTTGGCCTTCTCCTCTCCGGGAAGGTTCCGGAATCTATCTTCCCTATGTCATTCCGGATCCTTCCAAACTTGATCTTATCCTAAGGACTCTAGAACTTTCCCTAAGACTCTAGCTAAGTCTTCAAGGATCCTTCGAGTTCTAGAAGTATCCGCCATCTTCCGGGGAAATCCGACTCCATCCGGATTGTCCCGCCAACTTCTACATGAGTCTAGAGACTTCCGCCGGTTTCTAGACTTGTCTCGATCCTTCCGGTATCTTACGGATCCTTCCTGATTATTCCGACATCTTCCGGAATATTCCATAGCCTTCCGGAATATTCTACCATCTTCCGGAACATTCCGCCATGTTCCGGAATCCTCTTGAGCATTCCGGATCCTTATTGATCGTCCCGGATCTTTCCGGAATACCATCTTGACAAGATCTTCGTCTAGCATATCGCTTAGCCTTCTTCCCATGCCATTTCTTGACCTTGTCAAATGGTGTCTTAATGACGTCCCTTGGCAAGTCGTCTTGTCTTGCCGGTCTTGGCATCGTCACAGAAAAGCGGTCCGTGACATACTCCCCCACTTGTTTTCGCAACGTCCTCGTTGCGAGTCCGTTCCTAAGGTCTTTCTCGTCCTTGTCAACCTCTTTCCCCAAAGAGGCCTTGTCTTCCGAAGGCAACCGTTGCGTTTCCTCCTGCAACGTGCCAACTTCTTCTCCCGATGGCTCTTGTTGCGTCTCCTCCCGCAACGGGATAGCCTTGTCTTTCACGGTGTCTCCAGAAGGCTTGCCGTCCTCACATGCCCCGGATGCTCTAGACTCCTTCTCCGCTGGTCTAGGAGCATTGCATGTCCTCACGGCCCCGAGCCTTACTACCCGTTCACCTGGCTCCTCCTCGGGCGGTGACTCTTTCCTCTTCGCTCTCTCTGGGCAGTCGCGGTTCAAATGATCACCGTCACACCTAAGGCATTTGAATAGCCTTGCTTTAGGGGTACTCCTTACCATTGCCCCGAGCCTAAGCGGCTCCCTCTTGGGCTCCTCTTGCTCAGCCGAGACTATAGCGGCGAGCTTGTTTTTGGTTGGGCAGTTCCTTACGAGATGCTCCTCTCCGCACAAGAAGCAATTCAAGCGGCGTCTTTCCGTTGTCGCGCCCTTGTCCTTGTATATGCCCCTTCTTTCCAACGGACCCTCGTCGTCTCGTTGGAACTTCCTCCTTTCCACAAAACTCTCGTCCTTTGTACGTGACCTACTTCTCCGGTCCATGGGTCGTTCGTCATCGCTCCCCGATGACTCGTCATGTAGATCCTCTCCCCCACTTTTATCCTTGCTCCTCCAAGGATTACTTCGTTCCACGTTCTTGAACTCAAACAATGAGTCCGCTTCCGTCATGGCTTTGGTGAGGGTTTGGATGTTTCGACGTTGCAGCTCAAGATTAGCCCATGGCTTGAGGCCGTCTAGGAAGGTAAAGAGGGTCTCCTCTTCTCCCATATTGAAGATCTGAAGCATGATCTCCGAGAATTCCTTCACATACTCACGCACGGTCCCACGCTGTGTGAGCCGACGAAGCTTAGCTCGTGATTCGTCATTGGCGTAGGTCAGGTAGAATTGTTTCTTCAGTTCCTTCACGAACTCCCTCCAAGTTGTGATAGGGGTACCCCTGACCCTATCACAAGTCCTACGCGCCCACCATAGCAAGGCAACATCGGTAAGGTACATCGATGCGGTACTTACCTTGCGCTCTTCATCCGTGATTCCCACCACACGGAAGTATTGATTCATCCCCCAAAGAAAGTTCTCGATGTCCTTAGCTGAACGGCTCTCCTTGAACTCCTTAGGCTTTGGAGCGTCCATCGTCTGCACGGGAGCGGTCGCAAACATGCTTGCCCCTAAGGCCGCCTTGCATGCCACGAGCTCTTTCTTGAGCACGTCCATCTCCTCGCACATTTGCGCCACCATTGCCTCCAACATGTCGTCCCGCTTAGACAAAACTCCTTGAGCTTCATTGATGGCACCATATAACTCCTCCTTGAGGACAACCATATCATCCTTGACGTCCTCGACGGCGTCTACCATCTCGCCATACTTAAGCTCCATCTTCTCTAAACGGGCCTCGAAACATCCCATCATGTTCTTCGATGGTTCCCTTGACGGGTCCCTGGGAGCCTTCTTACCCTTCTTGCCCTCGTCAACTCCAGACATACCACCACTAGCCATCGTGTCTTCCCTCGGACCTTAACGTGCTCTATGTCCCTGCCTACTTACCAACCTTTTTTGCAAACGCTTGGCGATCCACGGAGAGCTCCTCTCTATCCGTGCCCCTGCCTATTTGCCTCCCTTGGTTGTAAGCGCTTGGCGCACGAATAGAACGATCGTCCAAACCTTGGCTCTGATACCACTTGTCACGGGCTGAGTTCTTCTCCAACTCAGATCGCGCGGCTCTTAGCTATAATGTCGCCCCCGACAAGCTAAGATCAGCCTTACTCCTCGACGCTCATTGACTACGAGCGCTTCGTCTAGATGGCTAGGCAAACTCGGAGACTTGTCGGCAAACTTTGCCTTTATATTACTCAAAGAGAGATTTACAAATGAGAGCTTTACAAGAGAGCTATAATGCTTGGTGGATTGTGGGATGATCGAAATGAGGGGTGGCCTCCCCTATTTATAGCCTTGGCCACCTCCTCTCCGGGAAGGTTCCGGAATCTATCTTCCCTAGGTCATTCCGGATCCTTTCTAACTTGATCTTATCCTAAGGACTCTAGAACTTTCCCTAAGACTTTAGCTAAGTCTTCAGGGATCCTTCGAGTTCTAGAAGTATCCGCCATCTTCCGGGGAAATCCGACTCCATCCGGATTGTCCCGCCAACTTCTACATGAGTCTAGAGACTTCCGCCGGTTTCTAGACTTGTCTCGATCCTTCCGGTATCTTACGGATCCTTCCTGATTATTCCGACATCTTCCGGAATATTCCATAGCCTTCCGGAATATTCTACCATCTTCCGGAACATTCCGCCATGTTCCGGAATCCTCTTGAGCATTCCGGATCCTTCTTGATCGTCCCGGATTTTTCCGGAATACTCCTTGTCTTTCCGGTGTGCCATCTTGACAAGATCTTCGTCTAGCATATCGCTTAGCCTTCTTCCCATGCCATTTCTTGACCTTGTCAAATGGTGTCTTAATGACGTCCCTTGGCAAGTCGTCTTGTCTTGCCGGTCTTGACATCGTCACGGAAAAGCGGTCCGTGACATAAGTACAACGTAACTAGGGTATAGACCGAGTTGACACTTGCCCATATGTTAGGTCGCGAGCAGAATAGCGGCTAACCGCTCTGATATCATGATTGATTATGGTGGAGGATACTACACAATGCATTGATATTAATATGGTCCTTGATATAGGGATTACAAGACAATATAGATGAAATAAGAAAGATTGTAAGTATATAAATGTTAATTTATCTTTTATATGTTAGATTCACGTATTTCATATTGTCGATGTGGTAGATATTTCCACACTCAACACTCCCCCTCAAGTGCAACTATCTAGTTGACAATTGACATAAATCCATAACAGACCCGGATCGGACGGACGTGCTATGATACCAATTTATCTTTTTATATCCGCCGGATACAAGATGTGGATGATTATGCATGTCAAAGTGAACATACACACACGCATTCGTTGTTTTATCCAAAAACCAATTGACAATAAGGGGATTAACCCTGAGACTCATATGTTAGATTCACGTATTTCATATTGTCGATATAAGATACATTTTCCCACTAAAAAAACAATAAAAAATAACCGAAAATATATAAATAATATTTTCATTTTTCTAATTTGCACATATTAATTAGAAGACGATAAAAACGAAATAATAAAGAACACAAGACTCACCAAATCATACTCATATATTGTTCTTTATATATATATATATATATATAAGTTAAACCGAAATAAACTATATATTACATAAATCTAGGAGCAGCTAGTTTTGTTTTATTTTTTTGTTTTCACTACTATATTTTATTGTTCACGTGGACCATTATGCTCACCTTACCGAGGTACGTTTAAAGCTCAAATCGCGGATTGAATTGGTATCATCACAATTCACACTTGGACATGTTAGTAGTGGTTACTTCATGATTACATAACATAATAATATCTCGTTGGTATTTGAATCACACAAGATTAGTATATATGCATATGGACGTCCTTTATTGACATACCGCATATCAGTATCATTTTTCTCTATCCAAACAAACAGTAAAAGAAAGCTACTATGAGAGAAGATACTTGTACCATCTTCAACATGGACGATGAATCATCCGACGAAACTGACGAGCGTCGCCAAACGCTTCAAGTCATAGCAGAATTCGAGACGATGAATCCAATACAGGAAGAGAGTAGAGAGATCGTTAACGGTCAGAATTCGCCGTTTTCGCCTTCTTCTCCTTTCTTAGGCCACTGGCCTCAAAGTTATAGGTTAGTTTTCTCCCTTTTTGGTCTCTTTTGCACTTAATTTGCAGTAACTGAACTTCACTGATGAATTTATTTGGTTATTCAGAGAAACAACCGACACTTTTACCATAGCTGCGTCGCCGAAGTATGGAAGTCCACTTCGAGCTCAAATCACACCCTTGTTCAGCAACCACAATAGAGAGATTAATGATCCTTTGCTTACCAAATCGAAGGGAAATTCCGACAAACATCGTAGTAGCCCGTCGGTTTTGATAACAGAGAAGCATGTTACATTGCAGTCTAGTTCCATTGATGAACATCCCACAATTGACACTCGTGGATGTAGTCTTTCTCAGACCGTCTTCAATGGTACTTTTTTTTTTTTTTTTTCATAAAATAATTTCAATATTTTTTTTCCTTTTATTAAATTCTTCTATTGAATAGGGGTGAATGCTTTTGTTGGAATTGGGTTGCTGTCCATGCCATCTACAATTCAAGAAGGAGGATGGGTCAGTGTCGGATTGCTAATTGTTTTTTCCTGTGTTGCTTACTTCACTGGTACCCTCATAAGAATATGCTTAGACACCAACAAACAAATAATGATATATCCAGATATAGGACAAGCTGCATTTGGAAAATATGGTCGTCTCTTCTTATCCGTAAGTATTTATAACATAATTCATTCCTTGTCAAACATAAATTATGCCTAAACTCGTGTTTTCGTCTTGCAGGTCATTTTCTATATCGAAATATACGTAAGTTAGAAGAATACGTTTTATATTCATATTTTCTAGCTAGTTTTTTGTATCAATATCAACTAAAAAAACTCATATCTTTGTCAATGTAAGTTCTGTTTGGTGGAGTTCATTATTTTAGAAGCGGACAATCTCGCCAAACTATTCCCAGACGCTTCCCTGTATCTCGGATCCCTTTATATTAGCCCGGAACATCTACTCGGAATCACAGCAACTATAATTGTGCTTCCATCTTGTTATATGAAACAATTTCATTCCATTTCATTCCTCTCTGGTATGTAAACATCAATTTGTCTGATTCTTGTATTCATCAAAATTATAACTTAACTTTTTCATTCAATATATTTTGTTCATGCAGCATTTGGCGTGCTGGGAGCAATCCTCATGGTAATCGCACTCGTATTAGTCGGTACAATCGACAAGATAGGATTTAGTCAAACTGGGCCTGTGATTAAGTGGAGTGGAATACCATATGCACTTGGCGTTTACGGGTTTTGCTACTCGGGTCACTCAGTTCTTCCGAATCTCTATCACTCAATGTCGGATAAGTCAAAGTTCAACATAGCACTCGCAATCTGGTAAGACAAATCATATTCTATATATCGTTTGCCTTAATTTGATGTGTTATGAATGTGTTTTCTGTAAGTTGTATGTTTTTGTTCAGCTTTGTCATCTCTACATTGATATATGCTTCTGTGGCTGTGCTCGGATTTCTTATGTTTGGTGAAGAGACTGAGTCTCAGGTTACACTCAATCTTCCCAAGGACTCCATTGTTTCTCAGATTGCACTGTGGATAACTGTGAGTCTACCACCGGTTATACATATACTCTATCCGGATCATCGGAGCTTTCGGATCAGATTAGTTTTGCTCACGCGTTAATCTTGTTTTGTCAGGTTCTTAGTCCACTGACCAAATATCCTTCATTACAACAAGCTGATGTACAATATTCTCAAGTTCTGACAGCTAAACATGTGTAATTTTGTACTTCTTTGACTAACTCGACAAATTCGCATTGATGCTTATCCCATTGTCAAGAGGTCTGGAGGAGCTTCTGCCTACAAAAATTGGCAGAAACTATGGTTGTGTGATTCTTCTAAGAACTACCATTGTCGTCTCAGCTGTCTGTGTCGCGTTTCTTGTTTCTTTCTTCGGTATGATGTTTACGCCGTGACATAGAATTTGACGCGGAAGCAAATTTTATTTATTTATTTATTTATTATTATTTCCTTAATCATTTTCTCGTAATGTAACAGGTTTGGTGATGGCCTTTGTAGGATCACTTATTTGCATGCTCGCGGTAAGAACATGTTTGATACAAAATTGTCGCGTTACTATGTTTGATGTTTTCGTATTTGTAATGCAGTCTATCATAATGCCATGCCTATGTTACTTGCGGATTGTAAACAAACCGACATCGCTGCAGGTGCATAAAAGCTCAAAATCATTCTTGATCTAGTGTAGTATTGTGACAAGAACATAATTAGGGTTCTTGTAAGATTAATTCTGATTTTGTGTTGTTTTTGGAAATGCAGAGAGCATTGTGTTACATTGTGGTTGTTGTTGGAGGAGTAGTAGCAATACTTGGGACTTATTCTTCTATTTACGATATCATCCAAAGCTATTGAGAGAAGACAAGTTGCTTCAATACTATTATTTGCAGTTTGGTTCCATGAGAACTTCTAAGGGCTTGTTTGGTATTGTTAGGAATCATTTCCGATAACGGAATTATTTCGAATCAATAAAAAACTATATTTGTCTAGAGGTCTTTTTATACAAAAAAGTAATCTAATAAATTTCATTTTTATTCCTTACCCTTAATCGATTTCATTTCGTTTCAATTCCACTACTCCAACCAAACGACCACTAAATCCCATTCAGATCCTGGAATGAAAAGTGGGTTCAGATTGGTCCTTTGATTTTTGTTTTTGCTTTTGCTGGTAGAGTGGTAGACCGTAGTAATGAATACATTTGTACTATTATGAGGACTAGTTTGAAATAATTTGCTCTTGGAGACTATAGAATGAAATATAGGCAAATATTATTTTTTACTTGGATAATATATATTCACGTTATTATAAAATTTTCCTTTTAATCATTTCATCGTATTAAAACACTATACATAAACATTTTAGTACAATTAAATATTTATTAATATTTTATATTATCAACATATATTTCTATTTGTAAAATAATACGCCTTAAATTTATTCAGGGGAAGATGCGTTGATTTCATAATGATAAAACAGGCTAAACACGTATCATTCGAGGACTCGTCACATCCCGAATATCATTATTCAGAATGAAAACTAAATATGTTGTAGACTCATGTTTGACATGAACCTGGCAAAAAATTAAAAGTAAAAGAAACGATAAAATTTGCTGCCATTCACTTTTCGATAGATATTGCGAAATTGAACTCGTAAATTCCGACTAAAGAAGCCTCGACATCGAGATACAAGATTAAAACAAAGGTTCTATCATATCTCCATCTTCACTTGAACTTCAATCCCCGGTTACAGTGTTATGGAGATCAGGCTGCAACTATGTTCCTTTATCACGCCTCCGTCCAATATATTCTTTCCTTTGCTGCAGAAACACAAATGTATATTTCGTACTTCCTCGTTTTCTATATGAGGAATTGGGAGTGTTATTGTAGAGAAGAACGTGGTTAATACGGGTGATGAGAAGCCATACGAGATACTCTGAGGAGGTGAGAAGTCGTACTTGCATGAGCAAGACGTCGTGACGTTTCTCGATCCGCATAAGGAGCTCATTCCTCTTGATCCTTCTTCTTTCAACCTAGGTACCTTTGTTGAATTCCTTCTTTCGTGTAGGAAGAAGATTGTATAAATCTTATATGGCTTACATACTATGGTACACAATTATATTATACGGCTAATTGTTAGTGGGCTATCTAAAGTGATTTAATTAAGTAAAGCCTGTAGATTTTAATTAAGCGGTATGGGCTTAATGAGTGGATACCAGATTTTGGTCCAATAGGCTTAATGAGATTCTATTAGGTCTATATATTACGGATATTAGGTTATGGTCTCAATACGTCAAATTGATCAGCCGTTTTCATATCTCTACCCATCAGAGAAAGCCTAAACAAACCCTAAGGAGATTTGAACTGAGGAAGATGATATACCTGCGGCGTTCATTCGGTATGTAGATTCCGCACTAGATTTATCGGATTGTTGCGCTATAAAACCAAGTATGTAAAATTCGATTACTTACTAATTCTAGCATAATTATGATCTTCGGTGTTTATGGTTCAAGGAATTTAATTATTCCAACAAGTGGTATCAGAGCCGTAGTCAGGTTATATTATTAGGAATATCAAATTTTGCGTTGCTTTTGGTCGTTTTGTTTACGATCAGTACGTCACGTACAGTTCGGTTTTGATCCACTACGTGAGATTGAAAAAAGTCATGCTTTTATATATTTATATATTATTATATATTATATATATTTTATAGAAGTTGCAGAGAGCATGTGTCATGTTTCTTTTTTTTTGAAAAGCAGTTGCGGCTTTTTTTTTAAGAAATTTTTTTTTGTTACATTGTTGGTATTCCGGTGGTTTGAGATTTTCCAAATTTACCCAACACTTTCTTACAGTTTAGTTGGTACCCTTGTGGTTTTTAAAGAGTTTGAAATTTGCCTAAAACCGTAACAGCGTTGGCCAGCCTTTAGCCCTTCTGTTTGTTAAAAAAAAATATAAATTTGTAAAGCCGTATATGTGTGAGATCGAACTCCCTCCGTTCCTAGATCGTTTAATCAAGTTCAGTGAAGCACTTCTCCATTCTCTGACCCTTCTCCTCTCGCTCTGGTACAATCAAACTTGGCGGTACTTCATCGATGGAGTTTTAAAAGCGAGCCCAATGGGTTGTGCCTTCTAGCTTACTCCTCCATGGATTTGAAACGAATCCAAAGGAATGCAGTTTGTTTTCGATTTCTCCTTTAGTTGCAGATGAGATCGGTTCGATTTCTCTGCCCGATTGTTCATTCCAGTTTGCTTCGATACAATTCGGTTGGTTACTAGTTCTGGCGTTTGCACGATTGAATCGATTTGAATAATGGTCCAAGAGGAACGGTACAATTAAAGTTCATTCCGAGACAAAGTTCTTCAGTTCAGATAAGGTTATGATTAGATTCAAGTATTCGCATCCTGGTCCTGTATTGGTGTTTTCCCTGCGAGAAGATTTCGAACAGAGCCTCTAGGGTTTTCTCAGGGCAAAATTAGGGGTTATCATGTGCTTGGATTAAGGAGTAGGAGTTCAAGCAAATGAAGAAGAAATTAGATCGGAGGTGGAGCAGAGAAATGGTGATATTGTGAGGTTGTCGACGGTGGTTGTTTGCGGTGAAGAGGAGGGATAGAGACAGTAAGTGAGTGAATTGAGTCAACTGAGCGATCTTCTTTTTAAACATGTTCAAAATTGGAGAATAATGCTTCTTGAACTTGGAGAAGAGATACATTAACTATAAAAGAGAGAGATAGCATAATTAAAATTTGTAGAAGAGATATTAACTATAAAAGAGAGAGAACAGAATTAAAATTTCATTATTGAGGAGAAGAAAGCTTTCATTCATGAGGTCTGAAGAGAAGAGATTCTTGTTGGTTTGTTTTAAACAAAAACAGGCTTCCATTCCTGAGAGATTTCTCTTTACACAAAAGAAGGCTTTCATCGCTGAGGAAAAGAAGGCATTACAATTTTTTTTTGTACTAACGGAGATGCTAACACTGTTACGGTTTTGAACAAATTCCGAACTCGTTAAAAACACAGGGTACCAACCGAACTGTAAAAAAGTGTTGGGTATAGACCTTTAAAAGCTTAAAACACATGCGTTGAGCATATTGAGTGTAAAATTAGGATTTATTTACACTAGATATGTTGTGGATATGACATTTTGTGATTGATATATAGCATGGTTGTTCACACGAACGTAAAATTTGGTCTTTTACCCCTATATTTTGTATCGATCAAAGGTTATCGAGTGTAATATTTGGTTTTTATATACAAGAGATATGATTATGACTTTTGGATTAAGTTGATTGAAACGATATGCTTCCAAAATAGTCTCAATATAAGGTTATGTGTAATATTCGTTTATGCGGATATCGGTCGGCCCAAAAGAAGATTGATATTTAGCCAAACATTAAGTACACTTTTGATTTTATTTGTTTATGTGAATATTGACCGGTCCAAAGGAAGGTTAATATTTGACCAAACAATAAAATAATTGAGATGATAAATATTAATTATTTTGTGTGTTATTTTGTTTATGCGGATATTAATCGGTCCAAAGGAAGGTTAATATTTGGCCAAACAATAAATACACTTATATTTAGTATCCATTAATTGTATTTTTTTATTTATGCGAATATTGATCGGCCCAAAGGAAGATCAATATTTGGCCAAATAATACATATTTGATAGATAAATTATTAGTTAGTTGGTGTACTCGTTATTTATGCGAATATTGATCGGCCCAAAGGAAGTTCAATGCTTGGCCAAATAGTGAGTTCACATGCGATAATAAATGTTGATAAATATATAAAGATATCCATGTGAATAATAGTCGATCCAAAGAAAGGCTATTATTTGATGGATCTGTAATTGATGTTTGATTATTGCGATGAGAGTACCACTTGCAATTGATATTTTGTGCAAACACAAGATGTCAAGCTGTGCTAGGTATCTTATTTATATTATATTATATGAGGATTTTGTCCATGTGAATGATAGTCTGTCCAAAGAAAAACTAATTTGACAGGATTTATGTGTCCTACTGAATTTACTTATTAAGAGTTATAGTGTATTGTTCCCATTTAGATCATTGGATCATAAGGTTGGTAACTATGAACTATGAGCCTCAAAATTTCCATGATTCTAGTTTTGTCGACTTATTTGGCCCAATTTTGGGGACTTAGTTGATAATGTTATGAAGTGTGTTTTGATATACTACATACCTACTTTCTTTTATATATACCTTTCATTTGTGGGTTATGGCCATATTTGGTAAATGAATTGTGATAGGGAATTCAGATGGTGAGTATTAAGAGGCTTTAAAGGTGGAGAATCTAGCTATTTGTACTCTTGTACATTATGTTGTTATATTTATTTAAATATGCATTAGGAGTACATGAATACAATCTCCTTGTTATTAATCAGTTCACAAGTGTTGGATTATACATGTTTAACTTTTGTGGTGAAATGATCAAAACATGATGTCACCAAAGTGACCTATCTTGTATAGATTATTCATTAAGGAAGCGTTAAATGATATGTCTATGTTGGTCCATGCGAGTTGTATTCAGCCCAAAGGTTGTATAAAAAACTTGGTCGGATTATATACATGTTTATAATGGTTAACATGTGACAATTATAAGGTTATACATGAGGATAGTAATTTATCCAAAGATAATATTATTATTGCTCATTACTTATTGTCAATGTTTGACTATCAAGACAAAAGTATCACTAGCAGTTAATATCATTGTCCAAAGACTTGATATTGATGTTGCACTTGATATCTTGAGATGAGATGTACAATTCATCTTTGTGTTTGATTAATTATGGTTGATAAATTTTCTCTCTCTTTTAGTAAATTTGTTTATTAATCTGCTTGCTAAAGTTAAAGTTTTGTCCCTCATAAGGACAATTTATGAGGTTGAATAATAGGGTATATTATTTTGGGTGTATGGATTATAACCTCACATCAAGGATAAACACATGTATTCTCCTATAGATTTCAGATCTTCGAAAGAGAAGATAATCTTCTAAATGTGAGAATACTTTGTTTGTGAAGGTCATATGATCATTATGAACATTAATTGAGTCTTCTCAAGAGGAGATGAGTTGAGAATTAAGAAAATCTCAAAGAGTATTTTTTTGAGATTTCATATGGCTTTACAAAAGGTGTTCTCATCGGTTACTCCTCGGAGGAAGGGACAAACAAAAGGAGATTTGAAGGGTCTAAAGAAAAAGTAGCATAATAAGCAAATATAAAGTTGCTCCTTTTGTAAAAGTTTTGGACACATAAGAAGGATTTTGCAAATAACACGCTCAACGTATAAAGAATGCATTTTCTTAATATGGCTTACTCTCAAGTAAATATAATTTTAGTCTCTAGAAACACTTGGTGATTACCTCAAGTATCACCATCAGGTATGAGTGTTTTTAGGTTGAGTATAAGTTTTATGTTTACATTGCCCATCAATTTTGGGAAATGCAAGATTTTCTTGAGGATGTAGAGTTTGGAGGGGAAGAATTGAGGAACATATTTGTTGATGTAGTTGTCCGTTAAGAAAATAGTTTAACATCTCTTTCTAAAGTTATTATTGAAAGCAATTTGAATGTACTTTATAATTGCTCTTCAATAAATATATTCAGCTTATGACAACACTAAGGTTCCTCCCATAGAGCAAACTCAACAACCTCAAGAAGTGTCATTAATGAGTTTATTGAGAAATGAGGTATGCAATATTCGATGATTACATTGTATATCTTGTAGAACAAGTGGTTTTGTGGGGTGGATACGATAAAGTTATCGCGTATCATATGACACATGAAGATAAAGTATACACATCAATTGATGATCTGTTTAATCTTCGTGAGGTTACCTAAAGTTTTATTTCTCTGATTTGGAATAATGTCATAAAGGGTTAGATGAAATCCATTAAGGATAACGACGTTTGAGATCTTTTCGCGTTATCAAAAGGTTTTTTGGAAAGGATTCACTCATAAGAAAGACATTAAAATTGAATGAATATTCAATTATATTCATTAAATGACTCATTTAGGACAATAATGATATGTGTGACTCATTTTGATCTAGAGCTATAGGGGATGAAATAAAAGAGTGTTTCTACATCTACTGATGATACACTTATGTGGTTCAACTATAAGTTTTGAATCTAAAGATTTGAAAACTATGGTTTGAAAATAAGAATTTCATCTGCGGTCTAATCAGGTATAAGACAGTGAAATTATAAATTTATAAGGTTATTACTTCATTCGGATTTGAGGTAAATAAGGTTGAAAATTTTGTATTTCACAATTCAGTGGGAGTAAGTAAATATGTATCGATGATATATTATTCGTTTGCAATGATATGGGCTTATTGGCTGAAACCAAGAGATTTGATTGAGGAGTTTTGAGATGAGAGATCTTGGGGACGCTTCTTTTGTTTGGACAAAAGATACTATGAGATAATTCTCAAAGTGTCATTAAGTTGTCACAAAAGAGCTAAAGGTTATCAGTTTCCGCCTTAATGTTGCCTTAAGAAAATCCTTGAGGTTTTAAGGATATAGGAGATACCCTATACAAATGTAATAGGGAGTTTTTTTTTTTTTTTATCTGTGTACACTTCCGGATATAGTGTATATGACTAAAGTGTATAGCACATTATTAAGTGCATGGAGTCATGCGGCATTGCATATAATGAAAGATTTCATGCTATAATACGGAAATCGAGAGTTTGGAGATCATTGAACATTTTATCTCGATTTCTGTAGACGTCGGATAAAAGGGTCAACTAAAGACTATAGGTTGGTTGCAAGAACTATGTTCAGAAAAAGTGTTAAACAACACTTGTAGCTACTTCCGCTTTGATTGCATATATTTGTCATTGGCTAGATGCTTTTAGTAGCTTTAAGAGCCAAATAAAGTTATTTTGTGATAACATATATGCAAGTTCAATACAACACCTATTAAAACTCCTTGATGGAGAAACACATTGACATTATGTTTATGTCAGTGAAAGAAAAGTTCAGGAAATGTCAAGTTCTATGGAACATATAAGGACAAACACATTGCCTCCTAAAGTATTTCAGGAGCATACTACTCACATGAGGCTTGACAGATTTTGTAATCCCTTAACTTAGTGGGAGTTTGAAATGGTGTTCTATACCTTCTGGTTTATGCATAATCAAGTTTTATGAGCTGATTCATAAATTATATTTTTGAACTTAAGTTCGGTTTTGGATAGATCTCCGAATAAAGTAGGACCAGTTGAAAATAGGCATGTTATGAGATCACATTGCATGTAATTTTCATGTCACTCATCCATAATTGATCTATGTCATTGAATATATTGGCATGATGAACACGGAAGGTTTAGTTACGATGATTGTGACGAATGCCACCGTGATCTCATATTGATATATGAGATGGACAAGATTGAAATAAAGAAGATGTAAGAGCCTTAGTCTTTTGGAGCTGAGCCAGGGTAGCCGCCCCTGCGGTTCCAGAGGGCCGCCCCTGCGGCTGAGCATGTGTTCCACCCCTGCGGTTTCCTGCGGCTGCAGCCGGCTTTGTTGACCAAGTGGATTGTGCTTTACCCTTTCTTCTCTTCCTCCTTAAGCTTCTTCTTGGCCTCGTGATCAAGGGTTTCATCTTCATTCCAACTATTTCACGTTCTTCTTCCTCTCTTCTCCTTCTCCTTGATCTTGTGCTTGTTTCTCCTTGGTTTGGAAGAGTTTGGTTATGTGGCCTTGTGAGGTTGATATGGTGTATTGTTGCTGAGCTTGAGAGCCAGTTGAGTGGTGTGTTGTGATCTTTTCCAGCCTGGTTAGGCTACCACAGTGGTGAGTTCTTTTCTCTTCTTCTATTTCTTTCTTTTTCCTTTCCTCCTTCCTTAGCTTATGATAGATCTCCTAGGTGTGTATTGATGTTGGAATGTGTATATATATGTATGTGTTTGGCTGTGGAATGGTGAAGACGTGAATTCATCACGTGAAGAGTCGAAGAGAAGTCGGGGATCACGTTCTGCACTGTTGCCGCCCTCGCGCCAGTGAGCCGCCGCCCCTGCGGGATCTTGTCACCGCACCCGCGCCTAAGTGTTGCCGCCCCTGCGGCTACGGTCACCGCGCCTGCGCCAGAGTGTTGCCGCGCTTGCGCCTTCCACTACTTCGCCCCTGCGTCTTTCCTGTCCCGTAGGTGCGTCTTGTACAGGATCTACTTAGAGTAGTATTGATCCTTTCCTTTCCTAGTATGAGCGGGTTAGTGGCATGCTAGGTATGTGTATGAGGATAGAATGATGATGAGTATGATATCGATATATTCCGGTTATGGCTTTGAGGTTTAGTAGATTATCGAGGTTTATAAGTTGGATATGATCCATATGGATCCCTTAGGTCTAGGTGTGACCCCTTTGATTGATAGGAGATGTAATATCTCTTTATGCCTTGTTATTAGGCAGTGCTGTCCTCCGGATTTGGAGTTGATCGTGTTTGAGATTCCTTCGAGGTTGAGGTAAGTCCATAAGACTTACTTAACTACCATCCTTATATTGGATGTATGCATGAGTGGTGTGTCTTATATGAAAACATGTGATGTTATTCATTACCAACCTATGATGTAGTGACCACCCATTGTAGTGGCTTTGACAACCTTCCCTTTCATCCCGCTGAGGAGTCTGGGAGGTTCTCTGTAGTCAGGCTAGATCTAGTATACGGGATGACAACTCCCCACTCCTTTATGGTATACGGGAGGGTGTTCCGGATCCACTCCAGCTGGCTATAGCACTCAGAGGCGAGGATAGATATATATACCTCGTGTCACATATGTTCATATACATACATTTATACGATTTGAGTGTTGGACTTTATAAAGATAATTAACCATGTAAATGTGTGACAACATGATTATATGTTCATGATTTTCGTGAAGTGTGTTGTGCTTATGCATCTTCAATATATATGTGTATGGTTAGCTAACGGTTTTATACCGTGTTGTAGATCCTTTGCATGTTAGGAGAGCTGCAGAGTGATTCAGATGGAGTGATCCGCTAAGGGCTCCGTACACTAGGTTATGCGTGGGATATGGGATATTTTGTATGTACAGATACATGTTTTGGTTGTAATCAGCGGTACTTTGTATACCTTTTGATATGTATATATTACAGTTTAATGTTTGGTTTTAATCTATTTGTGCCTTGTTGTAAAATCAAGTGAACTTGTTGTCAGGCTAGGGTCGGGATCCATTGTGAGATTCTAGCCTAGTAGCGCCCCGAGTCCTACGGATTTGGGGTGTTACAAAGTTGGTATAAGAGCCTGAGGTTGACAACAATGACACTTGCAATCTTCGATAAAGGTCGAATAGATAAATAAACAGAACCCAAAAGGGGTCTGAATTTTCAAAAGGTTTAGGTTTTGAAATGAGTACAAATATTTTGGGATAGTGTAACATCCGGAATTTTATTCCGGACTTAGAGCGTTTTGTAGATTTTCCCACAGGCACGAGGTGCCGAGTGCCGGGATTTAATTCCTAAAATCCTAAGCCGACTCGTCGTTATTCCCTTTTCCGCTTTCCGACCCCTCGTTCTTAGTTGAGGTGACAAGAGGTCATTTCCGACCCCCCGTTCCGAGCTGAGGTGACAAGAGGTCAGCTGACCCCTTGATCCCCTCTCCTCCTTTGCAGCCTTGTCCCCTCCCTCTTTCACTCTTGACTTTCATTTCACGTTAGATTTTTCCTCTCTTCCTCTCTTCGCTCTTCTTCCATTTTTTTTGAAGCTCTTGGATTGTGGACTGCAGGGGAGAGGATTCAGATCTGGTTTGGTAAGATTCTTCTTCTCCCTCCCTTCTCTTCTTTGCTGATCATCCCTTTCTTCTTCCCTCCTTCATCCATGGCCATGAATGAAGCTCTTGAGACGTTTTTACTCAAATCCTTGCATGTATGTGTTCTTAGCTCGATTGGTTGTGGAGAGGAGTCTAAGATCAGTGGTTGGTGTTTGGAGAAGACCCAGCAAAGAGAGGAGGACATTGGAGCCAAGGATCCACGATCGAAGATAAAGAAGACAAGTTTCTGCAGCGAAACCGCGGGGGCGGCTCATCACGGCGCAGGGGCGGATCCAGACAACCGCAGGTGCGGCTCATCACGGTCGCAGGGGCGGCTCCAGGCTCTAGACAACCGCATGTGCGTCTCCAGTGCCGCAGGGGGCGGCTCCAGGGCAGCAGCAAGGCGCAGGGGCGGCTCCTTGGTCCGCAGGGGTGGCGTCTGTGTTCCGCAGGGGGCGCCAGCTTGACTCCACAGCTGTAGTTTCTTCAACAGTAGGCCTCTCCTCTCCCTTCCTCTTCGTTCCTTCCTTAGTTTTGTAGTTGTATCATGTTAGTAGCATGCCTCGGATGGGTCTAGAGTAGCTTGAGATGCCACTTAGTGGTTGTGAACCTAGGAGCCCTTAAGGCTCGATGTAGTGATGGTTATGAGTATGATGAGCATGATGGACCTTCTAGGCTAGCTTGTTCCTTCTTGGCTGAGGTTTAAGATCATGTGAGGTTATAAGCTGTTGTGAATTGCTTTCATGTGCTGAGAGTGTGGTAAGTACTTTGGACCCTAGGATGCATTCCTAGCTTGAGGGTTAGGTGATCTTGCTTAGATCACTAGAGTGAAGTCTAAGACTTCTTGAGCGTGAGCATGTATTGATATGCATATCTCTTGTGAGCAGGTTGTGGGCTTCCTCCTTAAGGAAGCGAGAGTGTTGTGATTTGAGTGTGGTGACGAGGTAAGTCTCCGGACTTACTTAGCTCGTATTTTACGTATTAGCATCGTTGTGTGTTGTTGGTGTGTGTCTGTATTATTGTTTATGTTATAAATAACTAAACCGGTAAATAGGACCACCGACTTTATATTTTGGCCCAAGTGTATGATAGCGGCGGTGACATCATCTGCCTAGCTCTTGCGAGAGTCTAGGAGGTTCTCGGCGACTAGCCCGGGCGGGTAGACGGTCGGATGCATCAGTACCATTCCTTGCCGGTAAGTAGGGACCGAGGCGAGACCACGGTGGTTCTCGTGTCGCAAACCTAAGTTGAATTAGAACGGGATACGAGTTAATAATAAAAAGATAATAAACCGGACTTGTGTGTTTTGGAGTATGTATGTGTTATGTGGTATATGTGTATGTGCCTTCACCTCTTTTCTAATGCTTCGAATATGAGCTAACGGTTTTAAACCGTTCATGTAGATGCCTTGCAAGTTAGGGACGCCGCCGAGTGAAGTGGAGGAGTGGACAGCCAGGGTCTCCGTACAGTATAGGACGGGAACATTTTTGGGGTTATGTCTTTGTATTGTGGTTTATGTTGTACGGTTTATGTTTTCTTATCAGAGTTATGTAGTTTTGAGGACTCGGCTGAGTTTCCACCTTGTATCTTTACATTTCAGTTTCTCGCATACATTATAAACGTTTTTGAGTTTTGCCTTTATTTGTTCCTTATTGGAAAGGTCCGGTGAAATTGTTGTCAGGCTAAGGGTCGGCACACATTGTGAGGTCTCGCCCGTAGCATCTCGAGTCTCGCGGATTTGGGGTGTTACAAAAGTGGTATCAGAGCCCTAGGTTGACAACATTGGCACTCGCAATCTTTTTAAAGGTCGAATGAGGAATAAACAGAACCCACACGGGTTCTGACTTTTCGTTTTCAAAATCACGTGCATGAGTTGGGTTTGGGTTAGAATGTACGGGACCACCACTCCATCCGCAAACCTCGGCGACTTAGATCTCTAGAGTTGATGTATGTATGTATATTATTACGTAGTTATTTATATATATGGCCTTAGGATGTTTTTGGATTTGTATGTACCTAGCTATGTATGTGCCCTTAAGATGTTTTGGGCTTGTATGCCTTGGATGTATATTGTGATCATGCTTTCCTTTATGCCTTTAGAAGTTTTATCATACCGAGATCGTAAGTATTACCTATGTATTTATACATAAGTAAACGCCATACGCTATTAGATGGCACGTACGAGAGCTACCGCTTACGTAGGACCCGCCAGGGGTAGACCCCCTCTTTCTCCTACCGTCCCGAGAAGGGGACGAGTAGGAAGACCTCCAGGCGTGAGAGGTCGGGGACGTATCCCCATTGCAGACCCATCAGTTGTGGATCCACCAGTAGTTAAGGTTCCCGTAGAGGACGTCGCCGAGAGCATCGTTCCCGAGGCTGGGGATAGGACCGTTGGGAGGTCCGGGCGCAGAGTTCTCCATCTGCCAGGACCAGGGGAGCGTCCATTGGAGCTACCGTGTTTGAGGAATACGTACGACGAGACAATGGAGATAACAAACTTAAGTTCCTCAAGAAGACGCGTGGACAACTAAAGATGCGAATCGAGGAGGAGATAGGTGCATTCTAACACGGTTAAAGGCGGTGTTCCATCACGAGAAGTGAAGCTTTCCTTACACGCTCCTAAGCTTTGGAGTCAAGATGAGAAAAGTGATCGAACCAAGTGTGAAAGATGTAAGATACCGTAAGTTAAGCTTACGAGGTACCATTAAGTGAAGAGTCAACATTACGAGAGTTATGAAAAGAATGGCAAGGTGGGGATTTATGCGGAGTTGACCGGTTTCCGTTATGACGATAAGGCGAAGAAACGCCAAAAATGAGGAAGGTTTGATTGTCACCAATTGATTCTTCAAGACATCGATTACAATGAGCCGAACAAGATGACAATGAAGAACAAGTACCCCCTTACCACGTATAGATGATCTACTCGACCGGTTGCAAGGGTCGGTGGTCTCTTCTAAGATCGAGTAAGGTTTGATTGTCACCAATTGAGAAGTCGAGACTGGGATATTGCGAACACGGCATTCCGGACAAACCATGGTTACTACGAGTTGTAGTGATTCAATATGGGCTTACTAATGCCCCGAATAAGACATTTTGGTCTACTCCCGAAGAAGAAAGAAGTTGTATGACCCGTTGTCTCGGGATGACAACCCCCGAAGGATGTGAAAGAAGTTACATGTTTTCTTGGATGTGTTGATCATTACCGGATTTGTGGAGAGATTTTCCAAGTAACACCATATATGGCTAACTTACTCCGGATGACGATGAGGTATTGAGTGGGACGAAAATGGACAATGGAGTTGTTGAGAGTTAAGAGGAAATTCATGGGTGCATCTGTTTTGAAATTGCCTCGAGGTATGATCGGTTTGAAGTGTACAAGTGATTCTTCAAGACATGGTCTTGATTGAGTATTGAGAGACGATGTAAAAGTTATAGCATACATGTCTCGTTAGTAGAAGCAGTGTGAAGCAAGGTATTTCCTTCATTACTTAGAACTTGCAACAAGAATTAAGGAAACGTAACATCAAAGTGTGGTTTGACAAGAACCAAAGCCAACGGTGTAAATTGGAAGTTCGATCTTCTTTGTTAGAGACAAGCAAAGATACATAATGGAATTGTTGTAGTGAGAAAGACCCGAGAAGGAAGTTGAGTTTCCGATACATCGGACCTTTTTGAGATCTTAACGCAAGTTGGGAAAGTGTTTTACTGGCTAGCATGGCCGCCTCCTAAGACGGTCAAGGAGGTGCGCAATTCTTGGGCTTAGCGGGATACTACCGCCGTTTTGTTGAGGGTTTCTCCGTGATTGCATGACCGCTCACTTCTTTGCTGAGGAAGTCTACCAGGTTCGTCTAGTCCGAGCCTTGTCAGCACAACTTCGAGGAGCTGAAGAGGAGGTTGACCTCCGCTCCTATTTTAGCCCAACCTGAGGGCGTAGAGGATTTTGTAGTGAATAGTGACGACTCCAAGCTAGGCTTGGGTGCGTTTTGATGCAGAGAGGTAGGGTTATTGCGTACGCTTCTCAGCAACTAAAGCCGTACGAGGAGAATTACCCTACCCATGATCTTGAGCTAGCGGCAGTGATTCATGCCCTGAAGATCAGGCGACACTACTTGTACGGGGCTACGTGCCAGATCTTCATAGACCATAAGAGTCTGAAGTATATATTCACTCAGCTGGAGTTGAATAACCGCCAGAGGAGATGCTTGGAGCTGATTAAGGACTTTGACTTAGATATTTTGTACCATCCGGGGAAGGCGAACGTAGTCGCCGATGCTTTGAGTAGGAGGACACCTCGAGAGGAGGCTATAGCTCGGCTTACGGTTCAGCTACAGTTGTAGAGGGATTTGATAGGGTTGGAGTTGGATATCCGTTTCCCGGATACGGACAGTTGTTTGTTCGAGTTAGAGGTATTACTTGACCTGTCCGGAGAGATCCTGTAGAAGCAGGAGGAATGTCCCATTTTGATGAGGATCCGGAACAGGATGTCCCGAGGAGAGGCACCGCAGTTTATCACAGGAGCAGACGGGCTATTGAGACGTCAGGGACGTATTTGTGTACCGTTGGATCAGGAGTTGAGAGAGCGGATTTTGCATGAGGCACATTCCACACCTTACTCTGTGTACCCAAGCACGAGTAAGATTTACCAGGATATAAGGAGATTTTATTGGTGGGATGGGCTCAAGCCCGATGTAGCTAGATATGTGGCCCGATGCGCGACCTGCCAGCAGGTCAAGATCGACCACCAGAGACACAGAGGAGAGCTTCACCCACTTCCCATGCCGCAGTGGAAGTGGGAGGACATATCCATGGATTTCGTTACCGGTCTGAGACCGAGTAGGAGCTTCGATGCGATATGGGTAGTAGTAGATCGGTTGACGAAGACTGCGCTTTTCATCCCTATACGGGAAACGTGGCCGGTGAGTTGTTTAGCCGAGGAGTTTACCCGTCAGATTGTGAGATTACATGGAGTACTGAGGACCATCATCTCGGACAGGGACGGGCGTTTTACCTCGAGGTTCTGGGAGCAGGTACACGCCGCCCTAGGTTCGAGTATTCATTTCACCGCCGCATACCATCCACAGACCGACGGCCAGTCTGAGCGGACTATTCAGACATTAGAGGATATATTACGAGCATGTGTACTAGATTGGGGTCAGGTATGGCCAGATCATCTCCCGTTGGTCGAGTTTTCGTATAATAATAGCTGGCACGCGTCGATTGGGATGGCACCGTATGAGGCATTGTATGGACGGAGATGCAGTACTCCCTTATGTTGGGACGAGCCAGGGAGTTCTAGCGTTGTAGCTCCATATCAGGTACATGACGACGTGGCTAGAGTTGCTTTGATCCGAGAGAGGATGTTGGCCACGCAGAGCCGCCAGAGGTCGTATGCGGATAGGAGGCGTAGACCTCTCGAGTTAGGGTAGGACCTCAGGCGTGGTTGAGGGTATCACCGACACGGGGCGTCAGGTGATTCGGCATTAAGGGGAAGTTAAGCCCCGATATGTCGGTCCATTCGAGATCTTGGATAGAGTCTGTGAGGTGGCATACCGGTTAACATTGCCACCGCGATTGGAGGGTATACATCCGGTATTTCATGTCTCTCAGCTGAGAGAGGTACATACACGACCTGAGGCACATCATTAGCCACGAGGACCTAGTGGTCGAGCCGGACCATACTTTTGCAGAGCATCCGATAGCAGTTTTAGAGCGGAATACGAGGCGCCTTTGATCGAAGAAGATACCGATGCTGAGAGTGCAGTTGTCGAAGCGAGGAGCCAATGAGGCTACATGGGAGACAGAGGATAGTATCCGTAGGAACTATCCCGAGTTTTACGCAGATTTAGCGACATCGATAGGACCGTCAGGTTAGTCCCGAGATCTTCCCTTGTTTGTTCTATGTGTTTAGGTCATGACGTGTTATGTGAGTTCGTATGAGTATATGTGTACCTTCCGAGGTCTTGATGTGATTTTATTCGTAGATGTGGATTAGAGCCGATACTTGACGTTTTATAAGTTCCACGTGGTTACGAGACGTGTTTGTTCGAGAGTGCTGCGTTTAGCAAGTTTCGGGATGAAACTTATTTTTAGGGGGGTTAGTTGTAAAATCCGGAATTTTTATTCCGGACTTAGAGCGTTTTGTAGATTTTCCCACAGGCACGAGGTGCCGAGTTCCGGGATTTAATTCCTAAAATCCCGACCCGACTCGTCGTTATTCCCTTTTCCGCTTTCCGACCCCTCGTTCTTAGCTGAGGTGACAAGAGGTCATTTCCGACCCCTCGTTCCGAGCTGAGGGGACAAGAGGTCAGCTGACCCCTTGATCCCCTCTCCTCCTTTGCACCCTTGTCCCCTCCCTCTTTCACTCTTGACTTTCATTTCACGTTAGATTTTTCCTCTCTTCCTCTCTTCTCTCTCTTTGCTCTTCTTCCATTTTTTTTGAAGCTCTTGGATTGTGGACTGCAATGGAGAGGATTCAGATCTGGTTTGGTAAGCTTCTTCCTCTCCCTCCCTTCTCTTCTTTGCTGATCATCCATTTTTTCTTCCCTCCTTCATCTATGGCCATGGATGAAGCTCTTGAGAAGTTTTTACTCAAATCCTTGCATGCATGTGTTCTTAGCTCGATTAGGTCGTGGAGAGGAGTCTAAGATCAGTGGTTGGTGTTTGGAGAAGACCCAGCAAAGAGAGGAGGACATTGGAGCCAAGGATCCACGATCGAAGACGAGTTTCTACAGCGAAACCGCGGGGCGGCTCATCACGGCCACAGGGGCGGATCCAGAAGGTGCGGCTCATCACGGCTGCAGGGGCGGCTCCAGGCTCCAGACCACCGCAGAGGGCGGCTCCAGGGCAGCAGCAAGGCGCAGGGGAGGCTCCTGGGTCCGCGGGGCGGCGTCTGTGTTCCGCAGGGGGCGCCAGCTTGACTCCGCGGCTGCGGTTTCTTCAACAGTAGGCTTCTCCTCTCCCTTCCTCTTCGTTCCTTCCTTAGTTTTGTAGTTGTATCATGTTAGTAGCATGCCTAAGATGGATCTAGAGTATCTTGAGATGCCACTTAGTGGTTGTGAACCTAGGAGCCCTTAAGGCTCGATGTAGTGATGGTTATGAGTATGATGAGCATGATGGACCTTCTAGGCTAGCTTGTTCCTTCTTTGCTGAGGTTTAAGATCATGTAAGGTTATAAGCTGTTGTGAATTGCTTTGTGCTGAGAGTGTGGTGAGTACCTTGAGCCCTAGGATGCATTCCTAGCTTGAGGGTTAGGTGATCTTGCTTACATCACTAGAGTGAAGTCTAAGACTTCTTGAGCATCAACATGTATTGATATGCATATCTCTTGTGAGCAGGTTGTGGGCTTCCATCTTAAGGAAGCGAGAGTGTTGTGATTTGAGTGTGGTGACGAGGTAAGTATCCGGACTTACTTAGCTCGTATTTTACGTATTAACATCGTTGTGTGTTGGTGGTGTGTGTTTGTGTTATTGTTTATGTTATAAACCACTAAACCGGTAAATAGGACCACCGACTTTATGTTTTGGCCCAAGTGTATAATAATGGGCGGTGACATCATCTTCCTAGCTCTTGCGAGAGTCTAAGAGGTTCTCGGCGACTAGCCCGGGCGGGTAGACGGTCGGATGCATCAGTACCATTCCTTGCCGGTAAGTAGGGAGCTAGGCGAGACCACGGTGGTTCTCGTTTCATAAACCTAAGTTGAATTAGAACGGGATACGAGTTAATAATAAAAAGATAATAAACCGGACTTGTGTGTTTTGGAGTATGTATGTGTTATGTGGTATATGTGTATGTGCCTTCACCTCTATTCTAATGCTTCGAATATGAGCTAACGGTTTTAAACCATTCAGGTAGATGCCTTGCAAGTTAGGGATGCCGCCGAGTGAGGTGGAGGAGTGGACAGCAAGGGTCTCCGTCCATTATAGGACGGAAACGTTTTTGGGGTTATGTCTTTGTATTGTGGTTTATGTTTTCTTATCGGAGTTATGTAGTTTTGAGGACTCGGCTGAGTTTTTACCTTGTATCTTTACATTTCAGTTTCTCGCATACATTATAAACGTTTTTGTGTTTTGCCTTTATTTTCGCCTTGTTGGAAAAGTCCGGTGAAATTGTTGTCAGGCTAAGGGTCGGGACCCATTGTGAGGTCTCGCCCATAGCATCCCGAGTCCCGCGGATTTGGGGTGTTACAGATAGCGTGTACGAGAAGCCATCACTCCTTTGAAGACCTCGACAATATAGATATATATATAGATATTACCTTATGTGATGTTATGATGGACTTTTAGCTTATCTATATATATATATATATATATATATATATATATATATATATATATATATATATATATATATATATATATATATATATATATATATATCTATACACATGTTATATATATAGCCTACTAAGTTAGGTTTATACCCTGCAGATGGTTCAGACTAGAGCCTTATCTGCAGTTGGACGAGGTAGGGGTAGACCCCCTCTTTCTCCAGTAGCGTTACGACGGGGTCAGATTCCCGCTGTTGATCCACGTGTAGTGGAAGAGGTTCATGAGGATGTTACTGAGAGTGCCGTTCCTGAGACTGGGAACGGTGCAGTTGGGAGACAGAGACCACAACGAGTCCAGTCAGATGACTCGGATCATGTCTTTATGGGGGACCTGAGTTCCGCGCGTATATCAGACGAGTGAAGGAGGCTGCCAGAGCGGGTAGACGCGCCCCGGATTTTCCAGATCAGGAGGATCATCTGGGAGATCCCATGGAGCTACTCAGGTGCCAGTTGTACAAGCACATGCTGTTAAGATTGCTCGAGTTGCAGAGGAGCATAGAGGGCCTCGACCAGATACTTGGTTGAAGGCATTTCACCAAATGGGTGTACCCCCTTTCTCTGGAAGGTGGGGTTAGAAGTTGAGTTGTGGATTGGACATGTAGACTCGGCTCTAGAGTCTATTAGGTGTCATGCGCACCTACTGATAGAGTTAGTACATACTCTATTCCGAGACTTGGCACATCACTGGTGGAGATCTGTACGGGGTTAGGTTACCAGTTATAAATAGAAGAGGAGTATGATTAGAGAGCATTTCTGCCCTGCCTCATTGAGGAGGGAGAAACTGCGGGATTTTGTTGAGGCTGGATGTGAGGATGTACTAGTCTCTGAGGCTATCAGGAGATTCCAGGAGGAGATGGCTTTGCTGGGTCCAGCTGCACCTCCTGCAGATCAACATGTGTATCTCTTTTTCCGACGACTGAGGGATGCTACCCGGACCTATATGGCGGGATTTCATTGTGAGTCCTTGATGGACTATCAGGACAAAGCCTCTGATTATGAGCGAGAGCGGGCTGGGCAAAGGAGAGGTTCTCAAACCGTAGGGTCTGAGAAGAGACAGCGGACTGGGCAGACTAGTGGTGCTGGTGGAGCTGCTAGTTCAAGGTGAGGCCAGAGACGCAAGAGTTATTCTTCATCTGCACCGGTTGCAGATAAGAGACAACAGTGTTATAACTGGGTGATCCTGGACATATGCGGCCAGAGTGTACGAGGCCATTAGTGACTTGCTTTACTTGTGGCAGATCAGGTCACAGAGCTGTCTTCTGTAGACAGAGTGGAGCTTCATCACAACAGGGTTCTTCTCCTGCCAGTGTAGTGGGAGGTGGATATAGGCCACCTCAACAGCAGCAGACACAGGGACAACAGAGAGTCCCAGATCATCCTACTACTCAGGGATCTGCTCTTGGATCGAGTAGAGGTAGAGGTCGTGGTAAGAGTACCACGGACACCAGAGGAGCTCAGGGTAGAGTTTTTGAGCTGAGGAGTGCAAAGGAGCCAGTTGCACCGACTGCTACAGGTACCATTCTGATTCATGGTTTACCTGTTAGAGTTTTGTTTGATACGGGTGCTACGCATTCTTTTATATTTGATGCATCTGTTGAGCGTTTGAGTCTAGATACGACTGAGGGGATACCCTTTATTATAGGGTTACCCGATGGTAGTAGGGTCAGAGGTACCCGTGAGATCCGTGATTGTCCCATTTCTGTAGGGACTCGTGTGTTACTTGTTGACTTCTTTGTCATGTCATTAGTGCATGAGAAAGTCATTTTGGGTATGGATTGGATGGATAGACACCATGCAGTATTAGATGTATGTAGGAGGACTGTGACCCTCTCTACCGAGTTAGGTCAGATAGAGGTTTTCCGAGGTTGGGACCTTGGAAAGTCAGGCATGGTTATCAGCGCGATACGGGCAGCGAGATTGATTGCACATGGTTGTGAGGCCTTCTGGTGTTATGCCATGAAGGAGGGGGAGAGTCCAGCGTTAGGGGATATCCTAGTGGTATGCGAGTTTACAGATGTATTTGCTGAGCCATCAAGTTTTCCGCCTAAGAGGAGTGTAGACTTTGGTATAGAGTTGGAGCCTGGTACGAGACCGATCTCGAAGGCCCCATATCGTATGGCGCCTTTCGAGATGTTGGAGCTGAAGAAGCAAGATTGATTGCACATGGTTGTGAGGCCTTCTGGTGTTATGCCATGAAGGAGGGGGAGAGTCCAGCGTTAGGGGATATCCTAGTGGTATGCGAGTTTACAGATGTATTTGCTGAGCCATCAAGTTTTCCGCCTAAGAGGAGTGTAGACTTTGGTATAGAGTTGGAGCCTGGTACGAGACCGATCTCGAAGGCCCCATATCGTATGGCGCCTTTCGAGATGTTGGAGCTGAAGAAGCAACTCGAGGAGTTGGCTGAGAAGGGTTTCATCCACCCTAGCGTATCCCCATGAGGAGCACCTGTCCTCTTCGTGCGGAAGAAGGACGGATCGTTCAGACTGTGTATTGACTACAGAGAGCTGAACAAGGTGACCATCAAGAACAAGTATCCATTGCCCCGTATTGATGACTTGCTAAATCAGCTTCAGGGAGCGACAGTGTTCTCTAAGTTTGACCCGCCCTCAAGGTATCACCAACTGAGGATGAGAGAGCAGGATGTGCACAAGACAGCCTTTCGGACAATATATGGACACTATGAGTTTGTAGTGATGTCATTTGGGCTTACGAATGCCCCAACAGTCTTTATGGAATTGATGAACAGCATATTCATCGACTTCCTGGATCAGTTTGTGGTAGTCTTCATAGATGATATTTTGGTGTACTCTCGCAGCAGAGAGGAGCATACAGGACAGTTGAGTACTGTGTTACAAGTTTTACGAGATAGTTAACTTTATGCTAAGTTCTCTAAGTGCGAGTTCTGGATGTCAGAGGTAGCATTCTTGGGTCATATTGTTTCCGCCGAGGGGATCAAGGTTGATCCGGCGAAGATCGAGTCAGTAGCAGCATGGACGACACCGACGAACGTTAAGGAAGTACGTAGCTTTCTTGGCCTAGCCGGTTATTACCGACGCTTTGTAGAGGGATTTTCTGTGATTGCCCGTCCACTGACGATTCTGCTGAGAAATACTACCAGATTTGTATGGTCCGAGCAGTGTATGCAGAGTTTTGAGGAGCTGAAAAGACGTCTGACTTTCGCTCCTATTTTGGCACAGCCAGAGGGTACAGAGGATTTTGTGGTTTACAATGATGCATCCAAGCTAGGCTTGGGATGTTTGTTGATGCAGCGATGCAGAGTGATTACATGTGCGTCTAGAGAGCTGAAGACGTATGAGGAGAACTACCCGACTCATGATCTGGAGTTGGCAGCGGTAGTTCATGCACTGAAGATCTAGAGACATTACCTGTATGGTGCTACATGTCAGATCTTCACAGACCATAAGAGTCTGAAGTATATTTTCACGCAGCGGGAATTGAATAACCACCAGCGTAGATGGCTTTAGCTGATCAAGGACTTTGCTCTGGAGATTCTGTATCATCCGGGGAAGGCGAACGTTGTCGCCGACGCCCTGAGCAGGAAGATGCCTCGAGAGAAGGTGATTGCGAGACTAATAGTAAAGCCTCAGTTATAGAGAGATCTGGTCTAGCTAGAGTTGGACGTCAAGTTTCCTGACGAGGACGCCCAATTGAGTACTTTAGAGGTTCTCCCTGATCTGTTGAGTGAGATCCAACAGAAGCAGGAGACCTGCTTGACATTGATGAGGATCCGAGAGAGGATGTTCCGGGACGAGGCACCACAGTTCCTTATAGGAGAAGATGGAGTGATGAGACGCCGCGGTCGCGTCTGTGTACCCGCTGATGCGGATTTGCGACAGAGGATATTACATGAGGCTCACTGTACGCCTTATTCAGTGCACCCAGGTACGAGTAAGATGTACCAGGATTTGAGACGTTCATATTGGTGGGGAGGGCTGAAGCCCGACATAGCCGAATTTGTGGCACAGTGTGTGACCTGTCAGCAGGTCAAGATCGAGCATTGTAGACCTGGAGGTGAGCTCCATTCACTGCTTGTACCACAGAGGAAGTGGGAGGACGTCACCATGGATTTTGTGACTGGGTTGAGACCGAGCAGGAGCTTTGATGCTATATGGGTTGTAGTTGACAGACTAACGAAGACGGCACGTTTTATCCCTATTCGGGAAACGTGGCCGGTGAGCAGATTGGTTGAGGAGTACACTAGACAGATAGTGAGACTCCATGGTGTACCGAGGACGATCGTTTTAGACAGAGATGGGCGATTTACCTCGAGGTTTTGGCTGCAGATTCAGACTGCCTTGGGGACGAGTTTGCACTTCACTACTGCGTTCCATCCTTAGGCAGATGGTCAGTCAGAGAGGACCATTAAGACACTAGAGGATATGCTGCGAGCTTGTGTGTTGGACTGGGGACAAGTGTGGATGGATCATCTCCCACTAGTTGAGTTCTCGTACAACAACAATTGGCATGCATCGATTGGGATGGCCCCATATGAGGCACTATATGGACAGAGATGTCGTACACCGTTATGCTGGGATGAGCATAGAAGTGTTAGTGGTTTGACACCTGATTAGGTTCAGGATAATGTTGCTCGTGTATCACTGATTAAAGAGAGGATGCTAACTGCACAGAGCCGTCAGAAGTCTTATGTAGATAGGAGGCGTAGACCCCTAGAGTTCAGAGTAGGAGTCCATGTATGGCTGAGAGTGTCTCCGACACGAGGTGTTAGACGCTTTGGCATTAAGGGGAAGTTGAGCCCCCGATATGTCGGACCGTTCGAGATTCTGGATCGAGTTGGGAGCGCAGCATAAAGATTAGCTTTGCCTCCGAGATTAGAGGGTGTTCACCCTGTGTTTCACGTGTCTCAGCTGAGGGAGAATATATCAGATCCGAGACACATCGTGAGTTCTGATGATTTGGTGGTCGAGCTGGACCACACTTTTGTTGAGCATCCGATTGCAGTTCTAGAACGAGGTATGAGACGCATGCGTTCAAAGGACATTCCTATGCTGATGATACAGTGGTCGAGACGAGGACCTGAGGAGGCTACATGGGAGACCGGGGATAGTATTCAGAGGAACTATTCAGAGTTTTACGCTGAGATAGATGGACCAGTAGGATCAACGAGTAGATCTTAGTACTATCTTGGTGAGTGTTGTGATTATGTGCTTATATGCTATGATGTGTTTATTTTCGTACTAGCTATGATGTGATTTATGATCTTATTAGATCTTGTTGTGCTAGTGCGATTGATGATTATAGCTAGAGATGGTTCCTTTCCTCCATGCTATTGTGATGCGATTAGGGTTTAGCTGGAGACGGTTATTCCTCCATGCTATTTTGATGGACATAGTATTGCTGGAGATGTTTTTCCTCCATGCCTTTCTATTATGAGTATGATACGGCTAGAGATGTTTTTCCTCTATGCCTTTGCGATGTGATGATGATACGGCTAGAGATGGTTTTCCTCTATGCCCTTGTGATGCGATGATAGTTTGGCTAGAGATGGTTTTCCTCTATGCCTTGGATAGTATAGTGATCTTGTTGCTGGTGATGGTGATTTCCTCCATTCTTGTGTTTGAGGTTATAGAGTGATATGGGTTGATACCTTATGAGCGGAGATGTGATACCTCCGACAGAGAGAGTTATACCTCGGCATATGGGTCCGAGAGGTTTTGAGATTATACAAGTTTCGGGACGAAACTTGTTTTTAGGGGGGGTGAGATGTAAGAGCCTTAGTCTTTTGGAGCTAAGCCAGGGTAGCCGCCCTGCGGGTCCAGAGGGCCGCCCCTGCGGCTGAGCATGTGTTCCGCCCCTGCGGCCAAGGAGCCCACCCCTGTGGTTTCCTGCGGCTGTAGCCGGCTTTGTTGACCGAGTGGACTGTGCTTTACCCTTTCTTCTCTTCCTCCTTAAGCTTCTTCTTGGCCTCGTGATCAAGGGTTTCATCTTCATTCCAGCTATTTCACGTTCTTCTTCCTCTCTTCTTCTTCTCCTTGATCTTGTGCTTGTTTCTCCTTGGTTTGGAAGAGTTTGATTGTGTGGCCTTGTGAGGTTGATGTGGTGTATTGTTGTTGATCTTGAGAGCCAGTTGAGTGGTGTGTTGTGATCTATTCCAGCCTGGTGAGGCTACCACAGTGGTGAGTTCTTTTCTCTTCTTCTCTTTCTTTCTTCTTCCTTTCCTCCTTCCTTAGCTTAGGATAGATCTCCTAGGTGTGTATTGATGTTGGAATGTGTATATATATGTATGTGTTTGGTTGTGGAATGGTGAAGACGTGAATTCCTCACGTGAAGAGTCGAAGAGAAGTCGGGGATCACGTTCTGCACTGTCTCCGCCCCCGCGCCAGTGAGCCGCCGCCCCTGTGGGATCTTGTCACCGCACCCGCGCCTAAGTGCCGCCACCCCTGCGGCCACGGTCACCGCGCCTGCGCTAGAGTGTCGCCGCGCCTGCGCCTTCCACTACTTCGCCCCTGCGTCTTTCCTGTCCCGCAAGTGCGTCTTGTACAAGATCTACTTAGAGTAGTATTGATCTTTTCCTTTCCTAGTATGGGCGGGTTGTGGCATGCTAGGTATGTGTATGAGGATAGAATGATGATGAGTATGATATCGATATATGCCGGTTATGGGTTTGAGGTTTAGTAGATTATCGAGGTTTATAAGTTGGATTTGATCCATATGGATCCCTTGGGTCTAGGTGTTGATTGATAGGATATGTAATATCTCTCTATGCCTTGTTATTAGGCAGTGTTGTCCTCTAGACTTGGAGTTGATCGTAATTGAGATTCCTTCGAGGTTGAGGTAAGTCCATAGGACTTACTTAGCTACCATCCTTATATTGGATGTATGCATGAGTGGTGTGTGTTATATGTTTGATAGCATGTGATGTTATTCATACCGACCTATGATTTAGTGACCGCCCATTGTAGTGGTTGTGACAACCTTCCCTTTCATCCCGCTGAGGAGTTGGGAGGTTCTTTGTAGTCAGGCTAGATCTGGTATACGGGATGGCCACTCCCCACTCCTTTATGGTATACGGGAGGGTGTTCTGGATCCACTCCAGCTGGCTATAGCACTCAGAGGCGAGGATTAAATATATATACCTCGTGTCACAAATGTTCATACACATACATTTATACGATTTGAGTGTTGGACTTTACAAAGATAATTAACCGGGTAAATACATGTGTGACAGCATGATTATATGTTTATGATTTTCCTCAAGTGTGTTGTGCTTATGCATCTTCTATATATATGTGTATGGTTAGCTAACGGTTTTATACCGTGTTGTAGATCCTTTGCAGGTTAGGAGAGCTGCAGAGTGATTCAGATGGGGGATCCGCTGAGGGCTCCGTACACTAGGTTATGCGTGGGATATGGGATATTTTGTATGTACAGATACATGTTTTGGTTGTACTTAGCGGTACTTAATTTGTATACCTTTTGATATGTATATATTTTAGTTTGATGTTTGGTTTTAATCTATATGTGTCTTGTTTGTAAGATCCAGTGAACTTGTTGTCAAGATAAGGTCATGATCCATTGTGAGATCCTAGCCCAGTAGCGCCCCGAGTCATACGGATTTGGGGTGTTACAGAATAAGTTAATAAAATTAGTCAATACGTGCACATAAAGAATTTGGTTTATATAATTGTGTTGTTTCATATGTAGCCTAAGTGGGCGATTGTAAGATTTATTTATAAATCTTATTATATGGGCTTACATACTATGGTACACAATTATATTATACGGCTAATTGTTAGTGGCTTATCTAAAGTGATTCAATTAAGTAAAGCCCGTAGACTTTAATTAAGCGGTATGAGCTTAGTGAGTGATACCAGATTTTGGCCAACAGATTGGTGATATATTCCAGAGGAGCGGCGACACCGGTTGATATTACTGCTAAAGCCTAGGTACCTTTGTTGAATTCTTTGTTGAGTTTTTACTGGTGGTTGTCAAGTTTTTGAATCTTGTCTAACCAAAGCATTGCAAATGGCAATATTGACCTAGCAAAAGATGTATAATATTCATTGAAATAAACAAGGCATTCCCTACGACTGCAGGCTGATATCAGCTGCTTGGGCAATAGCCGGGTCTTGATATAATGATGACAAGTTAACTAGGCAGTGGTTGTCTGAATTGCTGTCTAAAAGGGCTGATCTTTCATCATTTGAGTCACGGCACTGTCGTATAAGGGGAGCTAACTTATCTGAATGAGTGTTATCGTGTTTATAACAACGGTTCATTGTTTTTTTAAAATTTGATGTCAGATGTTATGTAATAGGACCTTTGTTTGGTTCTTTGCTAAATTTATTCAAGACGGTAAGCTCCATATATACCTTCATGTTTATAGTGTATACACTTGTGAATCTTGCTTTATGACTTATTTTTTATGGTTGTTAATTACTTCTGTTAACTAGGATTTATTTCGCAATGGGAGGTTTATTGGTAAGTTCCATTCCCTTCAATTTAACTCAAACGTTTTCTGTCAATGCACAAAGTAAATGCATATACTGCAAGAGGTCTCTTTGATAACTAGCTTGGTGCTAGTCGTTAGGGATGGGCTAATTGCTTAAAATGCTGGGTTCAAAGATCGGAAAGCTGCATGAGAAATGATTTGAGAGTGTCCTTAATACACGAGACGATGGTAGTCTGTGAGATATGTCTTTGTAAAGTAAAAGTTTGCTAGTATGCCTTCATATTTGACCTGGATTTTAACATCATGGTTCATATGGATCCAAATAGAGCAGTGCTATGATATAGTTGCTACTTGCTAGCATTATGTTTTCCAATTCAGACGTTAAATTTCAATAGGACTAGAAATCTCAAATTTTTTACTGCTATATTACATTATACATCACCATATTTGCGCCAACGTATTCCCTAATTAACTATTGTTCAGCAAATCTTGGATCTGCTAATCTGTTTTATTTTTATAATTACATTCATGCTGTTCATGTGAACCATCATGCTTACCTTAACTAGGTATGTTTTACAGCTCAAATCTCAGATTGGAGTGGTATCATCATACTTCAACATGTTAGTAACTTAAAAGGGACTTAATTAGAATATTCATAGACATGCAGTTTTCGTGGTATGATTATGTTATAGCAATCTTAAAGTAGTGGTTAATTCATGATTACATAAAGTAATAATCTCATTTTTTAATCCGTAATTGTACTTTCTACATCCACTTATTTGGGTTCACACGAGAATCATATTCTAATTTTTTATTCACCTATATATATATATATATATATATATATATATATATATATATATATATATGTGGACTTCCTTTAATGACTTAGCAAAGAGTAACATTTTTCTCTACCTAAACAAAGCACAAGAAACAATCAAAGCAAGCTACTATGAGAGGAAGCACTTCTACAATCTTCGACATGGACGATGAATCATTCGACGAAACTGATTAGTGTCGCCAAACACTTCAAGTGATAACTGAATTCCAGACGACGAATCCTTTACTGGAGGAAAGTAGAGAGATTGTTAACGGTCAAAGTACGTCGCATTCGTCTTCTTCTCCTTTCTTAGGCTACTGGCCTCAAAGTTTTAGGTCAGTTGCCTTTGTTTTACGGTCTCTTATACCATATCAATTGTAGAAAGAAATCAAGCTTAATACATCTCTATTACTATCGTGTTTATTCAGGGAGACAACAGACTCATTTACTTAGCTGCATCACCGATCTATGGCAGTCCTCTTCAAGCCCACATATCTTCCTTCTTCATCAACCATGATAAAGAGATCAATGATCCTTTGCTTACCAAACCCATTGTACCATTTACAAAGGAAAATTACCAGACAGATAAGCCTCCCACAGTTGGTAGTTATGGGTGCAGTCTTTCCCAGACAGTCTTCAATGGTTAGATTAATTTCATTATATGTACCGCCAGACCAATTGAATATTACTCAATCTTTTTATATCTTTGTTTTTTTTATAGGAGTGAATCTCTATATTGGAGTTGGATTACTATCTATGCCTTCCACAATACAAGAAGGAGGTTGGATAGGCGTTGGATTGCTAGTCGTTTTTGCTTGTCTGGCTTACTTTACTGGTAGCCTCATAAGAAAATGCTTAGACAGCAACAAACAAATAATGATTTATCCGGATATAGGACAAGCTGCATTTGGAAAATATGGCCGTCTCTTCTTATCCGTAAGTGTTTGTAACATAATGCAATACTTATGAAACATATATGATTCTAAACTTATGTTTTCGTCTTGCAGATCATATTCTATATCGAACTATAGGTAAGTTATATAAAAAACTCATTTTCTATATTTTATCATCGTTATCTCCTAAAACAACTCATCTTTTGTCAATGTAAGTTCTGTTTGGTTGAGTTCATCATCTTGGAAGCAGACAATCTCGCGAAACTATTCCCAGACGCTTCCCTCGATCTTGGATCCCTTTACGTTAGCCCGGAACATCTACTCGGAATCACAGCAGCAATAATTGTGCTTCCATCTTGTTATCTGAAAGAACTTCATTCTATTTCATTCCTCTCTGGTAAATTTTTATGTCATTCTTGGATCCATCATTATTTAAACTTACCAATATAATTCATTTAACATGATTTTTCCTGCAGCTTTTGGTGTGTTAGGAGCAATCCTTATGGTAATCGCACTCGTATTAGTCGGTACGATTGACAAGATAGGATTTAGCCAAACTGGGCCTTTAATAAAGTGGAGTGGAATACCATATGCACTTGGTGTTTACGTCTATTGCTTCTCCGGTCACTCGATCATTCCAAATCTTTACCATTCAATGTCAGACAAGTCCAAGTTCAACTTAGCACTCGCAATCTGGTAACCCAAAACATATTATATCTTCCAATCTTTGCCTTAATTCGATGTGCTGTAAATGTGTTTTCTGTAACTTGTATGTTTTTGTTCAGCTTGGTTATCTCTACGTTGATATATGCTTCTGTGGGTGTACTCGGCTTTCTTATGTTTGGTGAAGAGACTGAGTCTCAGATTACTCTAAATCTTCCTAAGGACTCGATTGTTTCTGAAATTGCAGTGTGGATAACTGTGAGTCCACTCATATTAGCCTAGCTTCACTGTTAGTTATTAATCAACACATTAATGATGAGATATATACTTACATTTTCTTATTCTTTTTTCAGGTTCTCAGTCCACTGACCAAATATCCTTGTTTATAACATGCTGATGAATTAAGAATATTCTTAAGTTTTGATAGCTAAACATATCTAATGACTAATGATGTGCTTCTTTAACAAACTCGACAAATTTGCATTGCTGCTGATGCCACTGTCAAGGAGCCTAGAGGAGCTTCTGCCCACAAAAATTGGCAGAAACTATGGATGTGTGATTCTTCTAAGAACTACCATTGTCATCTCAACTGTTTGTGTCGCGTTTCTTGTTTCTTTCTTCGGTATGATGACACTTTATGTTGTGACATAGATGATTTGACGCGGAAGCTAACTTGTTTTCGGGTTCTTGATCATTTTCTTGTTGTCTAACAGGTTTGCTGATGGCCTTAGTAGGATCGCTTATTTGCATGCTCGTGGTAAGATCACATTTTGATACAATGTTGTCACGTTCCTATGTTTCGGTCGATAATTTATATATAAACCAGGTTTCGGGTTTTCTAAATGCAGTCTTTCACAATGCCATGCCTATGTTACTTGAGGATTGTAAGCAAATCGACAATGTTTGAGGTGCGTACAAACTTGAGATTGATCTTGATCTTAATTAGTATGATAACAACATAATTAGGGTTCTTTTAAGATTGGTTCTGATTTTGTGTTGTTTTTGAACACGCAGAGAGAGTATCGTGTTACATTGTGCTTGTTGCTGGAGGAGTCGTAGGAATACTTGGGACTTATTCTTCTATTTATGATATCATCCAAAGTTATTGAGAGAAGGCAATTTCCTTCCACTATTATTTGCATTTTAGTAACTTTTAAATAAGTCGTTTTGACTAGTTAGGGCTAATTTAGAGACTTGTCTTGTGTATAAATCGTTGCATGCCGTTAATTGATGTGAAACGTTTTTTGTCATGACAAACGTGTACTAATATCCAACACTACGAGTGACGAGAATAGGGCCGATAATGATAATATATCGTTTGAATAAAAAACAAGAGTGATTGTAAACTATCTAGAGTGATTGTAACCAAGAATATAGAATAAAAAACACAAGAAATTTATTGATGATGTTAGGAGTAAGTTCTACATCCCCAGGATCTCAGTCAATCCACTAGTTTTAAAGTTAAAGCCGAAAACAAGAGTTATAGAGATAGAGTCGTAAGTTTAAAGCCAAGACAAAGAAGAACAAGAGTAAAAAGAACACATAAACGAACAAAACAAGACACAAGTATGAAAACCCAAGGATTATCTTCGTGTACCTCAATCTGTGGTTCGAAGGATCTTTTGAGCCAGCAACTATCTAAGGATCTAGCGCTTGATTTTGCTTTTTGTAGAGGAGAACACTCAGACATAGCAACAAACTCGAGAGGAGATGATGCTCTTTGATCAAGAATCATAAGAGAGAGCTAGAGTAGAGAGAGCGGCGAGAGAGAGGAGAAGAAGAGAGTGAATCAGATTAGGGTTAGGGTTAGCTCTCAACTAACGTTTTATATCTCCTCTTCAGCTCCAAACGACATCGCTTGATTAAATGAACCAATCGGCTTTGCATCAGACCTCGTCTATCACCAAGTATCCAAACTTCTGAACATAAACCCAGTTCTTCAAAACTGTAAGCCTTCAAGCCGGTTTCTTATCACAAGGTCCCGAGTTCGAATCTCCTTAACTCCATCTCTGCCGGCTTATGCGCCTTACAATTCACCTTCCTAACTCTTGTGGTTTTGGCTTTAAAAACATTTGAACTAAGATCAATATTTAGTGGATGGTCGATCATCATAGATCCTTCTCCCTTCATTTCTAAGTTATCTCATACAGATAAAGTGAATCCCTATAGAAAACAAACTTATGGTTAGTAACAATTTTAGTACCAAAATCTTGTGGGTTTACTTCTCCTCTTATCTTTTGTACAAACAACTCCTTTTTATCAATCTTTTGCGTGATATAGTGATTTCTAAAATCTATATGCTTCGTTTTCTCATGGTAGACTAGATCTTTACGCAAGAAAATAGCACTTTGACTGTCAGTATATAGAGTTGCAGTATATGATTTATTGAGAATCTTAGTCAGAATTCCTTTCAACCACATAGCTTCTTTTGTTGCCTTAGTGGCAGCTATGTACACAACCTCTGTTGATGAAAGAGCAACAATAGACTGTTGTTGAGACTTCCAGGATATGCAGTTTTCACACCAAGTGTAAACATAGGTAGTGGTAGACTTTCTAGTATCCTTTTTGCTAGCATAATCTGAATCAACATATCTCACATGATCATTAGTATCACAATGAACACCATATTCTAAAGCAAGGGAAGAAGTACCAACTAAGTACTTTAGTAGGAATTTCATAGCAGACCAATGCTTCCGAGGAGGATTACACATATATCTGCTTAGAACACTGACAATAAAGGCAAGATTAGGTCTAGTGCAGATCATAGAGTACATGATAGAGCCTACAGCTACATCATATGGAACTAATCTCATGATATTAATCTCATCTGGAGTCATATAAGATGTTTTGGTGAGATTAAGATAAGCTCCCAAAGGTAATGGTGTTGACTTTGTTGAATTTGTCCAACACTTTCAATATATAGTCGTGTTGTGTGAACCATATCTTCCTTTTACTTATGTCTCTCACAATTTTTATGCCAAGTATCTTTTGAGTGGAACCAAGATCCTTCATGTCAAAGGTGTTCTTCAATGAAGATTTTACCTCACTGATTTTCCCCTTGGATTTACAAACTATGAGAATGTCATCAACATTAACAGAACATATAAGGGACTATTGGTTTTAATAAACTTGAAATATAAGCATGAGTTATAAGCACATTGAGTGAAGCCCAGATTTTTCATACAAAAATTAAATTTTATTCCACTGTCTTGGGGATTGCTTTAAGCCATATAGATTTATTAAGCAAGCAAGCATCATCAGGGAAATTCACATCAATGTAGCTCTTGGACTATCTCATGTATATAGTTTCTTCAAGACTGCCATGTAAGAAAAATGTTTTGACACCCATTTGATCAATCTCATAATCAAACACATCAACAATGGATATAAGAAATCTCAAGGTTTTTATATTTCACAACAGGAGCAAAAATTTCATTATAATCTTCCCCTTCCCCTGGAGTAAAGCCCTTAGCAACTAGCCTGCTCTTATACAATTCCAAAGCATTCTTTTCATAGGCAGACTAACTATTGGATACAAGATAGGGTATACTTGTTCTAAGCCTACCTTTTCTTTTCCTTACTCGTTGACAACCTTTTCACTTTTTTTAAGCTTGGCAGACTAGCTCCTAACTTCCTTGATAGAGCGATGTGCTTACTTAAATAGAGTGCTATCCTCAGTCATTCTAAAAGAATAGAAGGTAAGGCAATCAACCCCTAAATAAGTCAATGAACATTCCTTGGTGAGAATGAAAAGCCAAGTATTATTCATATGCATAGATTCAATTTCTTCATTCATAGCAGATTTCCACTCATTACGATGTATAGATCTAATAACATGCTCATACAACTCAGGAGTAGGAATAAAAATAACCTTAGAAATTAAGAAGGCATATTATAATATGATCAAATCTATTCTCAACATACTGAACTAAATTCATATAATTAGGGTTTGATTTCTTATGCCTAGGTTCTCTATCTCTAGTAAACTGGTAGTCAGTCAAAGAAGGTAGAGTAGGCATAGGAAGCACAAATTCATGCACATCAGACATATTAAGACTATCATCATCGATCAGAATCACGTGAAGACAGATCATGTATATTATATCCAAAAGTATTGGCATGAATAGAGGAATTTAGAGAGGTAGGGGAAATAGAATTGCTTATTGCCCCCGCCTAATTGGTGAGGTGGAGGTATCTTAGAAGAAGAAGTGTCTCTCGAGGGACTCGAGTGACTGGAGGTTTCATTGACAAAATGTGAGTGAGAACTGGTACTTCTAGCAACACCATTATCAACATTTTCCTCGGTAAGATATGTATCATCGTTGGATCATAGAAGGCCACATCTATATCTTTTTCCCTGTCATGAGACTCACTAGAAATATTAGTAGACTTTTTACAAGGAAATTCATTTTCAACAAAAGTCACATCTCTACTTATAGTCATCTTATAAGCTCCAAGTTGTTGGATTAACAGGTTATATCCTTTAACACCTTCATGATATCCTAGCATAACACATTTTGTGCTCTAGGATTAAGTTTACCATCTGACTGCTTGGAATAAGCAACACACCCAAAGGTTCTAAGATGGGTTAGGTTGGGTGTTTTACCAGACCAAAACTCCTTAGGGGTTTTCAGGTTTATAGCACTAGCAGGAGACCAATTAATGAGATATGCAACAATGGTAATAGATTCTCCCCGCATGGATTGTTTCAAATCAGATGAGATAAGCATGCATATGGCTTCATCTAGGAGGGTTCTATTCATTCTATGTGCTATACCATTCTGCTGAGGAGTACCAAGGACAATAAGTTGTGTCTTTATGTCTTGTTCATGACAGAAGGTGTTAAATTATGTATTACAAAATTCTAAACCATTGTGATTTCTAAGGCATTTTAAACTATAGATGGTTTGTCTTTCTACTGTAAGTTTTCAGTGCTAAAAGTTTTTTAGAGCATCACTCTTATTTCTAAGGATATACGCCCACATTTTTCTAGAAAAGTGACCTATCAACGATAGGAAATATCTTCTATCCCCAGTAGTATCAACCTGAGTTGGTGCTCAAAAGGTTAGAGTGGACATACTCTAGGGGCTTACTGGCTTGGTACTTAGATCTAGTGAAGGAAGCTTTAGTAATTTTTCCTAAGATACAAGTCTCACATGCTTTATGATCACTAGGTTAACCAAGTATACTACCATTCTTAAAAAGGTAGTGAAGGCCCTTATTTTCTACGTGTCTTAGCGTAGAGTGCCAAGTAAAGATTTGTTCAAGTGATAAAATAGCAACATAATCAATATGATTCAATTCAGGTTTTCCAACCAAATGATAAAGACCATTTTTCTTAATGCCTTTAACAATAACTTTTCCATCTCTAGAGATGGATCTAGTGCCAGAATGAGTATGAATGTCACAATTTAAATCATCGAACATGCTTTCAGACAACATATTTCTTCTTAAATCGGGAATCCATCTAACATTTTGTATGATTCTAACTTTATCATCATGCATACAAAAAGGAACATAACGAATGCTTTTTATTCCGAGAGATGTATGATCTCCAAGTCTAACTTTTCATTCATCTTGTTTATGCAAATAATCAATGTGACATTCATAAGGAGTAGCATGCATTGTACATCAAGAATCAAGAATCCAGGCATTCATATCAAAATAAGAAGCAGGTATATGTCAGTACAGATAAGCAAATCATGGTCATGGTAAGACATGTATTCACACAGGACAAAAATACCATTATTAGCTGATTTCTCAGCTTCATCATGCTTTTTCTTCCTACTTTAGGTGTTTATGTCCTTTCTTACCACAATAGTAATATGTGATAGTTTTCTCTTTATCCTTATCAAAGTCATCCTTGTTTTCAGAGTTGTTATTTCTAGAATTATTACTATCCTTAGCTTTATCTGAATTTTGATTACCCTTATTCTTATCCTTATTTTTTTTCCCTTTAACATACATGAGTTCATTCTTAGATTCTCTAGCATCAGGCTTGATCTTAAACACTTTCATCTCTTCATTTTTTTTTTTAAATATCATCTAGCACTTTCTTCTTAGTCAATTCCTCATGACCATAACGAACAACATCTTTAAACGTATTAAACTAGACAGGTAAAGAACTCAATATAATAAACAGATTGGTGAGTGTCATCAATTTTATCATTACAACGTTCCAGATCAAGAGTCGTGTGAAGAAAAACATCAAGATTATCATTCAAAATCAGAGAAGTATCCATTTTAAAAAGAAATAGATGACATAAGAGAGATATACGAATGGGCACGCTTTTTACTAAGAAAAGATATTCTAGTGTATCCTAGAGATTTTTAGAGGTAACCTGAGTTAGGACTCGACGTCCTACCTCATATGTGAGGCGGAGCATTATTTCATATTTGGTCTAACTCTTCCTTCTCCTCCTCCTTTGTCCCGTTAGCAGATGTCTGGGTAATAACTTTTCAACATTTCTCCCTTATTAAGATGGCCTTCATCTTGACTTGTCACATGGAAAAGTTAGTGTTGTCATCAAAAGGTTTGATTTTAACCGTATCACCCATTCCTGGAACTTGGAAGAGAGAACAGATTAGTACTTTCATATATTATTAGCATGAATACTGAGTACTTGTAACAACAGTGAGAGAACCGAGTAAGAAAGACTTCTCCCAATTGAATCCTTCGTCGCAGTCACTGAAGAACTTTCTAAGAGACTATGGAAAAACTTTATACCGGATCTAGTCTCAAAATAACTCAAGAACCTCAAAAAGAATAGCAAGACTCAACTCTTGCAAGCACTCTTGGAAGTTCAAGGTCTTTCAAAACTCAATCAACGGATTTGTGATCTCCACGGAAATGAAGTTAGAAAAAAGGGGACAAGAGGATATGGACCGTTTTTGTAGGTTCAGACTGAAAGAAGTCAAGAAACCTAGTTTATGTGGTTTGTAAGCCAGATTAAGGCAACTAACGTGTGGAAGCAAATCTGTTAAGAAAACCTTGTAAAAGATCAATATCGAAGCAAAAATGTAAAGAAACCCTCATATATGAGTTTTTTGGTCTTTGAGACTTAAAAAATCAAAAGAGTTTCAAACCTCTAGTCAATGGACACGTGCTTAATGCTGATCTATGTTCAAAAAAGACTAGATTGCTTAGATATTAGAGAGATCTTCAAGAACAAGCTCTGATACCAATTTGTAAAACATGTACACCACATATCAAACGATAAAACTCATACATAAACAATCTAGAGTGATTGTAACTAAGAGTATAGAATCAAAAACACAAGAAATTTGTTGAAGAGGTTCGGACCAAGTCCTACATCCCCGGGATCTGAATATCGATCAAATCCACTAGTTTTAAAGCCAAAGTCGAAAACAAGAATTACAAAGATAGAGTCGTAAGTGTAAAGCCAAGACAAAGAAGAACAAGAGTAGAAAGAACATATAAACGAACAAGAACAAGAAACGAGTCTTAGAATCCAAGGATTCTCTTCGTGTACCCCAATATGTGGTTTGAAGGATCTTTCAAGCCAGCAACCGTGTAAGGATCTAACACTCGATATTGCTTTCTGTAGAAGAGAACACTTAGACACAACAACAACAACAACAACCTCGAGAGGAGATGATGGTCGTCCCTCAAGAACACGAGAATAGAGAGTTTGAGGAGAGAGAGCGGAGAGAGAGAGGAGAAGAAGAGAGTGTCATATTAGGGTTAGGGTTAGCTCTCAACTAACATTTTATATCCCCTCTTCAACTCCAAACGACGTCGTGTGATTAAATGAACCCATCGGTTTTGCATCAGACCCGGTTCAGCACCAAGTATCCAAACTTCTGAACATAAACCCGATTCTTCAAAACAATAAGCCTACAAGACAGTTTCTTATCACAAGGTCCCGAGTTCGAATCTCCTCAGCTCCATCTGCCGGCTTATGCACCTAATTACACTTACAAGTGAGTAGATAAACAACTTACAAGTTGTTAATAATCTCCGATAAGCAATCATATATGAGCAAACCTGAATCATATACAAAAAAGTTATATATACAACCTTAAATTTACTAAAAGACTAAAAACTTTGCATTTCGATAACACTTATTGTACTCGGACGTCGGTGCCCATTTTATTTTTTTGATATTAGGGTTTTGGGTTCCAGCACTAGGGACCCAAAATTTTAAACTCACATATATTTGACAAACTATCTTAAACGATTTAAAAAAATTTGTGCACCGACGTCATGCGATTTCTTCAATAACAAGTAAATTGAAAATCGTGTAAATAACACATCCTATTATATATGTTCTATAAGTCAATATCTGATAACATGATTTATCGACCTGTTGCATTCATGCATTTAGTTAGATTTTCCCTTTTCGCATTCATGTTTTGGCCTTAGTTTGTGCCATTTACGCTTGTTTAGTTCTACTTTGCAAGAATATATGTCTACACACGCTATTTGTGGCTTTGTAGGTGATTTGGCACATTTTGGAGATAAAACGACGTATTTGAGGATCAAGCCTCGAAGTGGATGCATTGGAGCGAGCGTATGTGCACGGGAAAGGGCAAGGAATCAAGCTAAAGGCATGAAGGGAACGACTAAGGAGCATCTCGGCCGAGATCCACCTATCTCGGTCCAAGATGAAAGGCTTGGAAGCTACTGCTGCAAAAATCTCGGTCGGTATCTCGGGTGACTTGACCGAGATCCATGACGCTGAAGATCGAAGACAAAATCTCGGTCCCGACGATGACCCATCTCGGCCGAGATCCAGCCCGAGATTTCTTCCCTGAGCGTTATATTTTATTTGCGGCCCTTTTCCTTTTTAGCGCATTATATTTTATTTGCAGGCCTTTTTCTTTTTGGCGCATTATATTTTATTTGCGGGCTTTTTTCCTTAGAATTATATTTTATTTGCGGGCTTTTTCCTTTTAGGCCCAATGTCTTTTATTATAAAAGGAAGCCTTGAATTTATTCCAAGGTGTGATGGGAGTCGCCCAGAGTTAGCCCTAGAGGGGGGAGCCGTCTCCTTCCTCTTCCCTTCTTCTTCTCCATTGTTCTTCATAGTCTAGATTAAAGTTTGACACTTTTGCATTCGGATTTGTTAAGAGATATTGTTGGATTCAAGAATTGAGAAGATTGAAGGTTTTCATTTATTGAAGTTAAGTTCTTTTATTCCCTTTTGTTATTTCTTTATTTGTCTTTCTTTGATATGATTGTTATTGGCTAGAACCTTGTGGTTCCATGGTTGACAGGGATTTGTTTATGCCCTTTGATTATGATGGAATGTTGTGCTTTATGTTTTGGCTTTGACTAGCTAGAAATCCTAATGGTTGGCTTGTTCTTGAATCTAGTTAAGTCCTTCTAGCTAGTAACCTAAGATGGAATTGAGACTTACCCGGTGATATTCCTTCATAGATACATGAGAGACTGATCATAGGTAATAAAGGTTTATCCTTTATTGGTTGAATGTTCTTAGATTCCTTCCTAAGTAGGGTAATACCTGAGACTTATCCGGTAATGGTTTACCTTTCCCTTAGTTAGTAGTCAGGTTTGTTTAGAATTTCCTACCTCTCTACCTTAAGACTTACCCGGTAATAGGTAGTTGGTTTGGAACTAGATAGTCTTGAGACTTACCCGGTAATAGACTGTCAGCTTAGAAACGTTCATTCATGTGGCTTTTCTACCATATATTCTTTATGAGTCTTCCTTAATCTATATGTATAAACAATGATCTTGAACCCTTGGAATCCATTTTCTTTCCTTTAACTTGATTATCTTTGTTTTTCCCTTTTATTTGCTTTAACTTTCAATCAATAGTGACAATTGATTGTGAGTCCTTTAAAACCTTTTCAAAACCTTTTTGACTTCTTTCCCTTATCTTTTTCAACCTCCTGTCTTTAATTGAGATCTATTTTGTATTTGATCATTGCTGCATATTAATCCTCCCAGTCCCTGAGATCGACCCTGGAATACTTATCTTTACTGTGATTGACTCATACACTGTGGGTTCGTTGCTATTTAGGGAATTATTACAGGTTATAAATTTAAAACTATCCCTTCCTTGTTTTACTAACTTATAGGTCTTTATCATCATTGATAAAGGTTTATAGGGGTGTAAAATCAGCGAACAATATCCATATTTAAATCCAATGATTTGTAGTCTCCAAAATGACTTAATTGACAAACTTTATTATATTTTTCTATTCAATTGCACCAATCAATTTTCACATTTGAATAGTTTACATGAAATTTTAATTCAATTGATTGTTTATATTTCGATACATTTAAATATCAAGTTGTTGGGATTTTAGATGTGCAAAAGCGGAATTGCAGGAAAAAAGTTTTCCTAAACATCTAAATGAGGATCACATGCATAATCGATTATACAAGTTTAAGGAAAATGAATACATTTTGATGCGTGAACCGCTACCTTCAAAAAGAGATTTGAGAGCCTCAAATGTGACTCCTCTAGTTGGTCCACTCGGATATAGATCTAGATCGCCTTATTCTTGAATGCTAGTGCAAGAATCCAAGGTAAAACATAAGTGATCGAATGGAAAGAAGCCACAGTTGTTTCCGATACTGCGTCTAGAGTCGTCTCCGATACAATGGCTAGATTCACGTCAAATACTGCGGGCAGAGTTGTGCGTGAATGAAGAGGTTATGGTTTTCTCTAAGAAAGCTCGTCTATATATAATGTTTTTCGGATAAGATATCTCCTAGAAATCTTATCTTTTAGCGTTAATCTTGATTAGAAATAACCCCTTATTATCTAATAAATACGTACTCCCATATTATATCAAATATAATACTATAACATATACTCTTATATATTATATCTTGTTATTAATTGATCTAGTCCATCAACCGAATGAGTGTGACCTTGTAAGACCCGATAATATTAGCAACATATTTTATCACATAAAATACATAAGTCATAGTTGGCTTCTAACAAAACTACGACTACCTAATATCATCAGATTATATATTTTTATGTATCGTCCTATAACATAATCAGTAATTGCACCTTTGGGTAAAGGACACAATTTCTTTAATCTCCCACTTGTACTTTACACCAAGTGTGCAATGTTAAAACTCATTTGTCACTTAATGTCTTCACTTGACTATGTGATGGAAATCATATTTGCCATCAAGTATGTTTCTTGAACTCCTGAGATCAAATTGTTAATCATAATGATTACAACTTAATCCATTTGAGCGTGCACACACATTTCACAATTTTCACTCTTCAAGTGGCCGAGACACCAATCCTTTTCAAATACATCATGTCATGCATGGAATAGGAGGACATATCTAGTCTTGCAAGACTATTGCTCCCACTCAAATTTTGACAATCTCAATCACTACCTTTATAATTGATTGTTACGGTCAGAGTTCAACAACGTCAAAGATATACCATCACTTCAATGGTCACAGTATCCCGCTCATGTCTAAGGAATTCACTAATCATGAATATCTTTATGACTCCGCAATCGGATCATATGAAGTCATAAGATCGGTCTGTCAGATATGTATTGTCACACACATCTTTGTAATCGATTAGGCATCTCTATGTCCATATAACACATGAAACTCGTGTATATCAATCGATCTCACAATATAGTATGTCTTTTATACAGTCATTTGCATCCAAGTTAATGACTCAGACTATGGATTTTAAACAATTTTATGATTTCAGTTCACTTAATGGTGTTTCATTCATCAAAATTGTTTCGATGAGCTCATTTGTTAACTATAAAATTGATTGGATACTTTATTTTATGTTCAAGTAATAATCAAGTAAGAATATGAATAAATCATATATAAAATCAAACATAATGTTATGGAAGAATAAACAAGTTTACCCATCAAACATAAAATTCTCAAAAGAATAACTAATGTGCTTGATCTCATTTGACTCTAGTATGACCATCATGCTTATGCCTAGTCATGGGTATCTTAATGAGTCTGCAATGTTATCATATGTGTGCACTTTTCATTTATGCATGGCTTGTTCAACTGACTGTTCCTCCATTCAGAATGAAGAAGTATCCAAAATATAATTCAAAATCATCTATGTTTGTAAACTCGTATCTGTAAAGCCTTTGACGACCAACTCATCATCATCTCTATTAACCAATGGCCATCCTTAGTTCTTCTCAACTACTTAAGAATGCTCTTTTCTTCAACCAAAGTGTCTCACCAAGACTCGATTGGTATCCACTGCACATGCTCAAAGCATATGCAAAATATGGGCATGTACCTTTGTTTCAAGTTCATTATATTGAATCTACCAAGGACCTTATCTACATAAGTTCCTTGACTAAGTCCAATCAGTTTTTTAAATCTATCTCTATAGATCTTGATGCTTCATATGTACTTGACTTCTCCAAGATCCTTCAATGAGAAATACTTCTTAATTCATTCCTTAATTGCTTCCAACATCGGAATGTTGTTCGCATTGAGTAATATGACATCCACATATAGGAATAAAAAGGTTACTTTTGCTCAGACTAAAATTCTTGTAAACACAAGACTCTTCTTCGAATCTAATAAAGTCAAACTATATGATCACTTCATAAAATCAAAGAGTCCAACTCATGAATGCTTGCTTAAGTCCACAAATGGTCTTCTTATGTTTGCATACCTTCCTAGGTTTTTCCAGATCTACAAAACCCTCATGATGTATCATATATACACCCTCTTCTAAATATCCATTTAGAAAATCGGTCTTCATATATAATTGTCATATTTCATAGCCATAATGTGCAGCAATCGCTAGAATAATCCTTATGGATCTTATCATTACAATCAGAGAAATGTTTCATCATAGTCAATACCATGAATTTGTGTAAATCATGGGACAACAACCCTTTCCCTATAGACTTATTACATTTTCATCCTTGTCCGTTTTTGTCTTAAAGACCCATTTTGCAACCAATGAGTTTTACCCCACTAGGAAAATCTATCAATTTCCATATTTGATCTTTAAGCATGGATTCCATTTCGGATTTCATGACTGTGAGCCATTTTTCAAAGTTTGTATCCGTCAGAGCTTGTTTGTCGGTTCCGGACTCGCCGTTCTCCAAAATTAGCACGTCAATCTTAGCAGTCAACACATAGTCATCCAAATTATTAGGTTGTTGCCTAACTCTACTATATCTCAATTGTGGTTCAACTGTAAAAGAGATTTTAACTGTGGAAATTTTCACATATTCATGTGGTCCCACTGGGTTATCTTGTACTTGAGGAATTGCATCTTGATATTGAGGCTCTACCCTTTTGGGCAAGAACATCAATATAGTCAAGTTCCTCGGTGACATCATGTATGCCCTCTTCTTGTTGAATTTGTGAATTGCTCAGTTTGAATCTCATTAAAGCTGAACATTTCTCCCACTTGTCTTCTTGGAATTTAATCTTTTTCCAAAAAGACAATATCCCGATCAACAAACACCTTGTTCTCATTGGGATGGTAGTAATAATATCCCCTTGTTTCTTTAGGGTAACTTACAAAGTAACATTTGTCTGATTTGGGTGATAACTTATCTAATAGTAAACGCTTTATGTAAGTTTCGCAACATCAAACTCTCATAAATGACAAGACATGAACCTAACAATAGTGAGGGTGTATCCCCAACATAACGTAGGAAGATTAACAAAACTCATCATTGAGTAGACTTTGTCTAAGAAAGTCATGTTTCTCCTTGCTTCTTATCTTCCAAGTACTTAAGGCATTTTATCTTCCAATTCCACTTTCCCTTGTAGTAAAACTATAGAAGTACTTATACTCAGAAATGACCTTTACTTAGGGAGTGTTGGTCTTAGGTTGAGCAACTTGCTTGCTCTTCCTCTGATTATGATGTTTCTTCTTATGTCCTTTCTCGAATCACTTTGTTTTGACAATCGGAACTTCTTTCGTTGGGTCACCCATTATGTTTGTCTCAACTATCTTGAGCATTACATGTAGCTCGTTAAGGGACTTGTCCATGACATTCATATGATTCATCGAACGAAAATATGCAAAGCCATCATGGAGAGAGTTGAGGATCATATCCATTTACGTCTCAAATGTGAACTTGTCCAAGTCTAGCCGTCGTGTCAAACAAGCATATCATGTTATATAAATGTGCACCGACTGGTTTTCCTTTTTGAGTTTATAACTCATGATACTTTTTAAGGTCGAATATTTCTCAGGCCTAGCTTGTTCTTTGAACAAAGTTCGAAGATTAGTTATCATGGTATATGCATCTTGTTCTTCCACTAGTACAACATATCAATTTTTCGGGAGAAATTTCTCGGATGTTCGGTAAAAATGCCGTAACAATTAAAGACGCTCGGGATTTTCATTAGCAAAAGTTCCGTAAAAATATTATTATTTTAATTTTTTATAAAAGTAATTAAACTCTCGGGATTTGTTTCATTTCCCACCCTAGAATAGAAATTTACTCTAGGGAATTTCTTTAAAACTCCAGAGAAAGCTCTAAAATATTGTGGATAGCTAAGCCGCGCCTCTCTCCCCGGCAACGAAAAAAAACCTATCTCCTTAGTTATCGTACTTCTCCGCCCGAATCTCTCTATTCCCATAAACTCTCTACTCCCAAAATCCCTAATTTCTTCGAGGATCTCAAAATGGAGAGCCCTCTGACGGCTCCTTTACTCGTTACTTCGATTTTCGTCAAGATTGAGCAGGTTAATTAGTGGATTGTGAAGATAAAGAGTTGCGGTGATTAAGTTGTGACGCTCGATTAGGGTTCTCTTTCGAGATAAGTCTAATTGTAAGTTTCTTATATATATATTTTTTCGTTTGAAATGGAATAGAATTGATGGATCATGAGTGATTTGAGATGGATATGCATGCAAAATCGACTGCTCTAGTTCGTAATTAGGTTTTAATTTAGTCTTTTTGAGCCTTTTCCTTTCTATTTTCTCTGTTGTTGCGTTTTAGGTTTTGATAAAGCTTTGATTGAGCAATGCTTCTGGAAAAGATGTGCAGTATATATCAGGTACACTTCGTAATATGCATAGGAAAGATGAAATACAAGGTAATGTAAGCTCTACTAGCGTGTGAAATTGATGCTTTTATAGTTCCATGTCCATTAATTTTTTGTTTGCTTTTTCAATTTTGTATGTTAACAGGTGTGTATTCTTTCTTAGTGCTTCATTCATAATAATTTTTTTTTTTATCATGGTAGAAATTATGATGTTTAACTCTTGCATTGCTGGAATGTGTTGATGATTCAAAGTTAGTGTTCCTTCTAAACAATGTAGAGAGGTAATGATAAGCCCTGAACTTAGGTGAATACACTGACAATCATCTATTGAAATGAGAACCATGGATCAAGTACATTTTACCTCCATTTCTAAATGCTCTACGGCACTGAAATAGTAAGTTGTATTTAGTTTACAAAGTTGTGTTTGGTTTACAAATGGCTTATGGGAATACACTGATGATTTTATTGGTTTTCATTGCATATTTTTTCTGATTGATTACATGGTCTACCATTAAAAAATAAATTTCTTAATTGCTTATATTTTTAAATATTTTCGTCATATATGTGATTGAAGGAGCTGTCACTTTGACTATAAAGGGTTTGCTGTCATCTATAAACTAAAGGTGAGGTCTTTTTTATGTTATTTGTTATCTGAAATTTTTTTATTTATTGGTATTCACTTTTGAGGAGCTGAGTATTTGAGGAGAGATCCATTGAACGAGAAAGTGTGGTCTGCTGTTGTTCTCTACCCACTCTAATAATTGAAGAGCCTCCCTTCACTGGTGAGCCTGAATAGTAAGAACATTTTCAATCACAAGTTTCTTGTAATTAATCTATATGATCGAAAATAATTGATTTCTTGCTGTAGAAATATAAAGTAGATAGTAAAACTGAGAGGCGACACTAAGAGGGAAGATTTGGTTGACGCAATTCCAGGATCAATGTTTGATTTAGTGGACAAGTGCTTGATTATGAATCCATGAATTAGGATTAGTGTAGAAGAAGCTCTTAGACACGATTGTTTTGTTACATTCATTGTTGCCGTTGAAAAAGTGAGGCTTATCCGCAACAAATGAAGTGAATCTCATTTGCACATTCTTGGTTTATTTTTTGCACGATATATGTGTGATTGTAGGTTTTACTCTCGGATTGCTAGGGAGGGAGACAGGGTTCCAAACTTTTGGTGGCACCCCACCCGCATATACACATCTAAGAAAGCGACTCAAAATTGCCAACTTCTCACACTCTCCAATCATTCCACTTCTCACACTACGGCGACTCATACTTTCTCAGGGCTCAAGTATTGATCCCAATATGTACAGAAAGATATTGGTATTATATTCAACAAGGCAAACAAGGATGAATTTGGGATACTCACAGTCAAAAAAATGCAAGAAGTCATCATGATGTCGTGGGAGAGATACCCTCAAGTGGAGTTGTTGTATCTGAAGAATAAGCAGATGACTAGCATAGTTGATCTTTTGTTACTAAATGTTAGGTATTTTGTACTTTTTAAACATATATCATGAGATAATTTATGATTATCTATGTGGTGTTGAATCTTGGAACATTTGAAATAGAGCATTTGATTTTGTACAACTTTCAGTGTGTGTGTTTTTATTCAACATTTGCGGGGTTTAGTTGATTTTATATGTTGGCATGGGACAAGCTATTGTAAATATGCGTAATAATAAATATTTATAAAATAGCTTTCGATGTTTTTTAATAAAGTCCCTAGAAAACATATGTATTACGGGATTTTTTAAATTTCTCCCTACAAATGTTTCTCGGGAGTTTTTTAAAAACTGTCTAGAAATATCTCTAGGGATTTTTTTGAAAAAGTCCTTAGAGTTTTGTTGTTTCTCAGGACTTGAATAAAAAGTCCCGAGAAAAAGATCTCGGTCAAAGGTATTAGGGGAGTTAGAAAACTCCCGAGAGTAATGCAAATAAAATCCCGAGAAACTTAAGAATTGTACTAGTGCTCAAACCATTGTTGAAGACCAGTATTGTAGCAGCCAACATCAAACATGTGACGCTACGTGACCTATCATATATTGTCTTATGGGTCTACTCATCCGCTTCAGAAGCGATTTTAGTGAGCTCGGGGACGGGTTTCTCCAAGACATCTTCTTGGCCCTCAGACCTGATAACTATTTTTAAAATCCTTTCCTTGTCTAGGAAATTAGTTTGGGTTAACTTATTCTTTTCAAGAATAGTTGAGAGGGTGAATGTAAGGTTTTTAGTAGACATTTTAACTATGAAATATAATGATAACATTTTACAGATAAATATATGATTGATTTAAGCAAAACTATAAAATTTAACACAATCTTTAAATAGTAAGTTTTTCACATTCTACTCATTTATTTTAACTCCCTTTTAAGTATAATTATTTCAAGATTCTATCTTATGTGAAACTCGAGCGTACTTGGACACTTCCTCTTATCTCATATAATCAAGGTAAGTAAACTCTTTTACTAATTATAACACCTTATAATTCTTGGTTTGATGGTGACATCTAATGTGAACGCATCCTTATGCCTCAAAATCCAAAGCCCTTATGGTCTTTTTGTTGAGTGTAACCATATCAAGACCACTATTGAACATACCCGCAATATATGTGAAAACATAACATAAAATTACGTACACTCATGCATATTGGAAAATTGAAACATTCAAGCAATGCAATAATTAAAGGTGGTTCTTGGTATGACCCCTAAAAAGATCTCATCATCAAATCTTGTAAGCTTTATGGATCTTCATCCTTCGGGCTCCTCATGTGTTACATATTTAATGAAATAAAAATAACTCTTGTAGAAATTGAAATTTACAAAAAAAATATATAACGATACGCATATCGTATACATAAAAACTACACGCAGATCGTATTTATCTACGTGTGTCCTACTAGTCACTGCATGCAAGACATATCAAATATCAAATCATGCACGCATATATACATTACAAAATTATTTATATAATAAATTATTCTCGAATAAAATTTTTAAAGAAATTGCATTCGTAAACAATAAAAAAAAAATAGTACCCTTATAAAATTCTTAGAACCAAAATAGAACCCTCACCAACACTTTGGGGACCCCACGAAGAAAAGCACTTCACAATGGAACTATGAGCAAAAACAATTTTCGTCTTCTTCCACTTCAATTTTGTAAACGATTTACATTATTCAATGAGGGGAAACAAAAATCAGCATTGTGTATGTTCATCTTGTCTGCAACAATTGCATGAACTAATCAATGAAATTTAGGGCATATACAAATCAAAATTGTAGCTTTTTAATCATGCAAATTAATCCATAAAAACAATCTCTTTCATTATCAAAATTAAAAACAATCAAAACATGCATCAAAGATGGCCTTTTCAATTTGATCTAATGAATTTATGCAAGAGGCAACTGATGCCACTGTTGGGATTTTAGATGTGTAAAAGCGGAATTGCAGGAAACAAGTTTTTCTAAACATCTAAACGAGGATCACAGGCATAATCAATTAGACAAGTTTAAGGAAAATGAATACCTTTTGATGCGTGAACAACTACCTTCAAAGAGAGATTTCAGAGCCTTAAATGGAAGGCTGCTGTAAGAATTCAAGGCAAAACACAGGAGATCGAATGGGGAGAAGCAAGAGTCGTTTCTGATACTGCGTCCAGAGTCGTCTATGATATTGTGGCCAGATTCGCGTCAGATATTGCGGTCAAAGTTGTGTGTGAATGAAGAGGTTAGGGTTTTCTCTAAGAAAGCCCGTTTATATATAATGTTTTTCGGATAAGATATCTCCTAAAAATCCTATCTTTTAGCATTAATCTTTATTAGAAAATAACCCCTTATTATCTAATAAATACACACTCTCATATTATATCAAATATAATATTTAACATATACTCTTATTACAATATCTCCTTATTAATTGATCTAGTCCATCTTCCCAATGGGTATGACCTCGTAGGACCCGATATTATTAGCAACATATTTTATCACATAAAATACATAACTCATGGTTGGTTTCTAGCAAAACGTTATGACTACCTAATACAATCAGATTATATATCTATATGTATTGTCCTATAACATAATCAGTAATTTCACCTTTGGAAAAAGGACACAATTCCTTCACAAGTCATCCAAGAATTATACAAGATATTAAGTCATTAATCTTTTAGATAAAAAATTTGAGGGGCACGGTTATGATACAATATTATTTGATGAAGTACTTTTAGTTGGCTTCTAGCAAGATATTAAGTCATTATACTTGATGATTAAGGTTGCTTGTATGAGACACTCCGCAACTAAAAGACCATGATTTCGGCGAGCAAGTAGAGAAATATTTGTGGTAAATATGACATAACGACAAACCGTTTCACCAGGTTAAGGGTCATCTTATACATATTGATACTACTGAATTGTTTCTCTGCTAAGTTATGCCCGAACAAGTTGCTAAATTTAAATAGATTCGAAGTCTCATAATTGGCTTGTTTTTTCTTTGGATCTTTAGTTATTCTTTGTAGTAATACTATTATTCATTTAACTTTTGTTCTTTAGGGAATATGTTGTTGACCAACTTGCTTTTTATTGATGAAATACTATGTTTAGAAAGTTTTTTTTTTAATAGTTATTTATATGAATGAGTCTTTCACAAAGACAATCTTGACACCTTAGATTGTGTAATCATGATGTGAGTTTTTGTAAGTGGAATAGGATGCAGCACATGTCCTGTGTGGGTGAATTCTACTATTTTTTATTTAAAATAAAAATTCATTTATACCCCGGAAGTAATTATGTCCGTGACATATACAAGAAGATATAGCACGGATATATTGTTAAGGAAATAACCAGGAAATGATCAACTCCGCAGTATATTCCTCAAAATACGCCGGATATATCAAGAATTAAATACCCCGGTTATCTTTGATCCGAGGTATATACTACCGAATACCCCGAGAATTCGACCCATGCGAAATGTCGCATTTTTTTTTTCTTTTTTACTTTATACGACAGATATGCAAATTGAATGTATATGTGTATAGTGTCAAGACAAATACATCTCTAATGTTTACACCGAACATAATTCAGGGTATGTAGTCCGAAATATTATATATATATTTGACCTTTTTGTAACAGTGTTAAGCTACATACTGTTAAATGCTTTAGGTGGGAATTATGTGGTATTAAGCTATTGTAGTAGTGTTAAGCTACTGTTAAATGTTAGGACATATACATCTCTAATGTTACACCGGACATAATACAGGGTATTTATTTCATATCGTAAGATAATGAGTCTTTGCAATAGAGTCAAATAAAAAAAAAAGAAGAGAAACTTAGCCATATATTTTCTCAATGTTACTCCTCCTATTTTTTCTTCTAACTTTTCTAATAAGAAACTTTAGAGTATGTTTATTGTAGATGCTCTAAGTTCTTCGTATAACTTCAATAGAGTATATATCTTCTATAGTCCGTGAAGGTTCTTCTTTATTGAAAACCTATGAAGGTTGTTAGTTGATTTCTCTCTTTAAGCCTGGTTTGATGAGCTTGTATAATATTATACAAATCTCGATCTTAATTCTCTCGTTATCCTCATGATCAATTACATCAAGGTTAGACTTTTTTTTTTTTTACAATTCTTCATAATTTTCATTTCGTAATTATGTTGCCTAATTCCCATGATACATCACTGCCGAAATCGTCCTTAATTAGTTGTTGAATTTCAATTATTCGTGTATATTCACGTATATGTTGAAGTTGGTGAAAAAATCGAAATATGATACGATTCGAGCGGAATTTCATATTTAAAATACGACAGTGGTAAAATAATATATATATATATATATATATATATATATATATATATATATATATATATATATATATATATATATATATATAATAAAATTAAAAAAAAAGCGAAAACCATCAACAATCAAGATAATGATTGTGGGTGATCACCACTGACATCCTTAGTACACTTTGAAACCATAACGTACGTGTTAAGTCTATTTCATTGGTGCCTTTGTGTTGAATCATCGTATTCTTGGGTATATAATGCCAAACCACCCTTTGTATCCTTTCGAAGATGATTAGAACTAAGTGTTCGTTTCGTTTTCAACTCCGAAAACGAAAACGTCAAGTCCATTTAAATATTTCTGTATAAAAATCTTACCACAATTTTTATATATAAAGTTTCAGATATGCATCTGGAATGTTTGCACATGTTTGTATGTACTAAAAGAAGCATCTCCAACTCATTGGAAGTTGATATTTAAAAGTTTAAAAAATCTCACCACATTTTGTGGTTACAAAATTTTGCAACGTGCTAGTAGTCCTGATAACATCGTCCAAGGATTTTTTTTTTTTTTTTTTGTGGGTATAAAATATTGATCATTACTATATTAAGATCAAGTAGAAATTTAATTAATGAAAAAAAATTATAAAAAATAAGTTGTTTAAAACTCATTTTAATTGCTTATTATATAGCTCGCAATTGATTATATATTAGTTTAGTTTGATTTTTATTGGTCAAATGAAGTACAATTGACATGAAAATCAAAATGAAATACATTAGTAATTAAAATAGAGAGAATAAAATAATAGTTAGAAAGTGTTTTTTTTTGGTTAAAAGTTAGAAAGTGTTAGTGGTAGATAAAGTTAGAAAGTGTTAGTGGTAGATAAAGTTAGAAAGTGTTAGTGAAAATGAAATACAACCTACTTTGAGTCTAGTATATAAATGGTCAAGATTTAGTTGAATTGTAATTGCATCAAGTGACAAATTTGATGTTTGTTGTGTTTAGAAATAAGTTAAGATTTAACCAATTAAGTTTGAGTAGTTCGGTATAAATTGACTCGCATACATCTAGTATAAAGTTTGTTGTTCGAGTCGAACTAGCGAAGATTTTAATAGATTATTCTGTGAGAATGGTAATAGTGATTTTTAATGTTTTAAGTTAATCCATAGTTTTTTAGATAATTTATGCAAAATTGTTTTATTTGAGTTGTAATAAGTTTACTAAGCTTAACTAGTATGATTTAATATTTAGACGAATATATAATTTGATAGATTTAGAGTTTGAGACCCGTATAAATTGAGTAAACAAAAATACAAATTAAATAAAACTACAAATTATATTGATGTATTAAATTTAATTTCGATTCCATATATAGAGTGGTTAATTAAAATTAGGCGAAGAGTGTTATTGAAAATTTATTGGTGAGTTTAATTCCCTTCAATTTAACTCAAATTTTCTTGATAATGTGTATAAAAAATACATCTATTATTGCAAGAGATCTTTTCGGTAAATCCTTTGATGCTAGTCACGAGGGATGGGCAAGTTGCTTATAATGACGGGTTTTGAATTGTTTACTTTTCATATTTTCTCTTTTTTTTGGCAAATGATAAATTCATAGACCATCCGGTTCGATCGGCTTAGCCACTCTACGTCCGGATCGGGTAGAAAGTCGTGGCACATTGCTTGGGATACCCTCCCAACATCAATTTTCTTACTTTCACACAGGGATGTCAATGGATTGGGTGGTGGATATCTGATTGACCTTGACTATCACTCGATAAGTCTTAAAACATGCATGACATAAATGTGTGGAAGAGAAAGTCAGCTGTCACTACAAGAACTAGAATCCAAAAAAAATATGAGTCTAGTGTCAAGAAAATCCCAAAGTCCCGACTACCTCGTACAAGAGCCTAGCTTACCACCGACTCCGGATCACTCAGTATTTATCCTACCCCGTTGTATATCTAACACAAGACGGTATAAACCATTAGCTTACTATTCAAGGCATTAGAAAGTATACTAAAGCACATACACATATAATAGCAGAAAGTAAACACATCAGCATGTTGCACTCAGACCGTTTAATTATCTTTGATTTAGGTGATTCACTTCTATTAGTTCAACTTATCTTGTACTACGAGGATCTCCCGAACCTCGCCTCTGTCCCCATATATTAACCGGAGTGGATCCGATGCACCTCACCTTATACCGGTATGGCCTGGTCGCAGAGAATCTCCCCATCTCTAGGAAGATCATGGGCAGTGATGATACGACTCATTATTCATACACTTGGGTCTAATAAAAGGGTAATGTCGTCCTAGTCAAGTTATAATTAAGAAACACTCAACATACAACACTCTAACAATACATGATAACACAAGGAATAGCGATTAAGTAAGTCATATGACTTACTTGCACTGGTCTGAACTCCAACTAACAATAAGTTCCGGTCCGTCCGTATGTGATCTCAGCAGCCTAATGATAACGGAAACGTCTCAGCATCCAAAAACTAACGTCTAAGAATCTTTAAGAAGCTTCTAGACCATTCGGGAAGTTTTGGAGAGAAAGAACGGTAAAACCCAAACTTTTACGGAAATTACCAACATGCCCCTAACTTTCCTATAATTTTGAAAAGTGCCCAAAACGGGTCTAAGACCCTTCCTATGATCCATTCACAACTCACAACCCTACAATTCCTTAATGGGCTTGAGGGTATTTCAATTCTACAACTTAAGCCAAAACCCTAACTTTTAAGAAAATTACGGTTTTAACCCCGGATTTTCTTAAAATTCTAAAACGGTCAAACGAGTCTTGCTTAGCCCAAAAAAGAATAAGAGTACTCTCTACACTTCCGAAATATATCTAACCAGTTATAAAATACCCTAGGTGATCCTAAACGAGTTCGAAAGTTTCCCGAACTTTCGATTCAAGAAGAAAAACCTTAAAGAAGCATTAAGCGTCACTAGAAAACTCGCTACTATGACCTCAATTTAACCACATCAAACATTCCTCAAAAATTCCGAATTAATTCCTATGTGTACTAAGCCATGACTACAACGGATTGCAAGCATCGAAACTCCTAAAAGCCAAATCCAGAAATCTACACAAAATCACAAAAGTCCACATCCTAACATGCTCATTACTTAAAGTGATTTTTGTAACACCCCAAATCCGCGGGACTCGGGGTGCTACTGGGCGAGACCTCACATTGGGTCCCGACCCTTAGCCTGACAACAATTTCACCGGACCTTCCAACATGGCACAAATAAAGGTGAAAACTTAAATATGTTTTTAATGTATGCGGAAACGAAAAGTGCGAAACTACAACTTGGAAACTCAGCCGAGTCCTCAAAACAACATAATCTGATACAAGTCTAAACGTACAACAATATCCATAAACAATAACATGAAAACACGACTCAAAACATCCCCGTCCTATAATGTACGGGGACCCCGGCTGTCCACTCCTCCACCTCACTCAGCGGCGTCCCTAACCTGCAAGTCATCTACATATACGGTTTAAAACCGTTAGCTAATATTCTAGGCATTAGAATAACGGGAAGGCACAAACACATATAAATCACAAAACATAAATCACACAAGTCCGGTTTATTATCCTTATATTCTTAACTCGTATCCCGTTCTATTTCAACTTCGGTTGTGACACGAGACCCCAATGGTCTCGCCCGGTCCCTATTTCCGGCAAGGCACGGTACAGATGCATCTGTCCGTCTCACCCGCACGGCTAGTCGTCGAGAACCTCCTAGACTCTCGCGAGAGCTAGGCAGATGATGTCACCGCCCGTTATCATACACTTGGGCCAAAATTACATATAAGGTCGGTGGTCCTATTTTACCGGTTTGATAATTATAACAAGTACGTAAACACACACCACCAAACACACATCATGCTAATACGTAAAATACGAGCTAAGTAAGTCCGGAGACTTACCTCGTCACCAAATCCAAGTCAACCACACTCTTGCTTCCTTAAGGAGGAAGCCCACAACCTGCTCACAAGAGATATGCATATCAATACATACTCACACTCAAGAAGTCTTAGACTTCACTCTAGTGATCTACGCAAGATCACCTAACCCTAAAACTAGGAATGCATCCTAGGTACCAAGTACTCATCACACTCTCAACACATGCAACAGCCTACAACAATCCATAATTCCACAAGAGTAATCCTCAACCAAAGAGGCACAAGCTAGCCTAGAAGGTCCATCATGCTCACATGCTCATATCCATCACTTACATCGAGCCTTAAGGGCTCCTAGGTTCACAACCACTAAGTGGCATTCCAAGCTATTCTAGATCCATCCTAGGCATGCTACTAACATGATCCAACATCAATACTAAGGAAGGAACGAAGAGGAAAGGAGAGGAGGAACCTACTGTCGAAGAAACGCAATCGCGGAGTCAAGCTGGCGCCCCGGCGGAGCAGAAGCCGCCCCTGCGGAACCAGAGGCCGCCCCCTGCGGCGCTGCCGGCCGCACCCGCGGCGCTGTTGGCCGAACGCGCGGCTCTGCCGGCCGCACCTGCGGCGGAAGGGAGCCGCCCCCGCGGCGGTCTTGTCCTGGAGCCGGAGTCCGCCGCCGCCCCCGCGGCCATGCCGAGCCGCACCCGCGGCGGTGCTGGTCCGTGAGTCTACCGCCGCCCCCGCGGCCATGCCGAGCCGCACCCGCGGCGGTGCCTAGCCGCATCCGCGGCTGTGCTGAGCCGCCCCCGCGGCGTAATGGTCTGCCCCCGCGGTCGTGTTGCAGAATGTCGTCTTCTTCGTCTTCGATCGTGGCTTCTTGGCTCCAAAGTCTTTCTTCTCTTGCTGGATCTTCTCCAAACACCCACCACAGGTCTTAAGCACCTCTCCTCGACCTAATCGAGCTAAGATTTCAAGCATGCAAGGATTTGAGTCAAAACTCCTCAAAAGCTTCCTCCATAGTCATGGATGAAGGAGGGAAGAAGAAGAAAGGAAAAACAACAAGAAAGAGAGGGAGGGAGAGGAAGGAGCTTACCAAACTTGATATGGAATCCTTCCATTGAAGCCCACACATGCAAGAGTTGCAATCCAAGTGGAAGAAAAGAAGAGAGCAAAAGGGAGCAAGGAGAGGAAGAGTGGAGAGTGAATCAAACGTGAAAGTGAAGGAAGGAGAGAGAGAGGGAAGGGGACAAGGCTGCCAAGATGGGACAGCAACCATCTTGTCCTCTTTTGCCCGGAACGAGGGGTCGGAAATGACCCCTTGTCACTTCGACTCGGAACGAAAGGTCGGAACACGGAAAAAAGGGAAAAACGACGAGTCGGCTCGGGATTTTCTTAGGAATAAATTCCGGCACTCGGCATCTCGGACCTATGGGATAACCTACAAGGCGCACTAAGTCCGGAATAAAATTAATAAAATTCCGGGCATTACAGCTAACCCCCCTAAAAACAAGTTTCGTCCCGAAACTTGCTAACCCAACACTCTCGGACAAACACGTCACGTAACAACGTGGAACTCATAAAACGTCACTATCGGCTCTAATCCAAGTCTACGAATAGAATCACGTCCAGACCTCGCAAGGTGCCAATATAATCATACAACATGCCATAACACGACATAACATAAAACACAGAACAAACAAGGAAAGATCTCGGGACTAGCCCGTCGGTCCTATCAACGTCGCTAAATCTGCGTAAACTAGGAGGAACTATCCTCCGTCTCCCATGTAGCCTCATCGGCTCCTCGCCTCGACTACTGCACTCTCAGCATCGGTATCTCCTTCGATCGAAGGCGCCTCACACTCAGCTCTAAAACTGATATCGGGTGCTCTGCAAAAGTATGGTCCGGCTCGACCACTAGGTCCTCGTGGCTGATGATGTGCCTCGGGTCGTGTATGTACTCTCTCAGCTTAGAGACATGAAATACTGGGTGTATACCCTCAACCACACCTGAGCTCTTACCCTGAACTCGTGAGGTATATGCCTCTTATCCGCATACGACCTTTGACGGCTTTGCGCGGCCAACATCCTCTCTCGGATCAACGCAACTCTAGCCACGTCGTCTTGTACCTGATCTGGAGTTACAACACTAGAACTCCCCGGCTCACCCCCACATAATGGAGCACGGCATTTCTGTCCATACAATGCCTCATACGGTGCCATCACAATCGTTGCGTGCCCACACCTCGAGGTAAAACGCCCGTCCTTGTCCGAGATGACGGTCCTCGGTACTCCATGTAATCTCACAATCTGACGGTAAACTCCTCGGCTAAACGAACCACCGGCCACGTTTCCCGTATAGGGATGAAACGTGCGGTCTTCGTCAATCGATCTACTACTACCCTTATCATGTCGAAGCTCCTACTCGGTCTCAAACCGGTAACGAAATCCATGGATATGTCCTCCCACCTCCACTGCGGCACGGGCAGTGGGTGAACCTTTCCTCTGTGTCTCTTGTGCTCGATCTTGACCTGCTGGCAGGTCGTGCATCGGGCCACATATGTAGCTACATTAGGCTTGAGCCCGCCCCACCAATAAAATCCCCAATTGTCCTGGTACATCTTAATCGTGCCTGGGTGCACCGAGTAAGGTGTGGAATGTGCCTCATGCAAAATCTGCTCTCTCAACTCCTGATCCGACGGTACACAAATGCGTCCATGGCGTCTCAGTGGCCAGTTTGCTCCTGTGATAACTGCGGTGCCTCTCCTCGGGACATCCTGTCCCAGATCCTCATCAAAATGGAACATTCCTCCCGCTTCTGCTGGATATCTCCGGACAGGTCAGGTAATATCTCTGACTAGGACAAGCAACAGTCCGTATCCGGGAACCGGATATCCAACTCCAAACCGATCAAATCCCTCTGCAACCGTGGCTGAACCGTAAGCCGAGCTATAGCCTCCTCTCAAGGTGTCCTCCTACTCAAAGCATCGGCGACTACTTCGCCTTCCCCGGATGGTACAAAATATCTGAGTCAAACTCCTTAATAAGCTCCAACCATCTCCTCTGGCGGTTATTCAACTCCCGCTGAGTGAATATATACTTCAGACTCTTATTGTCTGTGAAGATCTGGCATGTAGCCCCGTACAAATAGTGTCGCCAGATCTTCAGGGCGTGAACCACTGCCGCTAGCTCAAGATCATGGGTAGGGTAGTTCTCCTCGTACGACTTCAGCTGTCAAGAAGCGTACGCAATAACCCTACCTCTTTGCATCAAGACGCACCCCAAGCCTAGCTTGGAGGCGTCACTATACACCACGAAGTCCTCTATGCCCTCAGGGGCTAAAATAGGAGCGGAAGTCAACCTCCTCTTCAGCTCCTCGAAACTACGCTGACAAGGCTCGGACCATACGAACCTGGTGGACTTCCTCAGCAAAGGAAGTGAGCGGTCGTGCAATCACTAAGAAACCCTCCACAAAACGGCGGTAGTATCCCGCTAAGCCCAAGAAACTACGCACCTCCTTGACCGTCCTAGGAGGCTGCCATGAAGAAACGGACTCTATCTTCGCCGGGTCAACCATGACACCCTAGGCGGAAACTGTAGACCCAAAATGCCACCTCGGACATCCAAAACTCGCACTTAGAGAGCTTAGCGTAAAGCTCTCTATCCTGGAGGACTCGAAGCACCGTCCTCAAGTGTCCCTCATGCTCCTCCCTACTCCGGGAGTAGACTAAGATGTCATCTATAAACACTACCACGAACTGGTCCAACCAGTCGATGAAGATGCCATTCATCAACACTATGAAGACGGTGGTTGCATTCGTGAGCCAAATGGCATCACGACAACCTCATAATGGTCTTATCTCGTCCTGAATGCCGTCTTCGGCACGTCCTCCTTTCTCGATTGATACACTTGAACGCCAGATGAACTCCTTCTACTCTCGGCGGCCATGCCAGCCGGTAAAACACTTTCCCAACTTGCGCTAAGATCTCCAAAAAGTTCCGATGTATCGGAAACTCATCTTCCTTCCCGGGTCTTTCCTACTACGACATTACCATTATGTTTCTTCTTTGCTTGTCTCTACAAAGAAGATCGAACTTCCAATTTACACCGTTAGCTTTGGTTCTTGTCAAAACACACTCGATGTTACGCTTCCTCAACTCTTGTTGCAAGTTCTAAGTAGCGATGGAAATACTTCGCTTTATACTGCCCCCACTAACGAGACATGTATGCTATGACCTTTGCATCGTCTCTCAATATTCAATCAAGACTATTCTTGAAGAATCACTTGTACACCTCAGCCCGGTCATACTCCGAGGCAATTTCCGAAATAGTTGCACCAATGAATCTCCTCTTAACTCTCACAACTCCATTGTCCATTGTCGTCCCACTCGATACTTCATCGCCATCCGAAGTAGATTAGCCCTAGATGGTGTTACCTGGAAAATCTTTCCATAACTCCGGTAATGATCGGCGCATCTCAGAAACTTGCAACTTCTTTCACATCCTTCGGGGGTTGTCATCCCGAGACAACTGGTCATACAACTTCTCTCTTCTTCGAGAGTAGACAAGAATGTCCTATTCGGGCATTAGTAAGCCCATATGGAATCCCTACAACTCGTAGTGACCATGGTCTGTCCAGAAGGCCGTGTTTGCACTATCCCAGCCTCGACTTCTCAATTGGTGACAATCACACCTTAACTCGATTTTAGAAGAGACCACCGACCTTTGCAACCGGTCGAGTAGATCCTCTATACGTCGTAAGGGGGTAATTGTTCTTCATTGTAATCTTGTTCTGCTCATTGTAATCGTTGTACAAATAGAGGTGACCATCTCTCTTTTCGCAAACTAGTGTTCCCTATAATCACTTCAAATATATTTTCACTCTTTTGTTACCGTTCCTTCATGATCCCACAACCTGGTTACTCTCCCCCACACTCATCCATAGACCACACGCAAATTCGCGTTCTCGGTTGTCACCAATTAACTGATAACTGAGCTTCTCCTATGTCAATGACTTACCATTCTCCTATGCTGCCATGCTACCATTCTCATGAAGGCTACCCTCTCGGGGTACCTTAAACTCTATTAGCTCATTCTTCATTCCACGCTTCCTCTTCCTTATGCGAGATAAATATACCCTTCTCGGTGTTGTTGAGTCACATGACTCGCCTACATAGGCTTAACCGCGCTTCATGATATCTTGCAAGTGCGTCTTCTCAAAATCTCTAACGTTGGTTAGCATCAACGTGTTACTCTCATCTCCTTAGGATCGTCATTTATACATGCTTCCTCCTTTTTGGGCGTTTCTTCGACTCATCGTCATAACGGAAACCAGTCAACTCTGCGTGAATCCCCACCTTGCCATTCTTCTCATAATTCTCGTAATGTTTACTCTTCACTTACTGGTACCTCGTAAGCGTAACTTACGGTATCTTACCACCTTCACACTGGTTCGATCACGTTTCTCATATTGACTCTAAAGCTTAGGAGTGTCTAAGGAAAGCTTCACTTCTCATGATGGAACACCGGCTTTAACCTTGTTAGAATGCACCCATCTCCTCCTTGATTCGCATCTTTAGTTGTCCACGCGTCTTCTCGAAGAACTTAAGTTTGTTAACTCCATTGCTTTCGTCGTCATTCGCTTGTGGCTCCCTTAACACCGCTTCCATCTTGATTGCTCTTAAGTTGTCTCGAGTTCTCTTTTACTTAGTTGCCCTTTTGCTTACGTCGTCTCTAAGGTGATGATATCGTATTATCCTCTTTCTATTAGGTCCGTATCTCTAGCCTCGGGAACAATGCTCTCTTGCGACATAACCTCTACGGGAACCTCAACTGCTGGTGGATCCATAACGGGCGGTCCGCAATGGGGATACGCCCCCAACCTCTCACGCCTGGAGGTCTTCCTAGTCGTCCCCGTCTCGGGACGGTAGGGGAAAGAAGGGGTCTACCCATAACGGGTCTTACGTAAGCGGTAGCTCTCGTACGTGCCATCTAATAGCGTATGACGTTTTAAAGATAACTACGTAGGTACTACTTATTATCTCAATATGATAAAACTTAAAACGTAAGGCAAGCATGGTCATAAAGTACATCCAAATCATACAAGTAAAAAACATCCTAAGGCCGCATACGTAGCTAGGTACATATAAATCCACAAACATCCTAAGGTCATATATATATAACTATATATACCTACTTCTAATCCAGAGATCTACGTCGCCGAGGTATGCGGAAGGAGTGGTGGTCCCGTACATTCTAACCCAATCCCGACTCATGCATATGATTTTAAAAACGAAAAGTCAGAACCCGTGGGGGTTCTGTTTTATACCCCATTCGGCCTTTAGAAAGATTGCGAGTGCCATTGTTGTCAACCTGGGGCTCTGATACCACTTTTGTAACACCCCAAATCCGCGGGACTCGGGGTGCTACTGGGCGAGACCTTACAATGGGTCCCGACCCTTAGCCTGACAACAATTTCACCGGACCTTCCAACATGGCACAAATAAAGGCGAAAACTTAAATATGTTTTTAATGTATGCGGAAACGAAAAGTACGAAACTACAACTTGGAAACTCAGCCGAGTCCACAAAACAACATAATCTGATACAAGTCTAAACGTACAACAATATCCATAAACAATTACATGAAAACACGACTCAAAACATCCCCGTCCTATAATGTACGGGGACCCCGGCTGTCCTCTCCTCCACCTCACTCGGCGGCGTCCCTAACCTGCAAGTCATCTACATATACGGTTTAAAACCGTTAGCTAATATTCTAGGCATTAGAATAACGGGAAGGCACAAACACATATAAATCACAAAACATAAATCACACAAGTCCGGTTTATTATCTTTATATTCTTAACTCGTATCCCGTTCTATTTCAACTTCGGTTGTGACACGAGACCCCAATGGTCTCGCCCCGGTCCCTATTTCTGGCAAGGCACGGTACGGATGCATCCGTCCGTCTCACCCGCACGGTTAGTCGTCGGGAACCTCCTAGACTCTCGCAAGAGCTAGGCAGATGATGTCACCGCCCGTTATCATACACTTGGGCCAAAATTACATATAAGGTCGGTGGTCCTATTTTACCGGTTTGATAATTATAACAAGTACGTAAGCACGCACCACCAAACACACATCATGCTAATACGTAAAATACGAGCTAAGTAAGTCCGGAGACTTACCTCGTCACCAAACCCAAGTCAACCACACTCTTGCTTCCTTAAGGAGGAAGCCCACAACCTGCTCACAAGAGATTTGCATATCAATACATACTCACACTCAAGAAGTCTTAGACTTCACTCTAGTGATCTACGCAAGATCACCTAACCCTAAAACTAGGAATGCATCCTAGATACCAAGTACTCATCACACGCTCAACACATGCAACAACCTTCAACAATCCATAATTCCACAAGAGTAATCCTCAACCAAAGAGGCACAAGCTAGCCTAAAAGGTCCATCATGCTCACATGCTCACATCCATCACTTACATCGAGCCTTAAGGGCTCCTAGGTTCACAACCACTAAGTGGCATTCCAAGCTATTCTAGATCCATCCTAGGCATGCTACTAACATGATCCAAGATCAATACTAAGGTAGGAACGAAGAGGAAAGGAGAGGAGGAACCTACTGTCGAAGAAACGCAATCGCGGAGTCAAGCTGGAGCCCCGGTGGAGCAGGAGCCGCCCCTGCGGAACCAGAGGCCGCACCCGCGGCGCTGTTGGCCGCACCCGTGGCTCTGCCGGCCGCACCCGCGGCGGAAGGGAGCCGCCCCCGCGGCGGTCTTGTCATGGAGCTGGAGTCCGCCGCCGCCCCGCGGCAATGCCGAGCCGCACCCGCGGCGGTGCTGGTCCGTGAGTCTGCTGCTGCCCCCGCGGCCATGCCGAGTCGCACCCGCGGCTGTGCTGAGCCGCCCTTGCGGCCTGCCGCGCCCGCGGTGTTATGGTCCGCCCCCGCGGTCGTGTTGCAGAACGTCGTCTTCTTCGTCTTCGATCGTGGCTTCTTGGCTCCAAAGTCTTTCTTCTCTTGCTGGATCTTCTCCAAACACCCACCACAGGTCTTAAGCACCTCTCCTTGACCTAATCGAGCTAAGATTTCAAGCATGCAATGATTTGAGTCAAAACTCCTCAAAAGCTTCCTCCATAGCCATGGATGAAGGAGGGAAGAAGAATAAAGGAAAAACAACAAGAAAGAGAGGGAGAGAGAGGAAGGAGCTTACCAAACTTGATCTGGAATCCTTCCATTGCAGCCCACACATGCAAGAGTTGCAATCCAAGTGGAAGAAAAGAAGAGAGCAAAAGGGAGCAAGAAGACGAAGAGTGGAGAGTGAATCAAACGTGAAAGTGAAGGAAGGAGAGAGAGAGGGAAGGGGACAAGGCTGCCAAGATGGGACAGCAGCCATCTTGTCCTCTTTTGCCCGGAACGAGGGGTCGGAAATGACCCCTTGACACTTCGACTCGGAACGAAAGGTCGGAACACGGAAAAAAGGGAAAAACGACGAGTCGGGTCGGGATTTTCTTAGGAATAAATTCCGGCACTCGGCATCTCGGACCTACGGGATAACCTACAAGGTGCTCTAAGTCCGGAATAAAATTAATAAAATTCCGGGCGTTACAATTTTTTCCAACTTTGGAAGGTCATTGTTTGCTAAATTGTGACCTTACAAATCCGTGCCAATAATGACAAAGACTCGAAACAAGACACGATATGCTTAGTTTTAAAATTTATAACTTGTAATAAATACCTAACTAGTAGCGAACTCACGGTGTATGGATCAATACGTAGTATGGTAAGTACTCCAAGGTTGAACACAAGGACATTGGCGGTTCAATTTGCAAGAATTGATCAAGAATAGTATAAGTCTAAACTAAGAAATAGAAAGAAGAAGTGTGGGTTAGAAGAATCATATTTTTTATTGGGATTTTATTTTTTTCTTGATTAAATATCGATTTTAATAAAAAAACAATTAATAAAACCACACAACAAATGATATCAAATGATAGGGAAGATGGATTTCAAGGTTTCAAGATCATTATTTATGACGACTGGACTCAGGACAACTCGTAAAGTTTTGGTAGAAATGCTAAAGGGATGGACGTTTCTTCGGTGATAATCTATTACCGAGTAAGTCTCAAGATCATCTAATTCCATCCTAACTACCTATTACATGGTAAGTCTCAAGGTATCTAGAACGGAAATTCCGTACAAACTGGATTCTCTATCTAAGGACTAAGTAACCCCTTACCGGGTAAGTCTCGGGAATTACCTAACTCAGGTAGTATTTTGGCACCTCTCAATCCAATAGGGGTTTATCGCATCTATTGCCTATGGTTAATCTACTTCTATATCCAAGGAGGAATATCATCGGGTAAGTCTCAATTCCAACTCAGTTTGCTAGCTTAGAAAGTTCTAACCTAGATTCATTCCAAATCAACCATAGGCTTTCAAGCAATTTCACACTAAAACTAACATACAACATAATCCATCATAGTCCAAGTCATAAACAAAGATCTATCCACCTTAGAATCACAATGATTCTAGCCAACAATCATCATATCAAAATATGAAATTAAATTGGAAAAAGACAAACAATTCATAGAATGAAAATGTAAGAGAGAAAAAAAGAAATAAACGTAGCTTTATAACTCTAATAATCCAGCAAAAGAGGTAAATCTCTGTCACAAACTGTTTCCAAACAATATCCAACAGCAAAGTATAAATCTTTCACTCTGAAACTCGATGAAATGTCAAGAAGAAGAAGATTGAAGAGGGAGACAAAGTCGGAGACAATTTTAGGCTCCAATAGGACTCTAGGGTAAAATTTCAGCTCCCTTTAGAAAGTATTCAGGCTTTCCTTTTATACCCAAGCCTCTTCAAAAATGCATGGGCTAGATAAAAAGGCCCGAAAATAAAATAATGCGCTCAGATAGAAAATCTCGGATACAAATCTCGGGCCCGAGATTTTAGGCTTTGTTCTTGAACTTCTTCAACGACGGAGGATCTCGGTCAGGGTGCTAAGATATCGGGCCAAGATACCACCCGAGATTGCTCTCGACTTGGTGGATATCGCCCTTAATAAAATTAAATAAAAGGATCTCGGCCGAGATAGATGTCCGAGATTGCTCCAATGTCATTTTCATGCCTTCAGCTCGATTCCTTGTCATTTCCCTTGCACGTGTGATCACTCTAACACATCCACTTTGAGGCGTGATCCTCATATAAGTTGTTTTAGCTTCGGAATGCGCTAACAACCACAATAGAATGTGTAGACATCTATTCTTCCAAACTAGAACAAAACAAGCAAAATGACACAAACTAAGGCCTATTCATGGATGTGGAATACGTAAATGCATGCCTAAACTATGGCAATAAACCATGTTATCAGTCACAACTCTCGATCCAACCGTTGGATCTTCCTATAGTTTTAACATGTTATACTATCCTATGTCTACTACAACATATCCAAAAATCAGCCGTTGAAGTTAAGTAAAACGTAACTAAAACGGAGTCGGAAAGTGGTGGCTTGAACACGAAGGAAAATTGGAAACTAGACACCAGAAAACTAGGGTTGAGGGTTTGATTCATGTTGGCTTCTGCGTGGTTACATGAGATTGTAAGCTATTTGTTAGCTGATTTATTGACCTTGCAAATCCTTATCAATCTTGATAAAGATTCACATGTTCAACAAAAGACGATTATGCTTTAAATTTATACTCGCAATAAATACTCAATTAAGTAGCGAACCCACAATGTATGGATCGTACGAAGTAGAGTAAGTTTTCCAAGGTCGAACACAAAGACTAAATGTTTAATTTGCAATATTGATCCTATGTAGTGTAAATCCAGAATGAGAAAAAGATTGGAAAAGAAGGGAGAAGGACAAATGTTTTTGAAAGGGTTTTGGTAGTTCGCAGTCGAATAACAATTCAATTGAAAACCGTTTAAAAGCAAAGCAACAATCAACTAATGGGAGAACATGGATTCCAAGGATTCAAGAGCATTGTTTATGACATATGGACTCAGGATAACTCACAAGGGATCTATGGTTGAAAAGCAACATGGATGAACGTTTCTACTATGATGATCTATTACCGGATAAGTCGCAAGATCATATACTTAAAATCCTAACTACCTATTACCGGGTAAGTCTCAAGGTAAAGAGGGTGAAAATTAACTACAAACCATAGTATCTAACCAAGGATTAAGCAACCCCTTATCGGGTAAGTCTCGGGAATTACCTAACTCGGAAAGCTATCAGGCACATTCAATCCAATAGAGGTTTTCACCTCTATTACCTTTGGTCAATCTACTTATGTATCTAAGAAGGGATATCACCGGGTTGGTCTCAATTTCAACTCAAGTTACTAGTTTAGAAGGTTCTAACCTAGATTAATGTCCAAATCAACCATTAGGGTTTCAAGCAATTCAAAACAATTCTAAAGCTCGATATATTTCATCATCGTCCAAGGCATAAACAAATCTCTATTCACCTCAGAACCACAAAGGTTCTAGCCAATAATCAACATAATAAAATTATAAATCAATTCAAATAAAGAATGCATAAAAGATGAATAACAAAAGGGGAAAGAAAAGTACTCAGCTTTATTAACTCAAAAACCAACAAAACTATGAATCTCAATATCGCAAAGCGTATCTGAACTGAATGTAAATGTAAAGGCTAATTATTTCTCTAAAACTAACAAAGGTCTAACAATGGTGGAAGGTAGAGAAATGAAGGAAACGAGGTAGGAGACGATCTCTCCTTAGGTCTAAACGGAATCTAATTAGGATAAAGTGGAAACTTGGGACGGAACCCTTAGGAAATTATTGGAGCTTTCCTTTTATACCCAATTAACAACCTGCCAAAAGACACGGGCTGGGCTAAAAGGTCCGAAATAAAATAAAACCGACGCTCAGGGGAAAATATCGATCGAAATCTCGGCCGATATCGGTCATGGTCGGGGCCAAGATTCTGTCTTCGAACTTCGATTCTTCAGCGTCTTGGGATCTCGGTCAATCATACATAAATCTCGGTCGAGATGCCGACTGAGATGCTTCGACAGGAACTTGAGTCATGGGCCGAGATGATGCTATCTCAACCGAGATGACTTCCCACAGTCGAGATCTTGTCCTGCAGTGCTGATCTCGGTCGAGATCAGTGACCAACATTGCTTCAAATCCGTCTCTTGTGTTTCTAGCTCAACTCCTTCGCCTTTCCTTCGCTCGTATGGTCGCCATTATGCATCCACTATGAGGCTTGATCCTCAAATGCATTGTTTTAGCTCTGAAATGCGTCAAATCACCTATAATGATACCAAAAGCGTGTGTAGATATCTATACTTGCAAAGTAGAACTAAACAAGCATAAAGGGCACAAACTAAGGCTAAAACATGCATGCGGAATGGGAAAATCTACCTAAATGCATATCTAAACTAGGTCGATAAATCATGTTATCACTATTCATCAGAAACTCATATTTACAAGGGAAGGAGAGGGAAGAGAGATTGATCCTTAGCACTGGTGGCTCCATCTTTTGGCTAAGGGGGGTATTGTCCTTATCCTAGCTCATGGCCTTCTTTCTTGCTCGAATGAGAGGGGGATCAAGAGGATGTTAAAGCAGGGTGTTAGAAGATGTCCAGATTGAAGATATATGTTGTTGTTAGACGAGCTTGGAAGATAACTAGGAAGGAGGTAAGCATACATACTGTACCACTTGCTTGCCAAGACGTTGGGGAGGATGTTGGTGTCGTTAATGCCTCTACGTGAACACCGGCGTCTGTGGAGAAGGGAAGCAACCTCATGTGCCTTGGTGAAGTGGCTCCAATAGCAGTCTCTTGCGGCTGTTATTATGTGTACTACTTGATGTTGCTTCTATGCTCAAGAATAGGGTAGCGGGGAGGAGCTGCACTATAGAGGCTCGAGTTCCTGGTGTGGAGGAGGAGATGTCTTGCTTGTTGTTGTTGTGAGAAAAGGAGTTGGGCAAGGGTTGCTGTGTTTATACTTGTTCAGGGAAGCGAAGAATACATGGCCCCGTGAAGGATGGTGTTGTATGCTCGGAGGAAGGATGCCCGGCCTGCTGCTACTTGTGGAGTTGGGTGTTGTACAAAGATGAAGAACTGAAGAAGGAAGGCGGCCGAGAGGAACGAAGAAGAAGAGTAGGATGTTCAGAGGGGAGTGGAAAAGAAAGGAAGAAGGAGAGCGGAGAAAGGGAGTAAGGGGTAGTAGGAGGTGAAGACCGAAGGAGGAAGGCGATAGCTACGGTCCTCCCTTTGTCGTGGTTTCCTGGTGCACATCGATGCCAACTATCCTTTTACAGTTACAATGTCGTACAAGGTCGTTACTCTCTGCAAAGTTGTGGATAAGGAGGAGCAACAAAACAGGTCGGGATGGGCTGTTTGGTGATGATGCCACAAGGCACTGTTGGATAAGGGTAAACGGGCTTGTGTAAAAGAATAAGGCTAGGCCCAATTACTGGTAGTCATACGCGTATGACGCAATGGTGACCGGACTTGGCTTCAAGTTGGGCCAAGTAGAGATAGGATAAGATTAGGCCCAAATGTGTATTAGTAAGGTACACGGTCCAATAGGGTTGTTTTAGAAATTAAACCGGTTACAACCGGTTGTTCGATTAATTTGATAACGCCATTCGAGATTCCGGAAAAAATAAAAAAATTTGGGTATTACACACTCACGGTCTCACCCGCATCCAATTCATCCGTATTCAACAAATGAAGCGGGTGGATCAGGTGTGATTTCGGGTTCTCTACACTTTATTAATGAATTTGTAAAAAATCAAATGTTTGACTAAAAATAAAGATCATAATTGAATCCACTTAAAAATAACATAAAAACAACATTATAATCAAACAAGATCCAAAATAAACATATTATAACGAATTAATTATCAGGACCAAAATATATAGAAAAGAAAATAAATTAAGAAAAAATATAGGGTTTGCTTTAATATAATTTATATTGTAATGAAATAAAGGTAAAAAGTTTAGAATATAAAAAGTACAATTATTATAATATATATATATATATATACTTTTAGGCGGGTGAATACAAGCCGGATAGATGGGTAGATGAGACATTAACGCGAATCCTATTCAATCCACTATGTGCTTTTACATGTTTTTTTCACCCTTTTTCGTTGAATTAGATAGTCGAGTACCCGTCAAATATGGATTAAGTTATCATCCCAACTTCAATAGAATTTTTGATTAGAAAAATGCATGAGAAATCACTTGGTAGTGTCCTGATGCCATTCGAGTAAGTTTGTTGATACGGAATTATAACCTAGTTAGTATGTCAATGTGCCCATTTGGGAGCAAGCTTATGGAAGCTTATTGGTGCTGAAGGAGCTTAAAGTAGATGAAAAATGACACTTTTCCCTGATGAGTGGCAGTGGTAGATGAAGCTAGCTGAATGGAGATGATGGTAGATGAAGGTAGATGAAATTTTGCCAAATCCATAAGCTGCTCAGGGCAACGGTATGGAAGCTGAAGCTAGATGAAAGTGAAATTCGGATAACCATAGCCTCAATTTCACGTGTTGGTTCCCGATTTTCATTGGCCCTTTTTTCACTTCTCTTCGATACTCAGGTATGAATTTCGTCGCCTATTCTTCTCTTCCCTCATACCTCTACCCTTCGTCGATACTCGACTTTTAATCGTCGATACAACCTTGCTCTTGCCATAATCACGATTTTCATTGGTGTAAGAGCCTTAGTCTTTTGGACCGAGTTTACCTTAGCCGAGATTTGTCTTAGGCCGAGATGTGATCTTTTCCGCCCCCGCGGGCTTGTGTGCCGCCCCAGCGGGTTTCCACCCCTCCGGCTCAGGGAACCGCCCCGCGGTTTTTTTGCGGCTGCAGCCGACTTTGTTGACCCTTGACCCGTGCTTTACTCTTTCCTCTTCTTATTCCTTCCTTTGGCTGATGAGCAAGGGTTTCTTCACTTCTTTCCAGCCTTCTTACGTCTTTCTTGCTTCTCCCTTGCTTCTTCTTGATCTTGTGTTGATTTCTCTTTGAGTTGGAAGAGAATTGATGTGAGTTGATGATGTTGATGATGGTTGTTGTTGTTGCTGAGCTTGGAAGCCAGTTGTTGTGTGTGTTGATCCTCTTTGCAGCTTAAGACCACAAGTGTTGTAAGTGATCTTGCCTTCTTCCTTCTTTCTTCTTCCTTGATTCCATCTTCCTTAGCTTAGGATTAGATGTATGAATGTGTTTTGATGTTGGTTTATGTATGTATATGTATGTGCTTGGTTTTGGATGAGAGAAGACGTGGTTTGATCACGAGAAGAGCCGAAGAGGAATCGCGAGATCGCCTTCTACACTGTCGCCGCCCCCGCGGTCCAGCGTAGCCGCCCCTGCGGGACCATTGACTCCGCACCCGCGCCCGGAAGTTGTCGCCCCGCGGCAACGGTCTCAGCGTCAGCGCCGCGATCTTCCGCGCCTGCGCTTGCCAGCGGCCACGGTCACCGCGGCCGAGTGCTTCTGCGCCTGCGGTGAGCCTTGTTCCGCCCCTGTGTCCCTTTGTCACGCAGGTGCGTCTTGTCCCGGATCTACCAAGAGTTGGGTAGATCCTTTCCTTTCCTAGAATGAGCGGTAGTAGCATGCTAGGTACGTGTATGATGAGTATGATATCGTGATATGCCGGTTAGGGCTTTGAGGTTTATGAGTTAGGATACGATCCTTATGGATCCCTTGGGTCTAGGTGTGACCCTTGTGATGGATACGAGTTTGATATATGTTGTTATGCCTTGTTTAGGCAGTGTTGATCTCCAGGTTTTGAGCTGATCATACGTGAGAGTACTTCGAGGTTGAGGTAAGTCCATGGGACTTACTTAGCTACCATCCTTATATTGGATGTGTGCATGAGTGGTGTGTGTGTTATCTGCTTTATAGCATGAGTTACGATGATTACCGACCTATGGTATAGTGATTGCCCATTGTAGGGCCTGACAACTGTCCCTTTCATCCCTTTGGAGTCTGGGCAGTTCTCTGTGGTTGGGTCAGACTTGGTACACGGTTGGCCACTCCCCATTCCCTCAGGGTACACGGGTGGGTGTGACCAGGGGCCACTCCAGCTACCATGAGCACCCAGAGGCAAGGGTTATATTTCTCGTGTCACACACAAACACACACAGACACACACACACACATATATATATATATATATATATATATATATATATATATATATATATATATATATATATATATATATATATATATATATATACGTTTGAGTGATTGGACCTTATAAAGATAATAAACCGGGTAAATGTGTAAAAGCATGATGATGTGTTATTATTTCTTGTGGTGTGATTGTGCTTATGCTTATCATCTATATGTATGTGTATGGTTAGCTAACGGTTTTATACCGTGTTGTAGATCCTTTGCAGGTTAGGAGAGCTGCAGAGTGATCTAGAGTGGGTGATCCGTTGAGGGCTCCGTACACTGGGTCGATATCGGGGATATGGGATATTTCATATGTACAGTTTATGTTTTATTTGTACTCATCGGTACTTATGTATTACCTTTTGATATATGTATATATATCAGTTTGATGTTTTGTATTTAATCTATCCGTGCCTTGTTGTAAGATTTAGTGAACTTATTGTCAGGCTAGGGTCAGGATCCATTGTGAGATCCTAGCCCAGTAGCACCTCGAGTCCTACGGATTTGGGGTGTTACAAAGTTGGTATCAGAGCCCAGGTTGACAACAATGGCACTAGTAATCTGCAATAAAGGTCGAATAGATAAATAAACAGAACCCGAAAGGGATCTGACTTTTCAAAAGGTTTTGATTTTTAAATGAGTACAAATGTTTTAGCATAGTGTGTACGTGAGCCATCGCCCCTCTAAAGATCTCGACAGTATATATATATATATATATATATATATATATATATATATATATATATATATATATATATATATATATATATATATATATATATATATATATATATATATATATTATGCTGTGATTGATTTGATATATATCTATACATACGGCATATATATAGCCTTTTGAGTCAGGTTTGCGTTCTCTGTAGATGGTTCAGACTAGAGCCTTATCTGCAGATGGACGAGGTAGGGATAGATTCCCTCTTCCTCCAGTAGAGGTAGGACAGAGTCAGATTTTCGCTGTTGATCCACCGGCAGCGGAGGAGGTTCCTAAGGTTGTTATTGAGAGTGTCGTTCCTGAAACTGGGAACGGTGCAGCCGGGAGTCAGAGATTCCAGAGAGTCCAGACAGAGAACTCGGATCATGTCTTCATGGGAGGATCAGAGTTCCGCGCGTATATCAGTCAAGTACAAGAGGCTGCCAGAGCAGTTAGACCTACCCCGGATCTGCCAGTACAGGAGGGATCATCTAGGAGATCCATGGAGTTACTCAGGTGCTAGTTGTACCGGCACATGTTGCTGAGATTCCTCAAGTTCTAGAGGAGCATAGAAGGCCTGGAAAGAGACAGCGAACTGGGCAGACCAGTGGTGCTGGTGGAGTTATTAGTTCTGAACTAAACCAGAGACGTCCAAGTTACCCCGCATCTGCACAGGTTGCAGTTACAGATCGACGATGTTATAACTGTGATGAGCTTGGACATATACGACCGGCGTGCACGAGGCCGTTGGTGACTTGCTACACTTGTGGCGGACGAGGCCACAAAGCTATAGTCTGTAGACGGGGCAGAGGTTCATCTCAGCAGGATACTGGTAGAGTTGCTGGTTCAGGGCGAGGCCAGAGCCGCCCGAGTCATCCCTCATCTGCACCAGCTACAGATAAGGGACGATAGTGTTACAATTGTGGTGGGTATGAACATATGCGGCCAGAGTGCACGAGGAAGACAGTGACTTGTTACATCTGTGGCAGACGAGGTCACAGACATATTTTTTGTAGATGGGGTGGAGTTTCGTCACAACAGAGTTCTCCTCTTGCTAGTGTAACGGGAGGAGGGCAAAGACCGCCTCTGCAGCAGCAGATTCAAGGAAAGTAGAGAGTCCTAGAGTGTCCTTCTACTCAAGGATCTGTTCCTGGGCCGAGTAGAGGCAGAGGTCATGATGGGAGTACTACCGACATCAGAGGAGCTTAGGATAGAGCTTTTGAGATGAGGAGTGCTGAGGAGCCAGTTGCACCGACTGCTACAGGTACCATTCTGATTCATGGGTTACCTTTCAGAGTTTTATTTGATACTATTGCTACGCATTCGTTTATATCTGATGCATGTGTTGAGCGTCTGAGTCTGGATACGACTGAGGGGATACCCTTTAGTATAGGGTTACCCGATGGTAGTAGGGTCAGAGGTACCCATGAGATTCGTGATTGTCCCATTTCTGTAGGGACCCGTGTGTTACTAGTTGACTTCTTTGTCATGCCATTAGAGCATGAAGAAGTCATACTAGGTATGGATTGGATGGATAGACATTCTACCGTATTAGATGTAGGTAGGAGGACTGTTACCCTCTCTACCGAGTTAGGACATATAGAGGTTTTCCGAGGTTGGGACCTTGGAAAGTCAGGTACGATTATCAGTGCGATACGGGCAGCTAGGCTGATTGCACAGGGATGTGAGGCCTTCTGGTGTTATGCCATGAAGGAAGGGGAGAGTCCAGCCTTAGAGGATATCCCAGTAGTCTACGAGTTATTGATGTATTTGTTGAGCCGTCTAGTTTGCTGCCTCAGAGGAATGTGGACTTTGGTATTGACCTAGAGCCTGGTACGAGACCTATCTCGAAGGCCCCATACAGGATGGCACCTATCGAGATTCTAGAGCTGAAGAAGCAACTTGAGGAGCTGGCTGAGAAGGGCTTTATTCGCCCTAGCGTGTCCCCATGGGGAGCACCTGTCCTCTTCGTACGGAAGAAGGACGGATCATTGAGACTTTGTATAGATTCCAGAGAGCTGAACAAGGTGACCATCAAGAACAAGTATCCATTGCCGCGTATTGATGACTTGTTAGATCAGCTTCAGGGAGAGACAGTATTTTCCAGGATTAACCTGCGCTCAAGATATCACCAGCTAAGGGTGAGAGGGCAGGATGTGCACAGGACAACATTCCGGACCAGATATGGACACTATGAGTTTGTAGTGATGTCATTTGGGCTTACGAATTCCCCAACAGTTATTATGGAGTTGATGAACAGTATCTTCATCGACTTCCTGGATCAGTTTGTGGTGGTCTTTATAGATGACATTTTGGTGTACTCTCGCAGCAGAGAGGAGCATGCAGGGCAGGTGAGGACTGTGCTACAGGTTCTACGGGATAGAGAACTTGATGCTAAGTTCTCTAAGTGTGAGTTATGGATGCCAGAGGTAGCATCCTGGGTTATGTGGTATCAGTTGAAGGAATCAAGGTGGATCCGACCAAGATTGAGGCAGTAGCAGCTTGGACTACACCGACGAACGTCAAGGAAGTACGAAGCTTCCTTGGCCTAGCCGGTTATTACAGACGCTTTGTGGAGAGATTTTCTATGATTGCCCGTCCACTGACGGGTTCGCTGAGGAAGACTACCAGATTTGTATGGTCTGATCAGTGTATGCAGAGTTTTGAGGAGCTGAAGAGACGTCTGACTTCTGCTCCTATTTTGGCACAGCTAGAGGGTACAAAGGATTTTGTGGTTTACAGTGATGCATCCAAGCCAGGCTTGGGATGTGTGTTAATGCAGAGAGGCAGAGTGATTGCATATGCGTCTAGACAGCTGAAGACGTATGAGGAGAACTACCCGACTTATGATCTGGAGTTGGCAGCGGTAGTTCATGCACTGAAGATTTGGAGACATTACCTGTATGGTGCTACATGTCAGATCTTCACAGACCATAAGAGTCTGAAGTACATTTCCACGCAGCGGATATTGAATAACCGCCAGCGTAGGTGGCTCGAGCTGATCAAGGATTTTTATCTGGAGATTCTGTACCATCCAGGGAAGGCGAACGTTGTCGCCGACGCCCTGAGTAGGAAGACGCCTCAAGTGCAGGCGATTGCGAGGCTGATAGTTCAACATCAGTTGCAGAGGGATCTGATCTGGTTAGTTTTGGACATCTAGTTTCCTGATGTGATGCCCGGCTGAGTACTTTAGAGGTTCTACCTGATCTGTTGAGTGAGATCCAAGAGAAGCAGGAGACCTGCCCGACCTTGATGAGGATCATAGAGAGGATGTCTCGGGATGAGGCACCACAGTTCCTGCTAGGAGCAGATGGAGTATTGAGGCGCCGCGGTCGCGTCTGTGTACCCGCTGATGCGGATCTACGCCAGAGGATTTTATAGGAGGCTCACTGTACACCTTACTTTGTACATCTAGGTACGAGTAAGATGTATCAGGATTTGAGACGTTCCTATTGGTGGGGAGGGCTGAAGCCCGATGTGGCCAGATTTGTGTCACAGTGTGCAACCTGCCAACAAGTCAAGATAGAGCATTGCAGACCTGGAGGCGAACTCCATCCACTTCCTGTTCCACAGAGGAAGTGGGAGGACGTCACCATGGACTTTGTGACTGGGCTGAGACTGAGCCGGAGTTTTGATGCTATCTGGGTTATAGTAGACAGATTAACGAAGACGGCACGTTTCATTCCTATTCGGGAGACGTGGCCGGTATGTAGATTAGCTGAGGAGTACACTAGGCAGATAGTGAGACTCCATGGTGTACCGAGGACGATCGTCTTAGACAGAGATGGGCGATTTACCTCGAGGTTCTGGCAGCAGATTCAGACTGCCCTGGGGACGAGTTTACACTTTACTACTGTGTTTCATCCTCAGACAGATGATCAGACAGAGAGGACCATTCAGACCTTGGAAGATATGCTGCGAGCTTGTGTGTTGGACTAGGGACATGTGTGGACGGAACACCTCCCACTAGTTGAGTTTTCATACAACAACTGTTGGCATGCATCTATTGAGATGGCCCATATGAGGCACTGTATGTGTAGAGATGTCGTACACCGTTATGCTGGGATGAGCCTAGTACCGCTAGTGGTTTGACACCTTATCAGATTCAGGATGATGTGGCTCGAGTAGCACTGATTAGAGAAAGGATGTTGACTGCTCAGAGCCGTCAGAAGTCTTACGCTGATAGGAGGCGTAGACCTCTAGAGTTCAGAGTGGGAGCCCGTGTGTGGTTGAGAGTGTCTCCGACACGAGGTGTAAGACGCTTTGGCATTAAGGGGAAGTTAAGTCCCCGATATGTCGGACAGTTCGAGATTCTGGATCGGGTTGGGAGCACAACATATAGATTGGCTTTGCCTCCGAGATTAGAGGGTGTTCACCCTGTGTTTCACGTGTCTCAGCTGAGGGAGTATATACCAAATCCGAGACATATTGTGAGTTATGATGAATTGGTGGTTGAGCCGGACCACACCTTTGTTGAGCATCCGAATGCAGTCCTAGAACGAGGTATGAGACGCCTGCGTTCGAAGGACATTCCTATGTTAAGGATACAGTGGTCGAGACGAGGACCTGATGAGGCTACATGGGAGACTGAGGATTGTATCCAAAGGAACTATCCAGAGTTCTATGCCGAGTTAGATGCACCAGTAGGATCACCGAGTGGATCTTAGTACTACCTTGGTGAGTGTTATGCTTATGTGGTTATATGACATGATGTGTTTATTTTCGTGCTAGCTATGATGTGATTATGATCTTATTAGATCCTGTTGTGCTAGTGCAATTGTTTATAGCTAGAGATGGCTCTTTCCTCCATGTTATTGTGATACGTTTAGGATTCAGCTGGAGATGGGTATTCCTCCATGCTATTTTGATGGACATAGTGTATCCGGATATGTTTTTCCTCCATGCCTTTCTGTTATGAGTATGATACGGCTAGAAATGTGATTCCTCTATGCCTTGTGATGTGTTTATGGTTTTGGCTCGAGATGGTTTTCCTCTATGCCCTGGATAGTGTTTTGTTGTTGGAGTTGATGGTTTCCTCCATGCTTATGTTTGAGGTTATAGAGAGAGTTGTACCTCAGCTGGTGAGTCCGAGTGGTTTGAGGATTTTACAAGTTTCGGGATGAAACTTGTTTTTAAGAGGGTGAGGTGTAAGAGCCTTAGTCTTTTGGACCGAGTTTACCTTAGCCGAGATTTGACTTAGGCCGAGATGTGATCTTTTCCGCCCCTGCGGGCTTGTGTGCCGCCTCAGCGGGTTTCTGCCCCGCGGCTCAGGGAACCGCCCCCGCGATTTCTTGCGGCTGTTGCCGACTTTGTTGACTCTTGACCCGTGCTTTACTTTTTCCTCTTCTTATTCCTTCCCTTGGCTGATGAGCAAGGGTTTCTTCACTCCTTTCCAGCCTTCTTACGTCCTTCTTGCTTCTCCCTTGCTTCTTCTTGATCTTGTGTTGATTTCTCTTTGAGTTGGAAGAGAATTGATGTGAGATGATGATGTTGATGATGGTTGTTGTTGTTGCTGAGCTTGGAAGCCAGCTGTTGTGTGTGTTGATCCTCTTTGCAGCCTAGGACCACAAGTGTGGTAAGTGATCTTTCCTTCTTCCTTCTTTCTTCTTCCTTGATTCCATCTTCCTCAGCTTAGGATAAGATGTATGGATGTGTTTTGATGTTGGTTTATGTATGTATATGTATGTGCTTGGTTTTGGATGAGAGAAAACGTGGTTTGATCACGAGAAGAACCGAAGAGGAATCGCGAGATCGCCTTCTGCACTGTCGCCGCCCCCGCGGTCCAACGTAGCCGCCCCTGCGGGACCATTGACTCCGCACCCGCGCCCGGAAGTTGTCGCCCCGCGGCAACGGTCTCAGCGTTAGCGCCGCGTTCTTCCGTGCTTGCGCTTGCCAGCTGCCACGGTCACCGCGGCCGAGTGCTTCTGCGCCTGCGGTGAGCCTTGTTCCGCCCCTGTGTCCCTTTGTCACGCAGGTGCGTCTTGTCCCGGATCTACCAAGAGTTGGGTAGATCCTTTCCTTTCCTAGAATGAGCGGTAGTAGCATGCTAGGTACGTGTATGATGAGTATGATATCGTGACATGCCGGTTAGGGCTTTGAGGTTTATGAGTTAGGATACGATCCTTATGGATCCCTTGGGTCTAGGTGTGACCCTTGTGATGGATACGAGTTTGATATATGTTGTTATGCCTTGTTTAGGCAGTGTTGATCTCCAGGTTTTGAGCTGATCATACGTGAGAGTACTTCGAGGTTGAGGTAAGTCCATGGGACTTACTTAGCTACCATCCTTATATTGGATGTGTGCATGAGTGGTGTGTGTGTTATCTGCTTTATAGCATGAGTTACGATGATTACCGACCTATGGTATAGTGATTGCCCATTGTAGGGCCTGACAACTGTCCCTTTCATCCCTTTGGAGTCTGGGCAGTTCTCTGTGGTTGGGTCATACTTGGTACACGGTTGGCCACTCCCCAATCCCTCAGGGTACACGGGTGGGTGTGACCAGGGGCCACTCCAGCTGCCATGAGCACCCAGAGGCGATGGTTATATTCCTCGTGTCATATATATATATATATATATATATATATATATATATATATATATATATATATATACGTTTGAGTGATTGGACCTTATAAAGATAATAAACCGGGTAAATGTGTAAAAGCATGATGATGTGTTATTATTTTTTGTGGTGTGATTGTGCTTATGCTTATCATCTATATATATGTGTATGGTTAGCTAACGGTTTTATACCGTGTTGTAGATCCTTTGTAGGTTAGGAGAGCTGCAGAGTGATCCAGAGTGGGTGATCCGCTGAGGGCTCCGTACACTGGGTCGATATCGGGGATATGGGATATTTCATATGTACAGTTTATGTTTTATTTGTACTCAGCGGTACTTATGTATTACCTTTTGATATATGTATATATATATATCAGTTTGATGTTTTGTATTTAATCTATTTGTGCCTTGTTGTAAGATTCAGTGAACTTGTTGTCAGGCTAGGGTCAGGATCCATTGTGAGATCCTAGCCCAGTAGCACCTCGAGTCCTACGGATTTGGGGTGTTACAATTGGCCACTTCTCGTCGTCGATACTTAGGTATGAACCTTCTCTTCATCACTTATTCTTCTCTTCCCTTATACTTTTTATCTTCGTCAATACTCAGCTCGTAATCGTCGATACAACCCTGTTCTTGTTGAGTCGCTGATTTGGGCAAGCTTATGGAATTAATTTGATTTCTGTTTTCTATATGTAAGTGTTGTCAATTTAGGGTTCTTCGAATTGCTTCTTCAAATCAGACATTTAGGGAGCATCACTTTAGTAGGAATTGAACACTAGTTCAAGTCAATTTAGGGTTCTTCAATCATGAACTAAAACCTAGGGAATAATCGAACACTAGGTCGAAGCATATTCACATAGATCATCCGATAAGGAAAACTGCAGGGCTGATAATGAAACTGAATTTTTTCAACATAAGTAGTTTATGTTCAATAACAAGTTTTTACTGTCGTTGCTAGTTTTCTGTAATATGTATCCACTCAATTAAACAATATTATCAATTGCTTCAGGGCTGATAATGGAAGGAAACATGTCTTTACCTTGAATATTTTTCTTCCCAAGATAAGGTAGAAGCTAATATGTTTAGTTTAGAAATCGGTGAATTTACCTTCAACAGACTGAAATTGTGGAGCTAGAGGGGAGAAAAGGTCTATAGGATAGGGTGAGTGATAGTGTTTTTTATTGGTTCTCCAGGATATGCTCTACGTAGGGATATATCCCACATGGCATTCTATTCTGCACCCTTACGGGTTAGGCTTCTCGATAAATGCTTAGTTGTGGTAGGCGATTTTAACTAAAGAACATGTGACTTGGAGATTTGTTATTGTAATTAACTCTAAAGTTTGGGGTTATTTTTACACTTTCACATCTATATATTTACCAGTATTTTTTTTTCATTGAAAATAACTTAATTAGACAATATTTAAAGTCATGTAAGTGAGTTGAAAATCAACTATCTTCCTCCATGAGATTTAAAAATTTTCATCGTCTTGTTCCGTTGGAAAAGCTATTAAGATTGAAAATTTTCATCTTCCTATAAAAATTACCCACTTTATTATTGGAATACATCAGATGGTAAAAGTATACGAAGTTGCAGCACGCTTTGTGAGATTTCCTACTATAAAGAAGAAAGTGTTTATATTATATAACGAATGGACAAATCAATGTTCCAAAATCAAAAATTATTATCCAAAATTTCTCTCCCCCGAAAGTCAAATTCCGTCCAAACAAAACTAATTCTCAAGAAATCGACAAGTATTAGGGATTTACCAACCAACAAAGTTATTATCTAGTGACATGATATTCAAAATTTTGGACAAATTTTTCATAAAGCAATTTGTGTGCCTAAGCTTCTTTCCCCCTACCGACGTTGTTTTTTTTATACAACAAATAACAAATCAAACATTAAAAGAGTTTCTTTTAATGATTACCAAATTTTTCATAAAGCAGTTTTTTTATACCGACGTTGTTTTTATATACAACAATTTGTGTGTCGTCTAATACATCGAACCGTTTTTCTTTATCAAAAAAATAACTATCAAAAATAATAATCTCATTTTTTTAGTCTGTAATTGTACCTTCTACGTCCACGTCGTCTTTAGGTACACACGAGAATCATATTTCAAGTTTTTATTCACCTATATATATTGACGTTCTTTTAATGATTTAGCAATGAGTATCATTTTTCTATATCCAAACAAAGCACACGAAACAAAACACAAGAACACAACCATGAAAGAAAACACTTGTACCATCTTCAACATGGACGATGATTCATCTGACGAGATTAATGAGCGTCGCCAAATGGTTCAAGTGATAAACGAATTCGAGGTGAATCCTTTACAAGAAGAAAGTAGAGAGATTGTCAACAGTTATAGTACATCGCATTCGTCTTCTTCTCCTTTCTTAGGCTTGTGGCCTCAAAGTTTTAGGTCAGTTGCCCTTATTTTATATATGGTCTCTTAGACCCTATGTAACGGACGGTTGGGGCTCCTAAGCCCCTTCATCACTTCATGTCATTAAATTGATTACATGGCGGAGTGAGGAGCATAGGATCCTCGGGGTCGACGTCAATATTGGCGTCGACTCCAAATTCCTTTTCATTTTTTTTCTTCTCATTTTTTGTTAAACTATAGCAACGTTGTTTTGGCAATGTTAGATCTGATAGATGCGCCGCATGGCGCGCCCTTACTAAGCAAACGAAAATGCGTCATGTGACATGGGGTTTAAATTTAATTTAAAACCCTATTCCCAAGTTCAATATTAATAAAAATAAAATATTGTTTTTGAATAGATTTTACTTTTATCTATACAATGACACCCATTATCATATATTTGAAGAAAAATAAAAATTGGCTTCTTTAAAAGACATTAAGGTTATACATGCAAAAAAAAACTTTAGTGGTTTTTAAAAAAGTTTTTACATAAAATCAAGTTATCGATGTAATGACGTATGAGTTTTCTAGATTTTTCTTAAAAAAATTATCTAAAACTGCGGGTTTTTCTTATTATGTTGTTTCTTTTTGAATTTTTCGTGTTGAATGTGATTTAATTGGTATTGTTTATTTCGTTCTTTTTTTTTTGCATTTTATCAATTTAGGGTTAATGTTCGTTTATAATATTTACATTATTATTAATAATAAAATATTATATGAACAAACAATTCTTAGTTTAGATTTAAAAAAGTGAAAATAGGAGCTTGATATACTTTGTTGTTGTTGAAAATAGGAGCTTGATACATTTTTAATTAAAATGTTCACGTGACTTGGTTATTTACCTTATTCAATTTGTCAAAGTATAGGTATATTGTGTTTAGATTAAGTTTCGTTCGTTCTAGTGGAATGACGACTCGTAGTACAAACTAGTGTAAACTAAAATAATTGCATCTTGTCAACATTTAGATTACGATCTCAAGATAAATTTTGTTATATTATTTTATCATTTTAATTTCACGGTTTAGGATTTAGGTTGCACATCAAAACACGTATTTGAGATAGTAAGACACATAAAAAAACAAACAACATGTAGTATGTCATGCATTTGATGGTCACGATTTGACATTTTAGATGTATTTAAAATTTTTACAAGGTTTTATCTTTAGAAAAATCGAAAATCAAATTAGTATAGGTAAGCATTAGCGTAATTTACATTATATAACTATCAAATAAACATTTAAACTTGAAACTACAATAAAAGTCTAATATAAATACAATTTATTTATTTATATATGCCCAACGGGATCCTCATCGGATTCCCAACGGGATCCCATCGATTTTCCCAGCGATTCGGGTACGAATCGGGGAGCGAGGAGAATACCCTTATCTTCATCTCATCCCCATCCCAAGCGGGACTCAAAATTTTTTGGATCCCTGTACCCATGACGGGTAATACTCATGACTTTCGGAAAATCTCCATCCCATTTACACCCCTAATGTCAATTGTAAGCAAAATATATCTCCTTTTCCATTGTGCTTGTTCAAAGAGACAACAGACTCTTTTACCCTAGCTGCATCGCCGATCTATGACAATCCTCTTCAATCCAACATAACTTCCTTCTTCAACGACCATAATAAAGAGATCAATGATCCTTTTCTTACCACTTCCATTCAACAATTTACAAAGGAAAATTGTTAAGATTATAAGCCGTCAAAGAGGTTCGAACTCGTGATCATTTGGAAGAACCGGGTCTGAACTTGGTTTACGTTATAAGAGTAAACCGGTTTCATTTATAAGCGTTGGTTCATTAAATCAGACGACACCGTTTTGATGTTGACCTACACTATAAAAGGTTAGAGCTTCCTTAACCCTAGCCGGCCAAGTCTTAGAGCTTCTCTCTCTTCCGTCTCTTCTTCTTCTTTGCCGCTCTCTGGTTCAAACCCTAGATCTTGACTGTGAGCGAAGAGTTTCATCTCCTCCCGAGATCTAAGCTTCATCTGAGAGTTTTCACCAACAGATAGTGAGATCGAGCGCTGATTCCTTCTACAGTTCTTAGCTTGAAAGCATCTTGTGTCGACAGACAGATTTGTATTTTGTTCTTGTTTTAGATGTTCTTTCTACTCTCTCTATTCTTTGTTCTTGGTTTTACTCTTAACGTTCTGTATCTGTAACTCTTGTCTGGATTTGGCTCATTCTCTAGTGGATTGGATCATATCTGAGATCCCGGGGACGTAGGACTTGTTCCGAACCTCGTAAACAAATGTTCTTGTTGTTTGATGCTTTGTGTTTGACTAAACAGTCGCTCTAGACTGATTTCTCGTCTTATACTTTAAAGATTTGTTTAACCAGTTTTTACAAATTGGTATCAGAGCTTTGTCTTCGTGTTTTCTCCCTAAAAATCTTGTGTTTTGCTTGACTCTTTCTTGAACATAGGTCGGCGTTAACCGTGTGTCCATTGACCGGAGGTTCGAAACGTTTGCGATCTTCTAAGCTTCAAAGAGTTAGATAAACCTAGATTGATAGGGTTTCTTGTCTTTATCTTCCGCTGCTATGTTTTGTGTGTGTTTCAGATCTTAAGAGTAGCTACGCTTCATATAGAAGCTAGTTGCCTTGATCTTTACTGCTGGCTCTTTAAGTCTCTTGTCCTCACTTATTTTTGACCTCATTTCCTTTGGAGATCACCAATCCATCGATTGAATCTCCAAGAAAATCAACAGATTCCAAGAGTGCTTGCAAGATTTGATTCTTGCCGCTCTTCTGGAGACTGTTGAGTAATCTTGAGATTAGATCTGGTATACAGTGTTTCCAGAATAGTTGTCAAGGCTTGTTAAGTGATTGTGACGAGTAAAATGACTGATACAGCTAAAATTAAACCTTTTGATGGCAATACTGACTTTGCTATGTGGCAGGTCAAAATGAAAGCTATCTTAATAAGGAAAAAATGTCGGAAAGCCATTACTCAAGAGTTTCCAGAAAATACAAAGGAGGGGGAAAAGGAAGAGCGGGATCAGATAGCTCACTCTGAGATTATGTTGAGATTGACTGATGAAATAGGACGACAAGTCCTAACTCAGGTTACAGCTAAAACTCTCTGGAATACTTTGGAATCTTTGTTTCTTGTAAAAAGCATGCCTAGTAGAATATCATTGTTGTGCAGATTATTTCATTTTAAAATGGACATCAATATGAGCTTAAATGATAATCTAGATGCTTTTCTTAGGATGACACTTGACTTAGAACGTTGTAGTGATAAAATTGATGATATACATCAAGCTGTTATAATCTTGAATTCTTTACCTACTCAGTTTAACAATTTTAAAGATGTTATACAATATGGTCATCAAGATTTAACTAAGAAAAAACTACTAGAAGCTATTTTACAGAAAAATAAAGAAATAAAAATTTTCAAAGTTAAAACTAATCCCAGAGAACCTAAAAATAAGATCATGTATGCTAAAAATAAATACCAGGATAAAAATAAAAGTAATCAGAATACCTTTAAAGCTAAAATTAAAAACTTAGAAAGTTTTGTTCATAGGAACAAAGATAATGTTTCTAAAAATGACAAAGAAAGAATTATTACATGTTATTATTGTGATAAAAAGGAACACAAAACCCCACAATGCAGGAAAAAGAAAGTGATGAAGCAAATAAACCAAATAAAAATGCTACCTCTGCCTTGTGTGAAAATGTGTCTTACTGTAATAATGAACTCTTGCTTTGTTCTGATATGTTCTATGCTTCATGTGATTCTGATTCAAATGCTTGGATTCTTGATTTTGGATGTACAATGCATGCAACTCCACATGAATGCCATTTTGATTCTTTACATAAAAATGATGAAGGAGAAGTAAGATTAAGAGATTATACTTCTCTTGCTATAAAAGGCATATGTACTGTTCCTTTTAGAATGCATGATAATAAAGTTAGGACTATACAAAATGTTAGATGGATTCCAGAACTTAGAAAAAATCTGTTATCTGAAAGCATGTTTGATGATTTAAACTATGACATTAATACTCATTCTGGAATTAGATATATAACTAGAAATGAAAAGGTTCTAGTTAAAGGCACTAAAAAGAATGGCCTTTATCATGTGATTGGAACTCCTGAGTTAAATAATATTAACTCATCTACTTGCCTTACAAATGAACAAACTCTAAACTGGCATTCTAGATTAGGACATATAGGCAATAAAGGCCTCTACTATCTTTTTAAAACTGGTATTTTAACCAGTAAACCTAGTGATCTTAAGTCATGTGAAACTTGCATACTACGTAAAGCCACTAGGAATATTTTTAATAAATCTGAGTTTAAATCTAATGAACCCTTAGAGTATGTACATTCTGACTTATGGGGTCCTGCTCAGATTGAAACAACCGGGGGTAGAAGATATTTTCTGTCCATAATAGATCACTTTTCCAGACAAGTTTGGGTGTATATTCTTAGAAATAAAAGTGATGCCTTTGAAAACTTTAAAAACTGGAAAATTACAATAGAAGGTCAAACAAATTATAGGTTAAAATGCCTTAGAACTGATAATGGTTTAGAGTTCTGTAATACATAATTTAAACAATTCTGTCATGAAAATGGTATTAAGAGACATTTAACTGTCCCAGGCACACCACAACATCATGGTGTTGTAGAAAGAATGAATAGAACACTTTTAGAAAAAGCTAGGTGTATGCTAATATCCTCTAGTCTAAAATAGTCTCTATGGGGTGAAGCAGTGACTACAGCTGCCTACCTCATTAATAGATCACCCTCTAGTGCTATAAGTTTTAAAACACCTCAAGAACTTTGGTCAGGAAAACCTCCTAATATTTCACATCTAAGGGTTTTTGGATGTGCTGCTTATGCTAAACAAATTGAAGGTAAACTCAATCCTAGAGCACAAAAATGTGTTATGATAGGATATCCTATAGGTGTTAAAGGATATAAACTTTTAATCCTACAACCTGGAGCTTATAAAATCACTATAAGCAGAGATGTTACCTTTGTTGAAAATGAGTTTCCTTTTAAAATTATTACTAATATCAATTCTGAGAATAATGACAGGGAGACAAATTCATCATTCTATAAATCAAGTGATGTTACAGACATCACTGAGGAAGATGATGAAAATGGATATGATGACTATAATTTCTCGAGGAGGAGTAAGATTTTGTTGAGAAATGTAGTCACTAATCCTACCTCTAGTCACTCAGATTCCTCAACAAAATCTTTACTTTCCATCTCAGGAGATCAGTCAACAACTTCACCTCCTCAATTAGGAGGGACAATAAGCAATTCTAATCCTTTAAACTCAAATTCTTCTTCTGATTCACTTACTTGGTCATCTGAACTGCCTGCTTCTGAATTGCCTGCCATTGATAATAATGATGTTGTGATAGACACTATGCCTTCTTTGTCTGATTATCAGTTGACTAGGGATAGAGAACATAGGCATAGGAAACCAGATGCAAAGTATGTGAACCTAGTTGAAGATAAAATTGATATACATAAACATGTTATAGAATATGCCTTCTTAATTGCTGAGGTGATTTCTGTTCCTACTCCTGAATTGTTTGAGCATGTTGTTAACTTTTAACACTGTAATGAATGGAAACATGCTATGAATGAGGAAATTGAATCTATGAAAGTTAATAACACCTGGACTCTTGTTCCTAAGCCCAAAAATGTTAGGCTAATTGGAAATAAATGGGTTTACAAGGTAAAAGAAAGTCAAAACTCCATTGATCCACCTAGGTTTAAAGCCATACTAGTTGCTAAAGGTTTTACCCAAAGGGAAGGGGAGGATTATAATGATATATTTGCTCTTGTGGTGAAATATAAAACTTTGAGAATGCTTATATCCATTGTTGTTGTGTTTGATTATGATATTGATCAAATGGATGTTAAGACAACCTTCTTACATGGAAATCTAGATGAAACAATATATATGAACCAACCTAAAGGTATATTGATGAAAAATTTCCTAATCGTGTATGTTTGCTGAATAAATCTATATATGGTTTAAAGCAGTCACCTAGAAAGTGGAATAAAATATGTGATTCATGTATGAAAGCTCTTGGCTTTACTCAGTGTTCTTATGATTCTTGCTTATACTTCAAGTTCATTAAAACTGAATGTCCTCTCTATGTTCTGTTATATGTTGATGATATCTTGTTAATTAGCAAATCTAAGAGTAACATCAGAGACATTAGACTTCTCTGAAATCTACTTCTGATATGAAAGATCTTGGTCCGGCACAGAAAATCCTTGGAATTACTATTGTTAGAAATAGAAATAAGAGGAAAATTTGGTTATCTCAGCATGATTATATTTTAAAAGTGCTGGACAGGTTAATATGAAATCTGTTAAATCTACTTCTATACCTCTTGGTGCTCATCTTGATTTGACTAAGACTTCTCATCTTTCTTCTCAAGAATGTAAAGATATGAAATATATACCCTATGATGTTGTTGTAGGTTCTGTGATGTATATTATGGTTTGTACAAGGCCAGACTTAGCCTTTGTTGTTAGTGTTTTAAGTAGATATATGTCTAATCCCTCTTATAAACACTGATCAACTATGAAGTTTTTGTTAAGATACTTATCTGGTACTTCTTCTCTTGCCTTAGAGTATGCTCACTGTGATTCTAATGATCTTGTGGGTTATGGTTACTCAGATTATGCAAGCAATAAAGATACTAGAAAATCTACTACTGCTTATGTTTATACTTGGTATGGAAATTGTATTTCCTGGAAATCACAACAACAATCTATTGTTGCTCTCTCCTCGACAGAAGCTGAGTACATTGCTGTCACAGAAGCAGCAAAAGAAGCCATGTGGCAGATTCTAACTGAAATTCTTAATCAATCTTATACTGTTTCTATATATACTAATAGTCAAAGTGCTTTGTTCTTATGTAAAGACCCTGTCTATCATGAAAGAACTGAACACATTGATGTTAGGTATCATTATATCCGACAAAAGATTGATAAGAAAGAGTTAATGATTGAAAAGATAAAAGGAGAAGAAAATCCTACTGATTTTGGTACAAAAATTGTAACTAATGAAAAGTTTGTCTTTTGCAGGGACTCACTTCATTTGTCTGAAATCACTTAGCAGATGAACGCTGGATCGATGATGAAAATATGAAGTCCAAATCTACTGAACTGAATGAGCCAGAACTACAAGAGTTAGGAGGGTGAATCGTTAAGATTATAAGCCGTCAAAGAGGTTCGAACTCGTGATCATTTGGAAGAACCGGGTCTGAACTTGGTTTACGTTATAAGAGTAAACCGGTTTCATTTATAAGCGTTGGTTCATTAAATCAGACGACACCGTTTTGATGTTGACCTACACTATAAAAGGTTAGAGCTTCCTTAAACCCTAGCCGGCCAAGTCTTAGAGCTTCTCTCTCTTCCGTCTCTTCTTCTTCTTTGCCGCTCTCTGGTTCAAACCCTAGATCTTGACTGTGAGCGAAGAGCTTCATCTCCTCCCGAGATCTAAGCTTCATTTGAGAGTTTTCACCAACAGATAGTGAGATCGAGCGCTGATTCCTTCTACAGTTCTTAGCTTGAAAGCATCTTGTGTCGACAGACAGATTTGTATTCTGTTCTTGTTTTAGATGTTCTTTCTACTCTCTCTATTCTTTGTTCTTGGTTTTACTCTTAACGTTCTGTATCTATTACTCTTGTCTGGATTAGGCTCATTCTCTAGTGGATTGGATCATATCTGAGATCCCGGGGACGTAGGACTTGTTCCGAACCTCGTAAACAAATGTTCTTGTTGTTTGATGCTTTGTGTTTGACTAAACAGTCGCTCTAGACTGATTTCTCGTCTTATACTTTAAAGATTTGTTCAAACAGTTTTTACAAAAATTCCCACACAAATAAGCCTCCCACTGTTGGTACTCATGGATGTGGTCTTTCCCTAACTATCTTCAATGGTTAGTCTAATCTCATTATATTATATGTACCGTCAGACCAACTGAGTATTACTCTTATCTTTTTCTATTTTTTCTTTTGGATAGGAGTGAATGTCTATATTGGAGTTGGATTACTATCTATGCCTTCCACAGTACCAGAAGGAGGTTGGATAGGCGTCGGATTGCTCGTCGTATTTGCTTGCATGTCTTACTACACCGGTACTCTCATAAGGAAATGCTTAGACAACAACAAACAAATCATGATATATCCGGATATAGGACAAGTTGCATTCGGAAAATATAGCCGTCTCTTATTATCTGTAAGTATCATCTGTTACATGCATGTAAATATTTGTAGATTGAAGGCTTATTCAAGTATTGTTTATATATATATATATATAATATAAATAAAGATAAAAAATAAAAAGTAAACTAACAAATAAAGAGATAACTCAAATAATATTTGGCTTAATATTCTGACACAACATAATGTAATTCCTATGAATAATTAATATATATATATATATATATATATATATATATATATACTAAACTTATGATTTTCTTGCAGGTTATATTTTATATCGAACCATATGTAAGTTATGAAAATACTCATTTGGTACATTTTATCATCGTTATCTCCTAAAACAACTCATCTTTTGTGAATGTAAGTTTTGTTTGGTTGAGTTCATCATCTTAGAAGCAGACAATCTCGGAAAACTATTTCCATACGCTTCCCTCTATCTTGGATCCCTGTACGTTAGCCCGGAACATCTACTTGGAATCACAGCAACCATAATTGTGCTTCCATCTTGCTATCTGAAAGAACTTCAGTCTATTTCATTCCTTTCTGGTAAATTTGTATCATTCTTGAATACAAATATTAATATTTAAACTTAACCAATTCATCTTACGTGTTTTCTTTTCCTGCAGCTTTTGGCGTGCTAGGATCAATCTTGATGGTAATCGCACTCGTATTAGTCGGTGCAATCGATAAGATAGGATTTGGACAAACTGGGCCTGTGATTAAGTGGAGTGGAATACCATATGCACTTGGTGTTTACGTCTATTGCTTCTCCGGTCACTCGATCATCCCGAATCTTTACCATTCGATGTCAGACAAGTCCAAGTTCAACTTAGCACTCGCAATTTGGTAACCCAAAACATATTTTATGTTCTAATTTTTGCTTTTGATGTGCTGTAAATGTGTTTTCTGTAACTAGTATGTTTTTGTTCAGCTTGGTTATCTCTACATTGATATATGCTTTTGTGGCTGTACTCGGCTTTCTTATGTTTGGCGAAGAGACTGAGTCTCAGGTTACTCTAAATCTTCCCAAGGACTCCATTGTTTCTCAAATTGCAGTGTGGATAACTGTGAGTCTACGAATATCAGCCTCCATCGTTACATATATATATTTATATATATATAAAACTGTGAGTATACTTACATTTTCTTCTTCTTTTTTCAGGTTCTTAGTCCACTGACCAAATATCCTTGTGTATACCATGCTGATGAACATTACTCATAAGTTTTGATAGCTAAAAATGTATAATGATGTACTTCTTTAACAAACTCGACAAATTCGCATTGTTGTTGATCCCACTGTCAAGGAGCCTAGAGGAGCTCCTGCCTACCAGAATTGGCGAAAACTATGGATGTGTGATCCTTCTAAGGACTACCATTGTCGCCTCTACTGTCTGTGTCGCGTTTCTTGTTTCTTTCTTCGGTAAGATGGTACTTTACGTAGTGACATAGAATTTGAGACATGGAAGCTATTTTTTTTTGGGTTCTTGATCATTTTTGATACAATGTTGTCATGATCCTATGTTTCATTCGATGAGATTATGATCGAACCAGGTTTCGTGTTTACGTAATGCAGTCTTTCACAATGCCATGCCTATGTAACTTGCGGATTGTAAGCAAACCGACACTGTTGGAGGTGCGTAAAATCTTGAATTCGATCTTGATCCTTAGTATAACAAGAAACATAAGTATGGTTCTTGTAAGATTGATTCTGATTTTGTGTGGTTAATTTGTTAATATGCAGAGAGCATTGTGTTACATTGTGGTGGTTGTTGGAGGAGTCGTAAGAATACTTGGGACTTATTCTTCTATTTACGATATCATCCAAAGTTATTGATGGCTAGTTTGGTATGGTTGCAACCTAAGGCACGAAGGAATGGGATTGAAATAAAGAATGGAATGGAGTAAATAATTGGAATAAGTCATTTCATGTAATTGGTGTATGGTATGATGTTTGAATGAAATATTTTTGAAATATGTTTTTTTTTTATTTTGTGTGAATTTAAAACGAGAAATTGTATATTTGATGCTATATCTTAATGTTTATAATTTAAATATATGCTATTTTTTAATCTACATTTAAGAAAAATAAAGACCAATTAATAACTTAAAATATAAGCATTAAATCGCCGCCAACCTAAATAAATAGGTGTATAACTTGTTTTATCAAAAAAAAAAATATAATTAAACCAATTATATTGTTTTCAAACAATTTTCATAACATAACATTTTGTCTGAAATATTTATATTATAGTTAATTATTTAAAAATATTTGTCAAAATCATGTTTTTCTATAAAATAATAATATAGTCAAATTAATTGATGGACGTTTTTTTTAGAAATTTTTTTTATTATTTTTATTTTGTGAAATTGAATAAGTGAGTATAAGTATATGTATGATGAAGTATATGTAACACCTCAAATTCTGGGAACTCGGGATGCTACGGGCTAGGACCTCACAATGGTCCCGACCTAGCTTGACAACAAGTTCACTGGATCTTACAATAAGACACAAATGTAAATAAAACAAATGAAAACTTATTACAATATTAAAGTTGTGAATGCATGACATGAGACAGCCTTTAAACGAAACTACAATATTCTAAGACGCTAAGCTATCTTACATGAATGCAAAAAGAGAAAAGAACATCTCCCGGTCTCTATGAGTACATGGACCCGGCTGACCATCCGCTCCGGATTACCTTTCAAATTTCCTATCCTACAAGAAAGTCTAACAACATAATAGTATAAACCGTTAGCTAACTATTCAAGGCATTAGAATACATACTAAAGCACGATCACATATAGATGCGGAAAGTAAACACATAAGCATGCTACACTCAAACCGTTTTATTATCTTTAATTAAGGTGATTCATTTCTATTAGTTCAACTTGTTTTGTAGCACGAGAATCTCCCGAAACTCGCCTCGGTCTCCGTATATCAATTGGAGTGGATCCGATGCACCTCACCGTATACCGGTATGGTTTGGTCGCCGAGAACCTCCCAATATCTAGGCAGATCTTGGGCAGTGATGCTACGACCCGTTTTCATACACTTGGGTCTAATAAAACGTAACGTCGTCTAATCAAGTTATAATTAGAAAACACCCAACACAGACCATTTAAGCAATACATGTTAATACAAAGAATAGCGGCTAAGTAAGTCATACGACTTACCTGAACTGATCCGATATCCAAACTCGCTAAATCACGCTCCGTACGTAAACAATCTCAATAACCTGATCAAGACGGAAGATGTCTTAACAACATAATTCTATCACAAGTGAAGCTTCTAGAACGGTTCTAGACTATCTAAGAGGCTCTTATAAAGAAAGACTAAGAAACCCTAACTTTTACAGAAATTACCAAAATGCCCCTAACTTTCCTATAATTCCGAAAAATGCCCAACACGGGTCTAAGATCCTAACTATTGTCCCACAACATCTCACAAGCCTAAAAGATCCATAACGGGTTTGAGGTATATTCAAACTTACATCCAAGGTCCAAAACTAACTTCTAAGAAAATTACGGTTTTGACCCCGAATTTTCCTTAAAATTCTAAACCGGTCAAACATGTTCCTAAACTTCCGGAAACATCTCCCTACTTATACTATACATTAAAAGATTCTAAACGAGTTCTAAAGATTCCCGAACTTTCGATTTATGAACGAAAAACCTCGAGCAAACCCTTAAACGTCACTAGGTAAACTCGCTATTTTAAGCTTGATTTAACTACGTCAAACTTTCCCCAAAAATTCCGAAGAAATTCTTATGTATACTAGGCCATGACTACAACATACATGAAGCATCAAAACTTCTAAAATCCAAAACACAATTCTACACAATCCCAAAGGTCACATTCCTAACATGCACTTTCCAAAATCCGATTTTTTTTTCCAACTTTGGAAGACCGTAACTTTTGATCCAACCGTTGGATCTTCCTAAGATTTTAACATGTCATTATCTGCTATGCCTACTACAACATATCCAAAACTCAGCCATTTAAAATAAGTGTAACATACCTAAAACGTGGTCCAAAGATGACCATTGGAACACGAGAGAGAACAGGGATTTGCAGTGGGCAGTGGAAAAGACTGCGGAAGCATAGGGTTTAAGGTTCGATTCCCATGGTTCTTGTGTGTGTGTAAAGGGTCACAAAACCCATTAACATCCAAGGCTTGCATAGGAATGAAAGAGAGGGAAGAAAGCATGTTTACCGATTTAACACGGAACGAATCACATATGGTTTCAACAACCTTTAACCTTGATGCTGCTTCTGTGCTCCTCCGACTTCCATCTCGATTCATGGACGTCGTTGCTGTTTGGATTCGAGGGGCGAGGAAGTTGCTGCTCTGACTCGAAGAAGAAGACTCTGGTTCAAATCGAAGCAGGTAAAACCGTGGTGAGAGCAGGTTCGACTAGAGGGTATCGTGAGCTGCTTATTGCGGCTTGGCTCGATTCGAAGGGAAAGGAAGTTGCTGCGGAGAAGGAAGAGGTAAGGGCGAGAACGAGAGCGTTGCGGCTTGCTTGTTAATGTTGGCTCATGGGAGGACAAGAACGAAGGTTGCTCACAAGGAGAGGAAGAACCAAAGTTTGTTGTTGTGGGGAAAGAGGGAGACGAGGGTAAGGAAAGCTCGGAGTATTGTCATTGTGGGAGGGAAGCAGGGGAGGAGAAAGACGAGGGAGTTAAGGTGATAGAGGGGAGGAGTACTGTTCTCTGTGTATAGACGAGGCAAAGAGAGGAGGGAAGTGAGGTCGGGTTTGGTTGCTAGGTGCTAGTGTAGGGTGATGCCAAAAGAAGACAGCTGGGAGGTGAGGGACCACGTGAGGATAAGGACAAGAGGGAGGGTAACGGGTTTGAGTGCCAAGGGACATGAAGGCCCAAACAAATATTTACATGGATTCCAAGGCCTACTTAGAGATAAGTGAGGTTCGAGCCTAATGGATCCAATCAAACGATTAACTCGATACAAGCGAGTCGGGTTTTCGGGAAATAAAATTTTCCGGACATTACAAAATATAAAAATGTTGTTTAAATGTAAAATGAGTTTATGTTGGAATGGATGATGCCCACTTTTAATTTACGGCATCAACTTCTTCTCTAAAGTTGGAATGAGCCATTCCATGTAATCATTCTTATTCCGATTCCAAGTCTCACCAAACACGAGATATTGGTATACATTTCGATTCCTGATCGCATGGAAATCGTAGTAAACGGCCCTGCGAGAAGGCAATGTCCTTCCGATATTATTTGCATCTTGGTCCTTGATAACTTTTTAATTATTTAGGGTTAATCCAGAGATTAATTGTCTAACTATCTCGCAGTTATGTTATGGATCGTTTCATGACTTTAATTGATGTGAAAAAAGTATGCATTGACAACAATATTAATCCATCAATATTATACACTATGTCACATATTTTTTATTATTAATATAAGAATACTTCATTTTCAATGGTTATAACTTATAAACAACGAGTAGTTATTATATACTCAATGATAGGATACGCATTATAGCAAAAACTCAAGTATGTCATTAGAAAGCGGAACGACGATAAACAATGTGTCTCTTTCGAAAAATCGACATTTAATCGACTCTTCTCCCTGTCTATAATAGGGAGAAGAGTACATGTAAGAAAAATCGAAATCAATATTGATGACGGTTTAAAAGAAAAGGCTAAACAACCAAGAAATAATAAGTTGAGCAGGAAATTAAGAGCCCTTTAGAAATAGGATAAATTGAGTTAGGAAGCATATTGATTGTCGGGACTAAACAACTAAGAAATTAAGAGCCCTTTAGAAATAAGTTGAGCAGGAAATAGGTCAATTAAAGGGTTCTTTTATACAATATTGTAATTTAAGTGTAATTTAGCGTAAATAATCTATTTTAAGGATAATTTTGTATATTTTTTTCTTGAACAAATCATGGCAAGCTTGGAGTGTCATGTACGTAAGTTGTTTTTGGAACACTGCCATATAGTAAGAAATTAAAAATAAATAAATAAATAAATTTTTTAATAAATTAAATTAAATTTTTTGAGCTCCCCAAAGAATGCTACAAATCTACAACTACACCAAGTAACACCATGCAGATGCAGTGATAAAGCTCTTTCCCATAAAAATATACAAAACTATGTATATCTTTATGGTGACAGGGACAAGTAAGCTGTCCTGCATTCTAATCCTAAATACCATTAACTTCGACACCTGATAGGTATTTAATACAAATAGTTTTATTTGACCGATATATATTTAGCGTTCATTTCGGGTGAAAAATAAAAACAGCTAAATAAAAGTAAATAAGGAAGAAATATTGAGATAAATGGGGTATAAATACACATATTTTAATCTTGGTATAAAGTGTGTAGGGTTGATTAATTAGTGGTACTAATTGTGTATGTATAAATAGGTTTTTTTAAATTTTTTTACCCTCTCCCCGCTTCCTTACTCTTCTCTCTCGCGAACGAACCCTATTGGCGATTCGAGTGGCGATTTCATACCCGATTGATCTTCTCACCAGGTTCGTCGCTGTTCTTCTTCGATTTCTTCTTCTTCGTCACATTAATTGATTCATTCTTTGATTTCTACCTGTTTTCAGTTTCTTCATTGTGTGTGTTGCTAAGGCGATTTCTGTCGATTTGGTTTGCCATTTATCCAGCGAAGAAGAACACTCACAGGTTCGTTACTCTCTGTGGTTCGCCTTCTTTCTTCTACTTTGATTTCTTCTTCTTCGTCCCATGAAGTAGTCATTGCCTGTGTTGTTACTTTTATGCTAGGTTTTTGTCGTGCTTTTTGGTTTTATGCTAGGTTTCTGCTTGTTACTTTTTCTTGTTCATTGTTTTCAGTTTCTTCATTGTCTTCTTCCTAGGTTTATGCTTTCTGGATAGTATTTTTGTTACTCTCTTCTCTTCATTGTTATGTACTTACTCTCTATTTTCCAACACTTAGTTTTGTAGTTATTCTCTTCTATCCATTAAGTGATTTATTGTCTTCATTCCATTAAGTGATTTATTGTCTCTTCATTGTTGGTGCTCGATCTTGACCTGCTGGCAGGTCGCGCATTGGGCCACATATCTAGCTACATCGGGCTTGAGCCCGCCCCACCAATAAAATCTCCTAATATCCTGGTACATCTTACTCGTGCCTGGGTGCACCGAGTAAGGTGCGGAATGTGCCCCATGCAAAATCCTCTCTCTCAACTCTTGGTCTGACGGTACACAAGTACGTCCCTGGCGTCTCAATCGCCCGTCTGCTCCCATGACAAACTGCGGCGCCTCTCCTCGGGACATCCTGTCCCGGATCCTCATCAAAATGGGACATCTCTCCTGCTTCTGCAGGATCTCTCCGGACAGGTCAGGTAGTACCTCCAACTCGGACAAACAACTGTTCGTACCCGAGAACCGGATATCCAACTCCAAACCCACCAAATCCCTCTGCAGCTGAGGCTGAACCGTAAGCCGAGCTATCACCTCCTCCCGAGGTGTCCTCCTACTCAAGACATCGGCGACTACGTTCGCCTTCCTGGGATGGTATAAAATCTCCAAGTCAAAGTCCTTAATGAGCTCCAGCCACCTCCTCTGGCGGTTATTCAACCCCCGTTGAGTGAATAGATACTTCAGACTATTATGGTCTGTGAAGATCTGGCACGTAACCTCGCACAAGTAATGTCGCCAGATCTGCAGGGCATGAATCACTGCCGCTAGCTCAAGATTCTGGGTAGGGTAATTCTCCTCGTACGGCTTCAGCTGCCGAGAAGCGTACGCAATAACCCTACCTCTTTGCATCAAAACGCACTCCAATCCTAGCTTGGAGGCGTCACTATACACTACAAAAACCTCCACGCCCTCAGGCTGGGCTAAAACAGGAGCAGAGGTCAATCTTCTCTTCAGCTCCTCGAAACTGTGCTGACAAGGCTCGGACCAAACGAATCTGGTATACTTCCTCAGCAAGGAAGTGAGCGGTCGTGCAATCACGGAGAAACCCTCAACAAAATGGAGGTAGTATCCCGCTAAGCCTAAGAAACTGCGCACTTCCTTGACCGTCCTAGGAGGCGGTCATGAGGAAACAAACTCTATCTTCGCCGGGTCAACCATGACACCCTCGGCGGAAACTATATGACCCAGAAGTGCCACCTCGGACATTTAAAACTCGCACTTAGAGAGCTTAGCGTAAAGCTCTCTATCCTGGAGGACTCAAAGCACCGTCCTCAGGTGTTCCTCATGCTCCTCTCTACTCCGGGAGTAGACTAAGATGTCGTCTATAAACACTACCACGAACTGGTCCAAGAAGTCGATGAAGATGTCATTCATCAACTTCGTGAAGACGGCGGGTGCATTCGTGAGCCCAAATGACATCACGACAACTCATAATGGCCGTGTCTCGTCCTAAATGCCGTCTTCGACACGTCCTCCTCTCTCGATTGATACACTTGAAACGCCGGGTGAACACCCTTTACTCTCGGCGGCCATGCCAGTCGGTAAAACACTTTCCCAACTTGCATTAAGATCTCAAAAAGGTCTTATGTATCGGGAACTCAACTTCTTCCTCGGGTCTTCCTTACTACAACATTTTCATTATGTTTCTTCTTTGCTTGTCTCTAACAAAGAAGATCGAACTTCCAATTACACCGTTGGCTTTGGTTCTTCTCAAACCAAACTTCGATGTTACTATTCCTCAATTCTTGTTGTAAGTTCTAAGTAATGAAGGAAGTACTTTGCTTCACACTACCTCTACTAACGAGACATGTACGCTGTAACTTTTACATCGTCTCTCGATACTCAGTCAAGACCATGTCTTGAAGAATCGCTTGTACACTTCAAACCGATCGTACCTCGAGGCAATTTCAGAACAGTTGCATCAATGAATATCCTCTTAAGTCCCGACGACTCCATTGTCCATTTTTGTCCCACTCAATACTTCATCGTCATCCGGAGTAGGTTAGCCATAGATGGTGTTACTTGGAGAATCTTCCCACAATCCGGTAATGATCAGCCCATCCAAGAAACTTGCAACTTCTTCCACATCCTTTGGGGTTGTCATCCCGAGACAACTGGTCATACAACTTCTCTCTTCTTCGAGAGTAGACCAGAGTGTCCTATTCGGGCATTAGTAAGCCCATATGGAATCACTACAACTCGTAGTGACCATGGTTTGTCCAGTAGGCGATGTTTGCACTACCCCAATCTCGACTTCTCAATTGGTGACAATCAACCTTAACTCGATTTTAGAAGAGACCACCGACCCTTGCAACCGGTCGAGTAGATCATCTACACGTGGTAAGAGGGTACTTGTTCTTCATTGTAATCTTGTTCGGCTCATTGTAGTCGATGTACAAATGGGGATAACCGTCTCTCTTCCCGCAAACTGGTGTTCTCCATAACAACTTCAAAACAAGAGTTTAAGATATAATCTAAGCTCTTGTTACCATTTCTTTAGGATTCCACAGCCTGGTTACTCTCCCCCACACTCATCCGTAGACCACCCGCACATGCGCGTTCTCGGTAGTCACAAATTAGTTGGTAAATGACCTTCTCCTATGTCAAAGACTTACCATTCTTCTATGCTTCCATGTTACCATTCTCATGAAGGCTACCCTCTCGGGGTACCTTAAACTCCGTTAGCTCATTCTTCATTTCACGCTTCCTTTTCCTTCAGCGAGATAAAAATACACTTCTCGGCGTTGTTGAGTCACATGACTCGCCTTCATAGGCTTAACCGCGCTTCATGATATCTTGTAAGTGCGTCTTCTCAAAATCTCTAACGTTAGTTAGCATCCCCATGTTGCTCTCATCTTCTTAGGATCACTATTTATACACACTTCCTCCTTTTTGGTGTTTCTTCGCCTTATCGCCATAGCGGAATCCGGTCAACTCCGCGTGAATTCCCACCTTGCCATTCTTCTCATAACTCTCGTAATGTTGACTCTTTACTTAATGGTATCTCGTAAGCTTAACTTACGGTATCTTACATCTTTCACACTTGGTTCGATCACGTTCTCATCTTGACTCCAAAGCTTGGGAGCGTCTAAGGAAAGCTTCACTTCTCGTGATGGAACACCACCTTTAACCTCGTTAGAATGCACCCATCTCCTCCTCGATTCGCATCTTTAGTTGTCCACGCGTCTTCTCGAAGAACTTAAGTTTGTTGTCTCCATTGTTCTCGTCGTACGTAGTCCTCAAACACGGTAGCTCCAATGGACGCTCCCCTGGTCCTGGCAGATGGAGAACTCTACGCCCGGACCTCCCAACGGTCCTATCCCTAGCCTCTGGAACGATGCTCTTTCCGACCTCCTCTACTGGGTCATCTGCTGTTGGTGCACCCACAACTGGTGGGTCCGCAATGGGGATGCATCCCCGACCTCTACCTCTCGTACCTGGAGGTCTTCCTACTCGTCCCCGCCCTCTAGGGACGGTAGGGGAATGTGGTGGTCTACACCTGGCGGGTCCTATGATAGCTCTCGTACGTGCCATCTGATAGCGTATAACGTTTATTTAAAAATAAACGTGTAGGTACTAATACGATCTCGTATGGTAATACTTCTAAAAGCATAAAGGTAAACATAGTCATAAAGCATATTCAAAACATACAAGTCCAAAACATCCTAAGGCCACATACGTAGCTAGGTACATACAAATCCACAAACATCCTAAGGTCATATATATAACTATATATACCTAATTCTAATCCAGAGATCTACGTCGTCGAGGTTTGCGGAAGGAGTGGTGGTCCCGTACATTCTAACCCAAACCCGACTCATGCATATGATTTTGAAAACGAAAAGTCAGAACCCGTGTGGGTTCTGTTTTATACCTCATTCGGCCTTTAAAAGATTGCGAGTGTCATTGTTGTCAACCTAGGGCTCTGATACCACTTTTGTAACACCCCAAATCCGCGGGACAAGGGATGCTACGGGCGAGACCTCACAATGGGTCCCGATCCTTAGCCTGACAACAATTTCACCGGACCTTCCAACAAGGCACAAATAAAGGCAAAAATCGAAAACGTTTATAATGTATGCGAGACACTGAAAGGTAAGAATACAACGTGGAAACTCAGCCGAGTCCTCAAAACAACATAACCTGATACGAAGTCTAAACGTACGACAACATCCATGAACAACAATATTAAACATGACTAAAAAACATCCCCGTCCTATAATGTACGGAGACCCCGGCTGTCCACTCCTCCACCTCACTCGGCGGCGTCCCTAACCTGCAAGTCATCTACAACACGGTTTAAAACCGTTAGCTCATATTCGAAGCATTAGAAAAGCGGTGAAGGCACAAACACATACATAACACAAAACATGAATTACACAAGTCCGGTTTATTATCTTTTTATTATTAAGTCGTATCCTGTTCTAATTCAACTTCGGTTGTGACACGAGACCACCGTGGTCTCGCCTCGGTCCCTTACCGGCAAGGAATGGTACGGATGCACCCGTCCATCTAACCCGCCGGACTCGTCGCCGAGAACCTCCTAGACCTCCCGCAGGACTATACAGTTGATGTCACCACCCGTTATCATACACTTGGGCCAACATATACTTAAGGTCGGTGGTCCTAATTACCGGTTTCATTGTTATAACAAAAGCATAAACACACACCACCAAACACATATCAATGCTAATTCATAGAATACGAGCTAAGTAAGTCCGGAGACTTACCTCTTCACCAAACCCAAGTCACCACACTCTTGCTTTCTTAAGGAGGAAGCCCACAACCTGCTCACAAGAGATATGCATATCAATACATACTCACTCTCAAGAAGTCTTAGACTTCACTCTTAGTGATCTATGCAAGATCACCTAACCCTCAAACTAGGAATGCATCCTAGGTCCCAAGTACTCACTACACACTCTCCACACATGAAACAGCCCACAACAATTCATAAATCCACAAGATATAAATCCTCAACCAAAGAGGCACAAGCTAGCCTAGAAGATCCAACATACTCACATGCTCATATCCATCAACTATATCAAGCCTTAAGGGCTCCTAGGTTCACAACCACTAAGTGGCATTCTAAAGCTACGCTAGGACATCCTAAGCATGCTACTAACATGGTTCAACAACAATACTAAGGAAGGAACGAAGAGGAAAGGAGAGGAGAAGCCTACTGTTGCAGAAACGCAGTCGCGGAGTCAAGCTGGCGCCCCGGCGGAGCAAGAGCCGCCCCTGCGGAACCAGAGGCCGCCTCAGCGGAGCTGCCGGCTGCACCCGCGGCGGAAGGGAGCCGCCCCCACGGCCGTCGCAACCTAGAGTCCCGGAACCGCCCCCGCGGCCGTGCCGAGCCGCGCCCGCGGTTGTGCTGGGCCGTGAGCCTGCCACCGCCCCCGCGGCCATGCCGACCCGTACCCGCGGCGGTGCTGTGCCGCCCAAGCGGCCGGCCGTGCCCGCGGCCGTGATGATCCGCCCCCGCGGTCGTGCTGCAGAACGTCGTCTTCTTCGCCTTCGATCGTGGATCCTTGGCTCCAAAGTCCTTCTTCTCTTGCTGGATCTTCTCCAAACACCCATCACTGGTCTTAGGCACCTCTCCTTGACCTAATCGAGCTAAGAACCTATGCATGCAAAGAGTTGAGCAAAACTTCTCAAGATCTTCCTCCATAGCCATGGATGAAGGAGGGAAGAAAAAGAAGGGAAAAACAGCAAGGAAGAGAGGGGAGGGAGAGGAAGGAGCTTACCAACAACCTGGAACCCCTTTGTTGCAGTCCATACACAAAGATCCTCAACAAGATGGAAGAAGAGAAGAGAAGAGAGCGAAAATGGAGCCATGGGAGGAAGAGGGAAAGAAATAAATGTGAATGAGCAAGAGAGGAGAGAGAGAGGGGGGACAAGGCTGCCAAAAGGGAGAGGGAACATCAGCTATCTTGTCAGCTTGCTCGGAACGAGGGGTCGGAAATGACCCCTTGTCACTTTTAACCCGGAACGAAAGGTCGGAACGCGGAAAAAGAGGAAAAACGACGAGTCGGCTCGAGATTTACTTAGGAATAAATCCCGGCTCTCGGCATCTCAGGATTACGGGATAACTACAAGGTGCTCTAAGTCCGGAATAAAATTAATAAAATTCCGGACGTTACAGGGGGCGTCAACCGTTTGAGCAAACTCTTCACTTCTTTCAAACATGTGAGCCGGCAAAGGAAAGAGCCAGCAAAAACTATAACATTGGCGGCTTTCCTATTGCTCTGCAGGTAACGTTATTTGCTGAAATTTTTCTTTATATTAATATCCTCTATCTTTGCTTCTTACTACTTATTATATTTTTATTGTTTGTAGATTATGGTTTTTGAAGTCCTTCCACCCTTAGCCTCATTGTTTGCAAACATAGATCCAGCTGCTGAATTCATTGCGTTAAAATATCAGTCTCGTACCCTATCTAGGAAAGCTTTTGGGTATGTTGATATTAAGTCTGTTGTTGCTTCATTGGAAGATGATAGTATAATTTCTGTTGATTTTAGTGAAGATAATGATGACGCTCAATGGTGGGGTGATGAGTGTAAAGATTCTAGACTTAAAAATCTCTTTGAGTTGGGATTGGATGCTTGTTCTGTTCAAGTTTGTAATTCAATCAGTGAAAAAGTCCACAAACAAAGGTGTGTACAATATCATATATTTAAGTTATCTTAGTTTCAATTCACTTATTTTTCTCATTTTATTATTTTCTTTATTGACAGTTCTAAACAGATCAAAGTTTTTGTTGAACAAGAATCTGATGGGGATGATTTTGTTAATCCCCCTATGAAACTTGTTGTTTTTTAAACATTTTTCCCAAAAACCAGCTGACAAGAAGAAGAAGAAGAAGAAGAAGAAGACGACATTCCAAGAGGCTGATATGTCCGCTCCTGCATCTCCTTCTTCACGGTAAATTTTACATTCCTAGTTATTCTGTTGATTTTGGCTATAGTTATTACGTTAAATGTTTTGTAATATGTTTTTAGTTACCCAATCAGGTCTAAGACCAAGGCTCTTGTTATTTCACCTGTTGAACCTGTTGAGCCTTCGGAACCTTCCGAGCCTGCTGCGAAGAAGGAATCGAAAAAAAGGAAGGCTGTTTCTCCTTCTTCACGGTAATAGTTCATAAGGTTTGGGTAAAAGGTTGAGTAATAGAGATTGCTAACAGAGTTGTTTGTTTTTTGATTTTGTAGTTACCCCAAAAGGTCTAAGGGTAAGGCTCCCCAGATTGACTCAATTGCTGATGATCAGGAGCTTGTTGATCCCGCAATTGGCACAACTGGTGGTGATGCTACGTGAGTATATGTTTTACTCAGTATTTTATATCTTTTTTACAAGTGTAATGTAATAAAAAAAATATTCTTAACTGTAGTGTTGGGAGTACACCATCTTGGGTAACATTAATTCTTGATCAGCTGAATGAATTGAAGAATGTACAGGTTCAGTTGGCTGAACAAATTCAACTTCAAGGGAATACAATTGAAGATTTAGTTTCTTACTCTAGAGATTTAGGTGTTCTCTATGAGAAAATTGATACTGAAATATTTTTGTCTACTAATCGTACTGTTACCAAACTTAAGTCCTGGATTGAATCAAAAAATGTAAATAAACCAACTTCTACCGGGGATGCTTCTTCGTCTAAGCAACCCGTGCATGCTGTAGTTGAAGTTGGAAATCTTGAGGACGAGGAAGACAAGGAACCTCAAGCTGCAGCAGTTGAACTTTGCAATGTAAAAGGCAGTGAAGGCAATGCCAATGTCAATATTGTTGATGTTGGAAAATCTAAGGTATATACATACTTGGGTAACACTATAATTTATGTAAATGTGTTATAAATCTGTTTTTTTTTATATTTTTCAATTTGCAGGATATTGCTCCAGCCGAACCACCAAAACTGAGGGTTAGCTTGCGCTTACGCAAAGAAAGCCAGTTCAAAAAGACCCCCTTTAGGAGCAAAGTTAAGTTGCCAAAGGTTCCCAAACACAACTTTCTCCCTTCGGAATCTTTATACAACTTCATTAAAGGTCCGGATGACAAAGCTTGCATTCAAGGATATATCCATCCTTTGTCAGCAAAGACTTTGGAAGCTGTATTAAAAAAGGGCGGTTGGATTGGGATAAGGTAACACATTTTTTTTGTTACCCAATGCACAATTTTATGGTGTTATTTATACTTGAATTATGTCTTTTGGTGTTATCCTTTTTCAGCAAATAGATGAGCTTATTATGCTTTTACGCAAAGCTGTGATCGAGTATCCCGAAATCAATGGTCGTGTTGCCATTTTAGGCTGTAACTGGGCAAATGCATACAACCAAATTCGTTTCAAGGAATTTTCTGAGGTTGGTGCTGATGCCTACGAAGATTTTGGTGGGAAGATGTATGATATATTTACAGGAGATCAACCGGCATTTTTCCGGAAGAATTTATACGAGGTTGATGTCATCTATTCTCCATATCATATTCTTGGCAACCATTGGGTTGCATTGGAGATCAACCTCCTCCATTGGTGTATATATGTATGTGATTGTCAACCCGGTCTGCTCACCGATGTCAAACTGCTTGATTTGGTAAAGCCTCTTTCTTGTATGTTGCCTCATGTGTTGAGGCTTCATGGGAAGCATTCAAGGCTTGGTGATAATTTGACAAAGCAGTTCAAGGTTGCAAAAAAGGCAAACTGTCTAATAAATATAGATGGGTATGTATACATTTTCTATTAATTTACCTATATCAATTTATTTATTCATTATGTTTTCAAATTTAACTATTGTTATATTTTAGGGGAAGTTGTGGAATTTTCATAGTCAAGTACATCCAGTACTTGTCATCTGGCCGTGATGATTTATCGATGATCAATGACGATTATGTTGCTACCTACAGAGAACAGCTTGCCAATGTAATTTTTTTTAAGGGATTGGTATAAGCCTTATGAGATGCAATAACTTGGATTGATGTAGTCACATTCTGAATATGTTGGGTTTTGTTGTATAATTTGATGATTGATGTAGTCACATTCTGAATCTATTGGGTTTTGTTGTATATTTTGATGTAGTCACATTCTGATTTCTTGATATTTGAATGATTTCTGAATATTTACTTATGAACTAGTTAAGTCTTGCTTATAAATGTAGTGAACTAGTTATGTTTTGCTTTTAAAACTAGTTATGTCTTAAATTTGGGACATCTACGTTTTGTTATCAAACTTGAGTAGCATTTTATAAGATTGGGTAAAAAAGTTGGGTATCAAAGTTCTTAAGGTTGGGTAATAAAGTTGGGTAACAAAGTTCGGTAACAAAGTAGTCTATCACGGATGCTAAAAGTTCATAAGGTTGGGTAACAATGTTGAGTAACAAAGTAGGGTATCAAAGTTGCTAAAAGTTCATAAGTTTGGGTAACAACTGTGGGTAATAACGTTTGGGTAACAAATTGTGTTAACAGTTATTTACGTTGGGTAACAAAGTGGGTTACTATTTTTAACGTTGGGTAACAAAGTACGGTATCAAAGTTGTGTAAAAGTTCATAAGGTTACCATTCATGAAGTTTGTGTACTAAGTTTATGTAAAAGTTGAGTAACTGTTTTTAACTTTTATGTCATTGGGTAACAACAAGTTGTGCTTTTGAATATAATCTATGCTTGGATATTATCATTATTACTCATTCACTTCTTTTTTTTTTATCTTTCTTGGAGTATTACATGTTTTGGTGTTCCAAATATGCAATCAATATGTGCTTGTAACATTGTTTAACTAGTAACAAGTTTGATCTAGTAGTTACATGCTTAAGTATTAAAAATATTATCAAAGTAACAATTTCACTTGTGTAACAATAATTTGCATTAAAAATCTGTACAAACATACTCCGAAACTTCCTCAAAAAATCTGTAAAAACGAGTCCATAATCCACTTCCTACTCATCCAAACATCTTACTTTGGTTGATTTGTACAAAACTCTTTGTTATGTCCAACTATATCACAACAACTACATTTCCTCTTGCAATCCTTTTCCTATGGAGCTTTAATCCTAGCTTTTGGCATTCTTCCGGTCCTTTTACGCCTCTTAGGAGGCTCACATGCCAACATTGCAGTTTCCAAAGGACTATTCCATTCCGATTTGTTAGGTACAAGATATATTGTTTCCACATACCCAACCTTCCAATTTTCACAAGTGTAACATTTTCCAATGAGGGAAGATGGGTTTTGATTCACACGTTTGGTTGCAGCTATGGCATGAATACACGGAATTTCTTCAATGTCGAACTCGTGGCATGTACAACTTCGTAATTCCAAACAAACTATTTCACGTTCTTCTCCCTTTCGTACTTCAAACTGCAATATATTCGCATTCATCACGTAAACAAAGTAGCCTGAACACTCTACAAACCTCTTTTGGATTTTTTCTTCAATATTTGGAGGAGCTAAATCTACCCAAGCATTAGATTTCTGACGACGCTATGCAAACCATCTACACATGAACTGTCTAATCTCATCCAACAATGCTAAAAGTGGATACTCCCTTCCATCCTTCATAACTTTATTCACACTTTCAGCATTGTTACTGGTCATAATGTTGTACCTTTTAGCCGGAGAGAATACAAGCGCCCATGTTGAGATGTCAATCTCTTGAAGTAACTCTCCAACCCTTGGTTTTTCCTGTCAAATACCCAATGAACTAGGTGAATCAAGAAATATAACTTAAATTAAAATACATATAGAAATTGATTGTTCATATAAATGAAACTTACCATTGTTATATTATTAAGTAGTTCCATGCACTTCACCTTTTTATAACTCTTTGCAGCGTCTATGAACATTCCCAAGACTCTGTTTGATGTTGTCCTCTTTCTAAGATTCCCTTTAATATGCCAAATACAAAATCTATGGAATGCTCTTTCATAGTGGGTTGCAATACCTTTTTTTATAGAATTATGTCTATCAGAAATAAACACTTGTTCAATGTTGTCCGGTATGATCTGCTTCATGTTTCTGAAAAAGTATTCCCACGAGGCATCATTTTCCCCATCAACGATCGCAAATGCAATCGGGTATATTTGTTGATTTGCATCTTGTGCACATGCAAGTAACAACACTCCTCCATACTTTCCTATCAAATGAGTACCGTCCACTGTAATCACATATATTTAATTTGTCATTTGTTATATTTTTAACAACATAGCTAAATATAAGATACCCAACATATTATATGAAAGAACAATTGAAGGACATTTCTTACCTTTCGCATTGCTTGATATCCTCTAATAGACTGCCCAAAGGCTAGAAATAAATATTTGAATCGATTATTATCATCACGTTCCAAATGAACAACGGTTCCTGGGTTGGAATACATCAACATGTATAAGTAAGACGGCATTCCCTTGTAATTATCCTCTGACGTTCCTCTTATCATGTCTTTGACAACTTCTTGTGCTTTCCAACACTTCCAGTAGCTAGCATCAACATGGTGTAGACTTTTCATAATAGTGATAATTTGATTGACCGAAGGTAATGTATTTGTATTACCATACATATAAAATACATACATATTTACATAATATAACATAGTATAACAAGTTGGGTAACAGGAATGGGTAACACAATTATATTTAAATGTATTGTGTATTAAGGTTGGGTAACATTCATACGTATCAGTATTAAGGTTGGGTAACATTATTTGGTATGAAAAGATTAATTCGAACTACTTGGGTAACAATCTTGTGTATTAATCTATTGGGTAAGATTATTGAATACAAACTACTTGGGTATTAACCTATTTGGTAACAAGTTTTGGTATTAATATATCAATGTCTTTGGTAATAGTCTTGCATATAACATAACTTTGTATTCAAACATATGGTTACATAATTAAGTGTTGACATAAGATGAAGGTTGGGTATTACTTACATTGCTTTCACCTTTTTAGCTATGACATAAAATGAAGGATTCCTCTTGTTTTTCCTCCTCAAGTGCATTGAACAAGTGTGTGTTTTTTCAAACACTGTTGTGATAAAGGTTGATGATTTGCCTTGCATTGTGAAACACACCCTCCATTTGCACTCTTTGTCAATACACCTTGCTGTTACGGACCTCTTTCTTGATTTCACTATTTTGTATTGAGAACATTCCACTATTGCATTTAAACACAATGAGTTATTCACTTCTGTTTTGTTCTTGTAAGTTTTGCCTTTCATAATTTCCCAATCTTCTGTTACCCAATCTTCTATTACCTGATCTTCTGTTACCCAATCTTCTGTTACCTGATCTTCTGTTACCCAATCTTCTGTTTGAGGCTCAACATCCATTGTTTGTGATACAAGTGCCAAAACTTCCTTAATTGGCTCTTCCACAATTTCATTACCCAAATAATAT